>CAIGQZ010016425.1:14659989-14680008 GCA_903798205.1 Danio tinwini
TTTGTAAATATACCATAGGAAAAAATATTTTATATTCTCATTTGTTATAAACCTTTTAAATATTTATTTTTCATTCCCAATAATTAAAACTAAGTACAGTATTTATTTACAGTAAATACATAATACAACAAACACCCTGTAAATTGTTATATTCGAGGTTAAACTAATAATCACAGTAAACACTGTTTGCACTTGCCTGATGCTACCAAAAAATAACTTAAGGGACAGTAATATTATATTATGAATTATGAACAGACCTCAGCATGTGTCCACAAGGCTAGAATCTGCTTTCAGTGGGTTTGGAGTGGCTATTTCCTGCTCAGGTGCAGCATTGCCATGGTTACCGCGCTGTGTTCCATAGGAGACAGCAGGCAAGATCACTGGAACGCAGAGAGAAACATTTCTGGAGGAGACAAAAGGCAAGAGTCTGAGACAAACAACAACAAATTACATACTCAGAACATGAAATGATGTTAAAACATAATAATCACATGGTACTTCATGTCCCTTCCCATAAGATATAAACAGAATTTGCAGGTGAAGTTTCAGCTCAAAATACCCAATAGTTTGTCAAATGTATGTGTGTGTCCATTTAGAGGGGACCTATTATGCTAAAATTCACTTCTGCATGTGTACTGGACCTAAATGTGTGTTGGCAGTGCATGTACACAACCCCCCTACAATAATTCAACTCCACCCACTCCTTTTTTTTTCAATCTCCATAGATCATAACCTGTGTTTCCCAACGAGAAATTTTCAGAATGTATACAATATGATGTCATTTTATCACAGGGCCTGCCCACGACTGTTGAAGTCTTAGACTGTTAAAGACTCAGACAGTCTGTCTGACATCTGAGCCACTGAAGACGATGTTAATTTAGTTCTTTGAAAGAAATACTCCCCTCACCCTACAGAAAAGTGTTTATGTCTGTGAGCAAGGGTGTAGGTTTGCACTTGACATTGGTGGGGATGGGTGAATTAAATATAAAATATATATATGCAGCTATTATGCTATATGTTGTTGGGATATATGCTGCTATTAATTATTTGCCTGCTATTAAAATATATTATTAATTAATACATTTTATTAATAACATACAATTTATTAAGTTAAATCAAATAATCAGGCCCATAACCAATGGGGGTTGAGGTGGTTCGAAAGACCAAAAGTTGGATTATTATTATTTTTTAAGTTAGAATTTTTCTTATTATTCAAATGGCCAAATTCTGACTGAGGAAAGTTGAATGTACTGGCCAGTTTGTTAGTTGCCCATAGGCTTAAATTTTTAATTTAAAACAGTTAAAAGTTTTAACTGATTTCTAAAAAAAAATTTATGATAAATGATAATTAATTTGTGTTTTACTAAGAATCTTTTCATATTTCCCTATTCTAAATGGGAAACGCGAGCATTAACGGCATTATCATGACTCATTCTGTAGTTAACTTGAGTTTATGTGACACTTTTCATTGAAAAAAGCTTCTTATGTCCATCTTTTTTGCTGCCACTATCATCACTTGTGTCACACACCTTCACACACCTTACTCTTGCATGGGAATTTCCCCTGTGCAGTTTTGGCGCTGCTTGGATGACAGCAGGGAAAGGCACAGCCAATTACAATGTTCATATGTGTTTGGTGCAACTCGAGGACAGAACTCGAGGACAGACATTTTTTTTGTGAATTAAATTATTGGTGGGGACATTTCAGTAGCTGCTGGATATTGGTGGGGACGCATCCCCTCTGTCCATGCTAAATGTGAATACACTAATTTTACACTAGACTGCTTAAGTGAATAAGGGTCAGTACTGAGCAGGATTTGCTCAAAAGATGCTCCTGAAGGATTTAATAGTATCAAATGTTCGTGATCCTGCTACACCTCCAAAAGCATGGACAACATCTCCATCATGAAATTTCAGCAATCATAAAAGGCATCCAGCCAGTGCTCAGCAGTAATTAGTTATACTGTAGCTCTGAAAGCTAAATATCTTTGTAAATATCAGCTCATTTTAGCCAATCACAGACATTTCTGTTGAGTGTCACCACATGAAATGTAGATGTTATCAAACTAATTTGCTAGTTGCTGAAAAAAAAGCTAGATAGTGGAAAAGCTACACTGTATCATAAGTAGCTGGAGCTAAATGTAACTGAAAAATGTAGCTAAGCTAGTAGATGAGCTACTTGTACATTGGATATATCAACATGGACACAGCAATTCGTAACTTTGTTGTTTTACTGGCTATTTTGTGTGTATTTGCATGATCTCATTTGTAAAATTTTGTACGATTTCCTCATCCCCAATGATGGTTGGGTATAGAGGTGGGGTTGGGTGCCATGCCTCCTTTTTAAAATCATAACGACTGAAGGGATTCATAAATATTAGCCACTAAACTGACAAAAGGTAAAAGAGTTACATTTTCTTGTGAGATCAAGCTGGATATAAATTACTCTATAGATTTACTAGATTTACTAATGTAATAATAGAGGTACAAAAATATTTTTTGTACCTATTTTTTTTTTACCTATTTTTTTTTATATTTGGGTCAATTGGTGCTTTTGAAAACACTATTGGTTGGGTTTAGGGAAGGGATTGGTCAGTCAGTAAGTCAGTCAACAGTGGCATCTGGTAAATTTACGTGAGAACAGCAACGAATGGGACTTGCGAAAAGAATTTGGGATCTGAAAAAGTATACACAGCGGCCTATGGTGGATTGGCGAAAACAAAAACTGCAAAAAAAAAAACGCATTTAGCAATCTCTAAATATGTATATGGGGTACCTAATCAGAATGAACCTAGGTTGGAAATGGCACTGTGAGGGGAAACCATAGACTGTAAAAGATATGGACGTAGTATCCGTGATGTCACCCATATGTTTATGAAGAACCCAAAAGAAGCTACAAGCAGGCGTGGCCAACCGTCGTCATTTTGTTCATGTGTCATCGCACCAACCGGGGCATACCAAACAAGGGCAAAGAGGCGGAGCGTGAGTGGAGCTACAGACGCATGCTTGCATTTTGCTTAGACTGGCTTTCCTATGGAAGAAACGCTTAATACTTCATTACCTGTGACTTGTTTGGGTTCTGACCACATGTGCTTGCTTATACACTATATCAATAAAGTGTTTAGACTTTTAAAAACACTGTTGTAATACATTTAGCCACAAAGCATTGTTCTTATGATGTTTTTCAACAGGAGGAAAGTGCGAATTACTTCCAAACACTTCAGATATAGTCTGTGTATAGTAAATATAGTATATATAGCATATAGTAAATGCAAGGCTATTGATGAAATCCAGGCATAACAATGTATGACAACGCTTCAGATTACTGTTCTAGAGCCTACAGCTAATCAATCTGTCAGATTCTGGAGTGCATAACAGGTCTAAAAAACATTATAAATGATAAATGATCTTAAATAAAACAAAACATTTATAGAAATGGTATAAGAATATAATTTCACTCACCTGGAAAACGGAGGCCATGTGAATGGTTTGTGAGCACAATTAAGTGCACACAGCATGCCATATCATCTGATAATTGTAAGAAATAATTCCAAAAGGCATCTGACTGTGTAAAGTCACATAAAACAACACAAAAGTCTGATGTATATGCCGAGATCAGCGGCTAATCAGCTGAGGTGAAGTGACGGCGACCAGGAGAGCTAGCTGTCACTCAAGTGGCCACGCCCTTAATTATGCAAACTTAATATAACCTAATATAAAGTAAAAGGATGAGTTATAAAAAAAATTCACCCCCCTCACAGTTGTCATGATTAGCGTATTAGTAATAATAGCTATATGAACCAAAATCGTTCTTTGTACCAGGCTGTAAACACCTTTTTTTTCTGCTATAAAGTTGGCCATTTTAACAGTGGGCTCAACAGAAATTTGCTTCATATGGAGCCAGGACTAGTGGAATTTCAATGAATTGCAGTTTCAGTTACTTTTGTATCGGCTTCCCAAGGGAGAGCAGGAGGTTGCCACTTGGGGGAAACGTGCAGATTAAGGCACAACACTGGGGGAGTGAAATCTGAATGAGACGGGGTTTTTTTTCCACATGCTTGCAGAAGCATGTTTACCCTTTTTCACATTTTTCTGAGTTGGGAGATACACTAGGGGTCAGATTATAGCACTTAAACAGTCCGATTTTCATGATTTAAAGCAAACACATCAACCCACCCACCCACACGTATTCATGCTGATGTATAGGCCAAAGTGCTGAACTGTAAAGTCTAGCGGATGATCTACTGCAGCATCTGTGCTCACCTCCTCACCGAGCGAGAGACTGCCGCTCCATCACTCTGCCTAGATGAGGAGTTATAGAAGATGGCTCTGCCTCCCCGCACGGCCCTGCGCTCCGAGCTGCAGATAAGATGAGAGGCCCTCCAGAGAGTCATACAATAACAGCGGAGAGGACAAGAGGAAAATTGTGAGTGCTGATCGCTGCCCTGGGCTCCTCCGCAGGCAACGCGGCCACTTTCATCTGATTCCAGGAGAAATGACAGCCATTTGGAGTCTCATCACCCTAGCAAGCAATCTCATTTCCCCCCCATACAAACACAGAAAGAAGGAGAAATCCGTAAAGAATGCAAAGAGTTGAGAGCAATCAATTTGCCTCAAGTAGCTCAGAGAAACCAGAGCAACAGCTTTGGAGTGAAATTATTCACATCCTTACACTATTTCAAAAGGATGTTTCTGAAAAGACATCAGAGATGCAAAGCATGGCATTATGGTTGTGAAGGGGATAAACACAAAAACAGTCTGTAAATAAAGGTAATTCGCAAGAAATAACAAGAAAATGTTGAGAGGAAATCGTGTTAACAAGGCAACAACATAGTGATAACGAAGTTTCTTGCTCAATAGGAATAATAATAAAAAAACTGTTAAAATCACAATCACTTATCCAGCATATGTTCTACCACAATTGGCAGTTATAATGTCGAAAATGTGAGTTATATAAATCTTTAGTTTTGAGTTTACATTTTACAACTTTTATTTTATTTCTCTGAATTCAGATTCAAATTCCCTGCCATAGAATAATAATAAAAAAACTGTCATGATTTACTTGAAAAGGGTCATGAAACCTTTATAATCATGACATGACACATGTCCTGATTATGAATGAGATTTTATGCACGCTTATGATAACTGTCATTAAGTGTCATTCACTCAGTCATGTCACTTTAAATGCAAAGATGATATTGTTTCAGATATCTTTGTTATGACAACTTGATATAAACACATATCATAACCTGTCAGTGACAAACTAACACCATCAGGACAACATAACTCAACCCAGGCTAGTTATTGATATGTAGCCCTATATACATTTCTAGTGATTGTAAAATATGTACCAGAAGGTACTTTTTTTTTTTTTTTGCAGTTTTTGTTTTCACAAATACACAAGAGGCTAATGTGTACACTTTTTGAGATCTCAAATTTCTCACACGAGTGCCAGTCACACATATTGTTCGCTCGTAAATCCACCAGCTGTCGACTGACTGACTGACCGTTAACCCCACCCTCCTTCTTCCTTAAACCCAACTGATAGTGTTTTCTAAAGCACTGATTGACCCAATCACCCCCTTCCTTAAACCCAACCAACAGTGTCTTCAAAAGCAATCATTCTGTTATTTACTTGATTATTTTATTTTTGTTTTAACTGCTTTCTGGAACTGTTCTTTACTGGACTCGAACACTGTCACCGTGGTCAACTTCTCTCTGCGTCTCAAGTGCGCCAATGAACGCGGCGAGCCACTAGGGAAACTGGTAACAGCGGAAAAAAGCCATCCACACGAAGGTAAGTGGTCAGCCGGTAGCGCGAAAAGAAGCAGAAGCCGTCATTGACAACTTACCGCCCCTCGTATTGTTAATTTTAAAGATGAAATGCAGCCATACATAGCTCTGGCTACATAATTTGCGCTCTCCAGAAATGTATACTGGAATACGTTTTTACAATGAGCCTGTGTTGACATAACTTGTCATAAATCTGTCATAAACATTAATGTCATGAGGCCATTCTAATTAGGTCATAAATATTATAACGACTTCATTGATATTTTTCTTGACCTCAAATACAAATTGAATTTGTAATAAAAAAATATCAAATGCCATTAAATATTAATGATGCTATTTTTTATTTTCAGAATTTTTATTTACAAATTAATTATAAAGGTGTCAGGTCTTATGAACTCCCTCTTCAAGAAAAGTGTCTAACGTGTGAGATAAAATGTAACATTTCATCTCACACATTAGACTTTTTTTCTTATTTCTCCCTTTTCTTCTCAACACAATTGTTACAATAGAGCTGCATTATTAATCGAAAAAAGATTGCGATCGCGATCTCAATTCGACCCTACACATGATCTTAATTCAGCTTTTCTGCGATTCAGCCACTTATATTTTCAAGGTCAGGAGAGTAGCGTTAAGGCGGTCGCACAAGTCTTCACATTGTTTATATACGCTGTTCAGCAACATGAAAATGTGGCGTTAAAAGTGTCACATACTGTATTTATAAGGTATAATTCAGCCAAAAATGTAATGATGTATTCGCATCATTACATTTGATGCAGCCATGACATGAGTGTCACGCACATCCTTTAAATGATCATATCACATTTTAGAGTCATGATTACCACAAGGATTTGATGTTTTTTCTGTCATAGCGAACACAAAGTGTGGTGCATGAAAATAAACATTTACTGGGTCAGTATAACTTCTGTAGCTTATATAATGCAAGCAGGAATCTGATAATGAAAAATGTCTCGTTTTACCAATGAATAAATGGTCTAATTACGTTGTAAATGACAAGTGACAGGCATATGTCTCAAACATAATAATTCAACTTCAGAATTATGAATAGTTGTATTCTGATGCAATCACTTTACTGTGATTTAACAACCAGGACATATTTAAAGTCTGTTCAAGTCTACCATTTCAAGTCTATATAAAATTTAGCATTTTAACCAACAGAAAACCTACACATAGGCCTAATATTATTATTGTTGTTTTACAATATGTTTGAGAAATAACAACAATAAAAGCCTATTCATTCATTCATTCATTCATTCATTCATTTTCTTTTTGGCTTAGTCTCTTTATTAATCTGGGGTCGCCACAGCGGAATGAACCGCCAACTTATCCAGCACATGTTTTAAGCAGCGGATGCCCTTCCAGCTGCAACCCATCACTGGGAAACATCCATACACACTCATTCACACACATACTGTACACTATGGTCAATTTAGCTTACCCAGTTCACCTATACCACATGTCTTTGAACTGTGGGGCAGAGCCAGAGCACCCAGAGCATCCAGAGGAAACCCACGCGATCACGTGGATAACATGCAAACTCCACACAGGAATGCCAACTGACCCAGCTAAGGCTTAAACCAGCGACCTTCTTGCTGTGAGGTGATCGTGCTACCCTTTGCGCCACCGTGATGCCCATACCCTACTCATATTAACCTTTATTTCACATCTATAGAATCATGAGAAAATCGTGATGGTGATTGTAAGCTAAAAATAAAAAATGTGATTCTCATTTTAGCCTAATTCGTGCTGTCCTATGTTACAATGACAAAAATGTCAATATTTTAAGATCAGAACTGAAAACTTAGATCTAAAATCAAGCTTCCATTGATAGAATGCACAACCCCATGCATCCCTTGCCTTCAAAAGATATGGACCAGATGCACAGAGCAATTGTAAAAGTCCTCATCCATTTTCAGCAGCTGTCAAGCAGCCAGTGATGATTTTAGCACGGGTAGAGCACTCGCCACACACCTGCCAGATAAGAACTAGCGCTCTCCACTGAGAGGCCTAATCCACCATCATGGAGAGTGACATGAACACTGGTATGGGGTTGAATTGACGAATGGGGAGGCTCCTCACTGCGAAAGCCATCCGCGTTGAGCCTGATTGCCCTGGATGAAAGTACAGAACCTGCAGCGCCGCACTTCATCACCTGGGCCAACATGTCTCCAAAAGCACAACCAGCCTGGACACCTTTCTTGCGAGCTGACAGCCCATCTCACAACAGATCTCGGCCCATGCGATGCTGCAGGCCTTTAAAAGCGGGGATTAAAGTGAAAAACAGCAAGCAGAGAGGCTTTATTAGCTGTATCTCAAGAAGGCAGCATGGATATAAAGCTTTAATGACGCCTACATCATATTATAGTTGGAATGCTCAGTATAACACTACTGATAAATACTGGAAAATAATATATTTTAAATCTTAGGATATTATATTTGTTTAATTCTGTATTTCACATGCTGATGTTACAAAGTTCACCCGTGGCTGGCATGTTTCCCAAACTGACAAGGAACCAGTAAATCAGGAGGAAACCCAATAAAAGTCATGCCAAGCACTCATTGTCGAAAACTAATTGTCAACAAGTGAGATCATTATTCAGCTGATTAGAGACGTTTGGTCCAATTTTATATTAAGTAGCCTTAATTACTATACACTTAAGTTTTATTTAAATCCTTTGGTACAATGCATTTATTATGTACATGTACTTATATATTAAACATTATCTGCATATAATTAAATCTATAATTAAATTCTGTACTTACATTTATAATTACACTGTTGACCATCCCTTACACCTTAACCCACCAGCTTTAAACCTATCTATAATATCTAACCTGTCTCTAAACATACCCGTATCCCATTTCAGCAACATAAGTGTTGTGTAATAAATTATTAACACTATAATTGCACAATTTTTTATGTAATTACCTAGCAATTAAGGACACTTCACATTGTACTTATTTTTAATGTAAGTAGTAGTTGGGAGTACTTAATATAAAGAGGGACCACACTTTCATTTACAAAACATTGCACAGACATAAAACACAAAAGCTCAAATATGTGATGATAAACAGTAAAGTTTTGGTCTTGTACGATAATGATTTTGGGAAACTGATAACAAATTAATAACTAATAATATTAACTATTAATTAATAATAATATTAACTAATAATAACTAACAATTAATTAATAACTAATAATAATATTCTACATAATTTTTACTCATACAGATAAGATTACAGCATCATTTATCATTCATTATTTCATTCATTTTCTTTTCGACTTAGTCCCTTTATTAATCTGGGGTAGCCACAGCGGAATGAACCCCCAACTTATCCAGCATGTGTTTTACGCAGCGGATGCCCTTCCAGCCGCAACACATCTCTCGGAAACATTCACACACACTCATTTGCACTCATACACTATGGACAATTTAGCCTACCCAATTCACCTTTACCGCATGTCTTTGGACTGTGGGGCAAACCGGAGACAGCATCATTTAGTGTTACTTTAATTTGTGTATCTTTGCCATTGCATTTGTGCAATTTCCTTGATGCGCATTCAGAATGTTCATTCATTCATTTCCTTTTTTTGGCTTAGTCCCTTTATTAATCTGGGGTCGCCACAGCGGAATGAACAGCTAACTTATCCAGCATGTGTTTTACGCACCCTACAGCACATTCACCTGATACCATCTAATTAACCTATAGCACATGTTTTTGGACTTGTGGGGGAAAAAGGAGCACCCGGAGGAAACCCACGTGGGGAGAACATGCAAACTCCACACAGAAACGCCAACTGAACCAGCCGAGGCACGAACCAGCAACCTTCTTGCTGTGAGGTGAACGTGTCACCGTGTGAACCATTGTGCCACCATGCAGCCTTCATAATGTTAATAAATTCATAAAGACGATGTTTTGTTGATTTGTTATTTTTTGACTAAAATAATTTTGATTAGTAATTTATTGGCTACTTTATTAGGTACACCTGTCCAACTTCTCGTTAACGCTAATTTCTAATCAGCCAATCACATGGCAGCAACTCAATGCATTTAGGCATGTAGACGTGGTCAAGACAATCTGCTGCAGTTCAAACCAAGCATCAGAATGGAGAAGAAAGGTGATTTAAGTGACTTTGACGTGGCATGGTTGTTGGTGCCAGGCGGGCTGGTCTGAGTATTTCAGAAACTGGTGATCTTCTGGGATTTTTACACACACCCACCTCTAGGGTTTAAAGAGAATGGTAAAAAAAGAGAAAATCTCCAGTGAGCGGCAGTTCTGTGGGAGCAAATGCCTTGTTGATGCCAGAGGTCAGAGGAGAATGGCCAGACTGATTTGAGCTGATAGAAAGGCAACAGTAACTCAAATGATCACTCGTTACAACCGAGGTATGCAGAAGAGCATCTCTGAACGCACAACACGTCCAACCTTGAGGTGGATGGGCTACAGCAGCAGAAGATCACTTCTGTCACTCCTGTCAGCTAAGAACAGGAAACTGAGGCTACAATTTGCACAGGCTCACCAAAATTGGACAATAGAAGATTGGAAAAACGTTGCCTGGTCAGAACATGAAAGCATGGATTCATCCTACCTCGACGATTCAGGCTGCTGGTGGTGGTGTAGTGGTGTGGGGATATTTTCTTGGTACACTTTGGGCCCATTAGTACCAATTGAGCATCGTGTCAACGCCACAGCCTACCTGAGTATTGTTGCTGACCATGTCCATCCCTTTATGACCACAGTGTACCCATCTTCTGATGGCTATTTTCAGCAGGATAACGTGCCATGTAATAAAGCACAAATCATCTCAGACTGGTTTCTTGAACATGACAATGAGTTCACTGTACTCAAATGGCCTCCACAGTCCCCAGAACTTACACCAGTAGAGCACCTTTGAGATGTGGGGGAAGGGGAGATTCGCATCATGGATGTGCAGCCAACAAATCTGCAGCAACTGCATGATGCCATCATGTTAATAAGGTTCAACATCTACTGGAATATTTTCAGTACATTGCTGAATATATGCCATGAAGGATTAAGGCAGTTCTGAAGGCAAAAGTGGGTCCAACATGTTACTGGTGAGATGTACCTAATATAGTGGCCGGTGAGTGTATTTCTGTTTTAACCCATTTATACTGTGTTTGAATTTAGCATATTAGCGCAATTGGGGCAAATGCATTTTAACTATATCTAAATGTAGCTAAGTATCTCCAAGAATATCTCTAAGTATCTGCTTAGATTAGTCACAGGCAGACAGAGAGGGAGCTCTTGCAAGAAAGAGGCCACTTGTGCATGTAAATGACACGGTCATATCTAATAGCTCATAGTAATGAGTTAGCAACCTCTCACAAATTTTTTTAAGCATATATGTAAGTTTGTTGATCCCCATCAGCTCCATAGCACATGTCAGTGTCCTCCAGATTACACAGATTAATGAATGCTGTACATTTAAATGGACACCAATAATCAGATTTTAATGTGATTAATACAATACTCTGATTAAGAGTCTGCCATGTAAACAGTAAGTTTTGATTAATTTAATCCGATTAAAGTCATAATCGAACTAAACAGGAATCGAATTAAGACGTGTGGAGTATACCGATTTTAGTCATCTTATTGCAGTGCAATATTAAGTGCAGCGCAGACATGTAAACACCTTAATCAAACTATTACCATTGTGTAGGACTGTTTACCGCATTTTATGACAGAATAGTCTATACATACACGGCTGTTTGACACTATTCTCTGCACCTACCGAGTCAGCACAGACACAGACATCTGCATCGTGAAATACAGAGTTTTCTTTCCCCATGCGCTGTGGGGTATCAAATTCTATTAAAACAACACTCTTCCAGCAGTTCATACTCGCATGCAGTATCTTGTTTTTCACAGGGGACATGTACTGTATAAAATGTTCCTAAATGAAAGCGAACGTGCCAAACTGCAGTTAAAGTCGACAAATTTAAATTTAAACATAAAACCTTTTTTTTTCATGAAAAATTACATGCAAAATTACATGAAACTCCAGACGAAAATGTGCATATCCTGGTGACGCAATGACGTTAATTGATTTATGTGCTATAACATGTAAACTGTGATCAAAAATACTGAAACTACTTGTGCATTAAACTATTTTATTACACACTTTCCATCCAATCAGAATCAAGTAATTTCAAGACCATGGAATAAATACTAATGTCGATCATTTACTGTTGATGCATGTCATCTATGATTTCTCTATTCCTCTTGTCAAAAAGAAAGGAAAAAAGCAGAGGTATTCTGTACTTTATTAACTACTTTGATTTTTGTTTTCCTTTTTATTATTTAGTTTATATATTTATATATACTTTTTTGTGACCTATGGCGTTGATTTAGAAAATGGACTACATTCTGGCATTGTATTGAACTCAAAATAATGGCTAAATGTCAAAAATATCAACCCACTTGCTATATTACAGAGTGACCAAACACATTACATCGATCCCATGAAACCGTACATGAAGGATACTTTATGCTGAACTGTAGAGCTGGTTGCTTTAGCTTAGCCCTGAGCGTAAAATACTGCTATGGAATGAATTAATGTGCTATCGCTGTTCCAATCCTTTCCACGCTGTAATTCAGTTTGATTAAAGCAGATGGATTTTATGAGCTCATCAGTAACTTAAATTAATTTACGGTGTAATTTAATCAGCTGTTGTTCCAAATATCTGATTAAAGCTGATTTAGCAAGAGCCTTTGGTTGCATCCTGGAACTGAGAAGCAAGTAGAAAAAAATATAAAGTCTGAAATGTTAAAAGCCTTAAAACATTAAATGCTGGGAGACTTTGGCATATTATAATCATTTGAAACAAATTATTAGGAATGACGTTTCCAAGATAATAACAAGAAAGCAACATGCAATATGATGGAAAGCCATGATAAAGGCCTTTAATATATTTCAAAGATGTTCAGCATGTGGGTGTTTTCTCAAATTCAGACACTTTTATGTCTCAGGGGCTTTTTATTTTTTATTTTTTTGTTATATAAAGGCCATATTAAAACTTCCTTGAACTTTTTTTTACCATCTTTCCACTTTAGCTTCAAATTCAGATTTTATTGTAATATCCTTTTCCCAGACCTTAATTTATTCACAATAAAAACATGTAACTTTGCCTATAAAACTAAGCAACCCAACCCCTCTTTCTGAAAACGTAGCCCTATATGCATTTCTGAAGATCGCGAAATACGTCCCAGGAGGATAATTTTTCTGCAGTTTTTGTTTTTGCAAAACCACCAGAGGCCACTGTGTACAATTTTTCAGACCTTAAATTTCTCTCGCGAGTGCCATTTGTGCCTGTTGTCATAAATCCTCCAGAGGATGCTGTCGACTGACTGACTGACTGAATGAATGACTGACTAACTGATCGACTCACCCACCATCCTCCTTATCTAAACCCAACCAATAGTCGTTTTAAAAGCACCGATTGTACAGCCCACCCCCTTCCCTAAACCCAACCGACAGTTTTAAAAAGCAACCAAGAAAAAGAAAAGCCCTCGTCTGATTTTTTTTTACCATGTTTTCAGTTTTTACCCCATTCTCACACTGATATTTACTTGTTTATTATATTTTTTGGCTTCTGTTTTTGTTTTACCTGCCTTCTGGAATCGTTCTTCGCCAGACTCGAACACCGTCATTGTGGTAAACTCCTCTCTATTTTTTGGTGAATTTAAGAATTAAATTTAAGAATTTCATTTAAGAATAGAACAAGCATTTTAATATTAGTAAGGATTACATATGAAACATTACAAGATTTTGGTTGCAGCGCGTATGGAGAGCAGAAGCAGCACGCAAGCATTTAGCTTTCACACCAGCTCCGTCTGCAGCTCGCAGTTCTTCAGCAGCTGCTGAACAGATCAATCTATCTCTATCTATTTTATCTATTTACCTATCTCTCTCTATATATATAAATACATTTTTTTAACTTTATATACAAATTATAAAGATCCTACAGCATGCTTCTCAAGCTCTATGCGTGTCATTATGTCTGGTGCACTCAGAAGACAATCGCGTGTGATATGTCATTTTGTTTGTGATTGTCAGGATGTTGCAGGCCTAGTTATAATAATATTTATACAATATAGTTATAATTATATTTATACATGATCAAATTAGTGTTACTTTCTCCCCTTCAGCGATTGTCCAGCGGCAGAGTAACAGCTTGTTAATTCATGCTCGTGCAAAGGATGAGACGGACAGAAGTAATCAATGCATGCTCTTCTTTTACTTATTTTAGTGTTGTCAGGTTCACAGAGCAAACAGCTCCCGGGTGGAATAACTTGAGTGAACACAAAACAATGCCGAATAAAACTTTCTTCCTCTGCTTCAACTGCACAGCACACAACGAGCTCACCTGCACTACTCACAATACACTTCGCTATTGACTACAACTCCCGTAAATAGCAGTCTTAAAGCGGCCACTTCTATTTCCCCTCTCCTGCAACACTAGTGTGTAACTTAAGCAAAAGTGATACTAAAATTGTTTTACATTTGGTTTGCTAAATAAATATTTGTTGCAGTTTTTAATCGTTTAAGTTCATTTGATTGATTATATATAAATCAGTTGATATTATTGACGCATTTTTTGGGTAAAATTTCAATTTTTTACTGTCATTCAATGTGTTTTGGTCATTATCATTATCAATGCACTGTCACTTTAATTGAGCGTGAGCAGCGCAGCAAAAATAGACTTAGCGCCAAAACTATCGCAGCACTGCTGCTTCAGTGACGCTCACGCCTCGCGCTGACGCGCTGGTTCGCATGCGGTATGAAAGCTCTAATCTGTTAACATGGACACCGAAAAAATACGCTCTGCTCGCCCGCTGCTGACGTTTGCGGTGTGAAACAGGCATAAGGGGCGGTATGACGCTGTTCCTTTTCACGCTTACCAGCTGACCGCTTACCTCCGTATGAACGGCTTTTCCACTGTTACTAGTTTGTCCAGTAGTTCACCATGTACATCGGTGGACTTGAGACGAAGAGAGGAGTTGACCATGACGACGAGGTTCGAGTCTGGGTGAGAAACGGTAAGAAAAACAGAAGCCATAAAATAAATAACAGGGTAAGAACGTAGTGAAAATCAGCTGAGGGCTTTTCTTTTTCTGGATTGCTTTTCAAAACACTGTTGGTTGGGTTTAGGGAAGTGGGTGGGCAGGTCAATCTGTGCTTTTGAAAACACTATTGGTTGGGTTTAGGGAAGGAGGAGGGTGGGTCAGTTGAACAGTCAGTCAGTAGCGGCCTCTGTTGGGTTTATGCAAGAACAGCATGCTCGAATGGCACTCGCAAGATAAATTTGAGACTTCAAAAAGTGTACACAGCAGCCTCTGGTGGATTCACGAAAACAAAAACTGCAAATAAATTAACCTCCTGCGACGTATTTGGCACTCTCTAGAAATGTACATAGTGGTACGTTTTCAGATTGAGCCTGGGTTGCATGCATCATTTACTTTCAAAGTGCCCATTTCATCATTTGTATCACCAAGGAACACAGTTTTAGCTTAAACTGGTCTGAGGTTAAGTAAATTAACACCAAATGTTCAGTTTGGGGTGAAATATCCACTTAACACATAACAGATGTTAAACTGTAATTCCCACCACTGTCAATTCCTAGCACAGACTGTCATAACATACAGTATTTTTAAAACCCAGAAAATCAGAAGCCAACTTGCCATTACAGTAGCATACTGTATACATTTAGCTAACAGGCATTTTTTGTCTCCAACTTCCTCTATTCAACACTTAGTTCAGTGAGAGAAACAGTGAGAGCTCAAGAGCATCTCAATGAGCTTTGAATTAAGCGAATGAGGAATGAAAACGGCCCAGAAATTACTTTTCATTTTATCAGTGATTTTAAATGTATGAATTAGCTCTACCGAACAAGAGCCTTCACACAGGGGAACTTTCTGAGGCGTGAGAATTTTGTCAAATACAAAAAAGAGAGCACGGGTGCCACAAATGGCTTCAGGCAATCAAAATAATGAATTTAGGGAGTTTAGCACCACCTTTTGATGTACTTAAAGTTATCTTGGTCAAAGATATATATGTTTGTGCAACAGTTCTGTCTGGTTCTTGAATCTGATTGGCTAATACCCGTGCAATATTCTGCAAATAACAGCACTCCTACAGCCTTTTCACCTTTCACCCTTGTGTTTTACACTGCCCACATACAGAACAAGCAGAGGACACTCTACAGTTTGACAAATATTGCTGCTGTTAGACAACATAATGTACTTTTGGGGCTATTATAGTCGAGAATGTAATTGTTCAGATTGCTACTATGCAGTTTATTTATAAGGATAGTGGCTATTTTAAAATATTTATAATTTCTGAGCATTAGATTCAGTGCATTGGCCGCCATCAGCCTGTCTGAGCAGTCTGTCTGCAGTGGCGGAGCCAGAGGCGGAGCCAGAGGGGTGTCCGCCCCAAAATTTAATTTGCTGCTGGCAGTTCCTGAAGCTGATTGACATCTCATTTGTCTAAAGACGTTATTGAATTTTGCCGGCAATGCTCAAGCAGTGTTGCCAGATTGGGCGGTTTTTGAATTCGATTGTTTTTGCATTTCGGTGGGTTTTGGATAGTTTTTGGGCTGGAATCAGTCAGCTACAACTGGCAACACTGCGCGCAAGCTATTTTCAAATCAATGACAAGCCGAAGACAAGAGCATTGTTTTTAAGTAAGACGAATAATAATACACCATAACAATATTTTAAATGTGTTTTATAGTTTAGTATAAGGTTTGTTTGCTTAGGAAGCTTTATTATATGCTGTGTAAGTTAACGAGGCACCAACGACATCAGTTAACTTAATAAGAGAGATCAATTTGCTCTTTAGAAACAGTTAACACTATACTTAATCTGTGCTAGTATTACATGCACATTCTATGTATGCATGTAAGTTATTATTTTTAATTTACGATGCTCAAATGTTTTGCTAATATGGGGAAGTAATGTTAGGCTAGCTGTTTGTGAGTTAAATTTATTTGAAATGGCTTAGCCAGCTCATATACTTTCTTCAGATAAATGTTTTTAGATTGGTTGCTGATTTTAATGTGCAGGTATGATAATGGATATTTGTAATTAGGATAAATGTGTTTCTAACTGGATCAGATGTAACCAGACTGTAATATTTTTGCACAGGGTCAATTAAACATGAAAAGGAAGGGCGAGATATCAGACTTCTTTATAAAGAAGCACAAACAGGCAGATCAGGTTCAAATAAACCCTTCCCTTTGCACTGGATCCCACAGCAGCTCCATACCTGAGACTAGTCAGAGTCAGTGTGGTCAGACTTCAGGTCCACCAGCAGGTCAGAGCATATACAAGGCATTCACATGTTTCAACCAATGTTAGAATTTAAGCTGAGCTTCAGGAATGTTCCACCAAAATCAAATTCTGTCATTACTTATTAACTCACAACAAAGTGAGGTGATGAGTAAATTATTATATTTTCATATTTTGAATTATATGTTGGTAATGCAATATATTTGGGTATTCTAAACACTTTCATTGTGTGTGTGTGTGTGCGTGCGTGCGTGCGTGTGTGTGTGTGTGTGTGTGGACCCCCTGAAATAGCAGTGGCCACCCCCTGGCCCCCCCATGTAAAAAATTGTAGCTCCGCCACTGCCTGTCTGAGCAGGAAACAATTGGAAACAACAGCAATGTATGTTGTAGGCCATGTAAAATCACAGAGTGGGGTCAGCGCATGCTGAGTCATTATTTTCTGCAGAGTCAATAGCTAAAAACCTCCAAACTTCATGTGGCCTTCAGATCAGCTCAAGAACCGTGCGTGGAGAGGTTCTTAGTTTCAGTGAAAGGAAATATTTATGCCTTAGAATATATATTTTTTTTTATTTTATTTTATTGTAAAGATTTTAGGCAAATTCTAACATTGTGGAAAGAGTTTTGGGATGGCCCCTACCTGTTCTAACATGACTGCACACCAGTGCACAAAGCAAGGTCCATAAAGACGTACAGTAGATGAGTAAGTTTGGTATAGAGCAACTTGACTGACCTGCACAGAGTCCTGACCTCAACCTAGCTGAACACATTTGGGATAAATTTGTGTGGAGACTCAAATGTGACTCTATAAGAATGGGCCAATATTGCCATAAAGACATCCCTTAACTCAATGGAAAGCCCTTTGAAAACAATTGAAACTGTTATAGCTGTGAAGGGTGCAGGCCATTTCCTTGTTATACCACTTGGAAA
This sequence comes from Danio tinwini, assembly GCA_903798205.1. NCBI lineage: Eukaryota > Metazoa > Chordata > Actinopteri > Cypriniformes > Danionidae > Danio > Danio tinwini. Next base: position 14,678,043 of record CAIGQZ010016425.1, read on the forward strand.
CTCTCAATTTCTTTGCATTGACTTATTAGATGAATTTGAGCCAAATCTTAATATGTGTTTTATGTTTTATGCTATACATGTCTGATAACATTTCAAATTACAATGTATTATTTAAATTTATTATTACTTATTTTTTTCAGAAAAAGCATTTGGGTCAGAATAACAAATTCTTCTTCAATTACACATTGTGTGGTCTAAAAATCAATATAACCATATCTGAAAGCATATTTTTCTTATTTTAGTAAAATAAATCATCTAAATGACGAGACTTGCCTCAGCAGTTTACAGAAGAAAACAAAAATTACATTTCTTAAACACACTCAATATTTCTGTAAAACATAGAAAGTTGTTATAGGGTTGTCCACAGGTGTTATGGGATGCAAAATCACAACAAATACCAATTCTACTCATCTCCCCTTACTAACATTCACACCTGAGGGTTCACAGTTATACATTCAAGTCAGACCACATTAGAGGGCGCTGGGTTGTAGTCTCTATGTGAATTCAATGCCCAGCCTCTCTCTCTCACACACACACACGCACTCTTCCTGGCCTTGCCGAGTAAACAGGAGGAGGTCAGTCAGGGATCGTATTGCCTCAGGCTGCAGTCAAACTCTCATGTTGACAACTTGGTATCATCTAACTGAGTTTGACTTCTGTCTTTCGCGTGGCATATCACTAATGGATATGAGGCGTAAATTTGCCGCGTCCCATCTGGGACCCTGGCAAAAAAAAAGGCAGTGTCCCGACGTCCTCCACCAAACGGTTACCGGAGACACGCGGAAGCTAATTAGCAGATCAAGCCACAGCTCATCTATCATGTATTAGGGATAGGAAGGTGAAGGAATGTTGGAAACTATAGGAAGAAAATCCTGTGCTTGCAGTTTTTGTGGCCTAGTTTGAGCAGAGGCACAGGGGGAAGGAATTGTTGATGCGTTGTTATCGACTCACATCAAAAATTTAGACAACAGAAACTAGACATGCACAATGTTTTGTTAATGTGCTGGTTATTGGCCCATATTAGCATTTTTAAATGGTAGTTTTGGCCAATATTTGATTAAGAAGATTAGTAATTAATTCTAATTATTTAGTTATAAATAATTATAATGATTTAGATGATCTTTCTGGTTTCAAACTTTTATTAAAAGTCAATCTTTAATAGCACTACTAGATCTCAAAATGATTTTATGTCTTAGCTTCAGTTTTATTTTTTATTACTTTATAACAGTTGTTTAAATATTAAATTCTGGCAGTCTTAATTTTAATATTAATAAAAATAAATAATAATAAAATGACTAATGATTATTAGAAATTATTTAACATTAAAATCAGTTATTGATATTTATAATTCATTCATTCATTTTCTTTTCGACTTAGTCTGGGGTCGCCACAGCGGAATGAACCGCTAACTTATCCAGCATTTGTTTTACAGCCGCAACCTATCTCTGGAAAACATCCATGCACACTCATTTACACTCATACACTACGGACAATTTAGCCTACCTAATTTACCTGTACCACATGTCTTTGGACTTGTGGGGGAAACCGGAGCACCCGGAGGAAACCTATGCGAATGCAGGGAGAACTCCACACAGAAACACCAACTGACCCAGCCGAGGCTCGAACCAGCGACCTTCTTGCTGTGAGGCGACAGCACTACCTACTGCGCCACTGCATCACCTATTTGCTTAGTCTCTGATTTATTATTGGTTGCCACAGCGGAATGAACTGCCAACTATTCCAGCATATCTTTTACACAGTGGATGTCTTTCCAGCCACAACCCAGTACTGGGAAACACTCGTACACTCTCATTCACACACACTCAGACACGCATGTCTGTAGACTGTGGACAAAAACCAGAGCACCCTGAGGAAATATTATATTATATTATATTATATTATATTATATTATATTATATTATATTATATTATATTATATTATATTATATTATATTATATTATATTA
>CAIGQZ010016425.1:14684487-14707108 GCA_903798205.1 Danio tinwini
AGAGAGAGAGAGAGAGAGAGAGAGAGAGAGAGAGAGAGAGAGAGAGAGAGAGAGAGAGAGAGAGCACAGTACAGCGCACTCCCTTCAGGTGATGCAACCTTAGTTGTTTTATACTGAAACTTTCCTTCTAAAAGCGCTTCCTTGGTCTTATCCATATTTCTTTGCACATTAAACACACGCAGGGTCGGAGCAAGCTGAACTGGCTCTCTAGGCGAACGGAAATCACGCGGTGAAATCAACCCGAAAGTGAAATAGAAAGTGACCGATTCGCGGATGAAAGTAAGGACTAGGAGGGAGGGGGTGGGTGTCGCGGATGAAAGTGAGAACCGGGGGGGTTTGCTCACTATTCTTCGGCTGCCTAGGTCGCCTAACTAATTTTGACAGCCCTAAATATAATATAATAATAAATTATTTTTGGCTTAGTCTCTTTATTATTTAGGGGTCACCACAGTGGAATGAACCGCCAACTTATCCAGCATATGTTTTACACAGTGGATGCCCTTTCATCTGCAACTCATCACTGGGAAACACCCATACATTCTCATTCACACACATACACTACGGATAATTTAGCTTACCTAATTTACCTGTACCGCATGTCTTTAGACTTGTGGGGGAAACTGGAGCACCCAGAGGAAACTCACACGAACACTGGGAGAACATGTAAACTTCACACAGAAATGCCAACTGACCCAGCCGAGGCTCGAACCAGTGACCTTCTTGCTGTGAGGCAAGAGTAATACCCTCTGCGCCATCGTGTCGCCCATAATATTATTTATTCATTCATTTTCTTTTAAGCTTATTCTCTTTATTAATCTGGGGTCGCCACAGCAGAATAAACCGTCAACTTATCCAGCATATGTTTCTACACAGCGAATGCCCTTTTAGCCGCAACCCATCACTGGGAAACATCCACACTCAATCACAAAACAGTTAATTTTAGCATACCCAATTAACCTATACCACATGTCTTTGGACTCTGGGGGAACACAATGTCTTTGAGCACCCGGAGGAAACCCATGCGAACACAGGGAGAACATGCAAACTCCACACAGAAATGCCAACTGACCCAGCCGAGGCTCGAACCAGCGACCTTCTTGCTGTGAGGCGAACGTGCTACTCACTGCGCCACCCCATAATATAATATAATATAATATAATATAATATAATATAATATAATATAATATAATATAATATAATATAATATAATATAATATAATATAATATAATATAATATAATATAATATAATATGCCAAGCAGGTTTAAACAGTATGTTGGTTGTGCAGCATTTGGCCAGTGTGTGTTTTCATTATCAACAGCGTCAGGCACACTGGTCAGCATCTGTGTGCTGTTATCTCAGTACTGCTGGACTAGCAGAGCTCAGTGAACCCTTCTGTTCTGGGTACAGCCTCTGTAGACGCTCACGCTCTGATCTCTGAGCGTCTGATGCTGGCAGGAGGACCACAGCCTCCACACATCACAACAGCCTCCCCCATAATGCCCTTATCAGCCGCTATGACGGCCCATGGGCGAGAAGCTGGAGCCAGTGTCAGTTTAATTAGTGGGCCATGGAGGCCTCGAGGTGTGTGAAGGAGTTTCATGCAGAGCCAAACACACAAGTTCAGGTAAGACTTCACATGTGTGACCCAACTCTACTCAGTGGATGTACAAACACATAGAAAACAGCGTTTTTTTTTTTGTTTGTTTTTTTTACAATGTTTTTGCTTTAATTTGTCACATATTTTCTCTCTACTAAATTTTCTTCCACATGACACAATTTAGTTTGCTCACACTTTGGTTCAAATAAAGCAAACTCTGGTGTGATTGCTTTTTTTTTTTTTTAGCTCTTTAACAGCTAAAAAGATGTTAACTAACAGACCAAGACTGCTAAAAACGGTAGTCTCTGTCCACTTCTAATGGCTTATTTCACTTTCATGTTCACGTGGAAGCATCTTTTATTTTAATGCTCACTGATGGGACATTTACTCTCGGGGAGCCTTGTTTTAGAGCATGGACATTTTAACATGCACGGAGTCAGTTCAGAGAGTAATTAAAGGAATGTGGGAAAAACAAAATTTAATTTTTAAATTTAAATGCAAAACCGGAAAACCGCAATATCCTTATCTGTATTGGACTGTGGAGGTTGTACCGAACAGTTCAATATTACATTGAGTATTGTGCCATGCCTAACATTAATATTACAAGTAGTTCAAGTGGAATAACATTTTAGATTAAAGCTGCAAGAAGCATTGAAAGGGCCCTCAAAGCCAAGCTCACGACTACCTGGTGGCTTTTGAATGATATTAAACAGTAAAAAAAAATAAAAATCAATAGACTGGAAAATAAAGTAGGAATATGTCAAATTTGTTGAAATGTGCCAAAGTTTCTTCAGCCGGCAGGTGGCCCTATGACTGTAACTGCATTATTATGTAGATGTCTTTAAGCCTGAATATTTTTCAAATGTGAAGTTTGTGGTAAATTGACGACTTCCTGCATGGTTCGAGTGTTTGAATTGTACAATTTAGTGTACAATGAGACATTTCCTGAAGCCAGCAGGTGGCACTATGACTGCTAAATATTGGCAAGTACATGTTTTCAGGACAAGACTCATATAAAATGTATGAATCTTGGCACAGATTGGACATTTTTGAGTTATAACAACTTCCTCTTCAATGTAAAACCAATTTAATTTGTCACGGACGTATACCCTTTGCACACAAAAAATATTGTAAAAAAAAATAAAAGAATAAAATAAAAAAATCGATAGATAAATAAATAAATAAATCAATAAACACCCAACCAAACCTCAAACTTTTAAATGCCATCATGTGTGCTTAAGCATTAGTAGGCCTATCTGTACGCTAATCAATGTTTTATTTGAATGAATAAATGCTATTAAATCTTGACTTGTTAATGAAAATGCTAGCTTTGAGGAATTTTCTTAATATGCTGCAAAAACACACACACTCACACACGCACATACACACACACGCACGCACGCACGCACAGGCAAAGGCAATATGGAGAACCCTAAGGAAACCCATGTGAACACAGGAACAACATGCAAACTCCACACAGAAACGCCAACTGGCCCAGCTGAGGCTTGAACTAGCGACCTTCTTGCTGTGAGGCGATCGTGCTACCCACTATGCCACCGCGTCGCCTATTTTGGAATTCAATCATTCATTTTCTTTTTAGCTTATTTCCTTTATTATTCTGGGGTTGCCACAACAGAATTAACTGCCAACTTATCCAGCATGTTTTATGCAGCAGATGCCCTTCCAGCTGCAACCCATCACTGGGAAACACCCATACATTCTCATTCACACACATACACTACTGACAACTTAGCTTACCCAATTCACCTGTACCGCATGTCGAACCAGTGACCTTCTTGCTGTGAGGAGAGAGCGCTATCCACTGCGCCACCATGACACCCAATTTTGGAATTAAAAAAAAAAGAAAAATAAATAAACAACAAAATACTGACGAATTCAGCAGCATGTCTGATTCATTCCAGTAACATTGCAGTTATAAACAATATATATTGCAATTATAAACAGAGATGTGTCCTTGTTTTACACAAGAAAACACTGTGTAATGCTACATACTGTTAGTGTTTTTAGATCATTGTTTTGTGGGTGACAAAGTGTGTTTTGTTAGCTGTCAACCTTTGCTAGTGTTCTGGAAGAATGAGTTTATTTGAGATCTGAATAAAGTGTTTTGGTAGTTGTAGGGCATTTTGAATGTGAAATGAACTGCTTTGCCAAGCTGAAAGTCAGTTAGGAGAATTGCGTGAAGAGTTTTGCAAAAGTGACCTAAGTATTGAGAAATGTGTCCTAGCATCTGTAAAAAACTGTATTAGTTCTTAAGGTAGTAGTTTTAGGTTTAGGTATTGTATAGGATTAGAAATGCAGAATAAAGATCATGCAGATTATATACTAGTACTAATAAACAGTCAATATCTTAATAACAGGCAGGTAGTAAGCCACTTTTTAACAGTGAGAATTGTTACGTAATCTATATCTTACCAATAATTCGATATAAAAAAATTGTCGGCTGTTGAAGAAGATTTTATTATCTCAGTGTGACGTATTTTCTTAGTGTAAAGCAGTTTAGGGGCGTTTGCAGCAAACATGTCAGTGGTAAAATATTTTGTGGTATGTCTGTGTTTAAGATGAGAAACGTGCAGAGGAGCAACACTATGAAATAACTGATTGTGTAGAATAACTGAATATGTAAAGCACTGATTATATATGTTAAATACTTATATGAAGCTATATGTGTCAGAAGCTAGAATGAGTAACATATTATGAAGTTATTATCATCATGACAATCTATGTAAACACTTAGTTCTTTTGCATCTTGGCTCTGGTGTCGAAACAGTTGCTGACATAGACCTGTGACATCTCTGGTGACCTTAGCAAGCTGGCAGAGCGCCAAAAATAACAGAACCACCTGAGAAAGACATCTCCAATGATGGTCAGGAGTTTAAAATGAGACAACTAGAGGTGTGTCAGAGAATCTGTATAAAGATTGTGGAAAACACAGAGACTTTAGGAACTGTCCAGGAGAGACTTCAGGATGCTCTGATGTCTGCTCTGCACTTTCTCGGCTTTATTATGGAGAATAAAGTAGATTTTTGATTGATATCCAAAAACCTCCAGTCTAATAGTGCCTCATTGATGAGAAGGTCGTCAAACATGACAAATGGCAACGTTGAATACGACACTGGTAAGCACTGTCGCCACACAGCAAGAAGGTCCCTGGTTCGAGTCCTGGCTGGGCCAGTTGGCATTTCTCTGTGGAGTTTGCATTTTCTCCCAGTGTTGACATGGGTTTCCTCTTGGTGCTCCGGTTTCCCCCACTGTCCAAACACATGTATATGTGAATTGAATAAACTAAATTGGCCGTAGTGTATGTGTGTGTGAATGAGCATCTATGGGTGTTTCCCAGTACTGGGTTGTGGCTGGAAGGGTAACATAAAACATAGTCGGAATAGTTGGTGGTTCATTCCACTGTGACAACCTCTGATAATCAGAGACTAAGCCTAAGAAAAAATGAATCATTGAATGAATTTGTCTGCTTGATATCAGATCTAACCTTCAACCTATCCATAACTCTAATTTCATCTCATAAACCTTTGCTACGGTTTCCACAAATGTTTCCCCAGAAGCATCAGTGATGTCCTCCTCAGCTAAAATTATGTTAATGGCTATCTCATTCTCAGTTTCCCTCCTCTCTTTCACTCAAACGCCTCCCACAAACTGAGTTAATATCTAGTCTACATGCTTATTTACCTCTCCTGCACTTCCTTGTCCAACCTTTCACAATCCGACACTCAGAGTAGCAAGAAAATAAGAGTAAATACCTCTCGCCGTACAGTTATGTCATTATGAGAGTCTGTGGGCGAACATACACAATGTCAAGACGGCTGATCAATGCCCTGGCGCACATTTCTTTGTACATGAGTGAGTGGATATCTTGGTGCGAATGAGTGTGTAGGTGTGTGTAAAATAACTCACCCTCGCTCAGGATTCTGCCCCAGGTATCAATCACACACCGCCGTGCTGATCCCAAGACACAACAGAGAGCCTCCATCATCATCTGTCTGTTCCTGAAGAAGAACAAGTGCTGAGGAAAAGCGGGAAACTACGGCTGTGAGGATGATGGTTCTCAGGGACTGTGTGAAATACTGTGAGTAAAGATTTTGCTCACATTGTAGTTCTTCGCCGTTTTTCAACGTGATAAATGTCTAACTGGAACATACAAGAATTCTGAATAAAAGATGATTCTGTTTCCTGTGGCCAAGGATACAAGTGAAAACTCAAGAGGAAGATCTCCAGCAGCTTGAATTTGGCAAGTGCTCTTGGTAAGGAACATGCACGGCCTTTCCTTAAGATTGTAAAAATGTGGGTTTTTTTCTTCATAAAAATTACAAATAAAATAAATTAAAATATGTTTAATGACATTTATTTATTAATCAATCTACATATTAATCAAGGTGGTATTGTAAATACAATATATATTTATTTCATTTATTAATTAAATATCTTTTCGGCTTAATCCCTTTATTAAACTGGGGTCGCCACAGCGGAATGAACCGCCAACTTATCCAGCACATGTTTTGCACAGCGGATGCCCTTTCAGCTGCAACCCATCTCTGGGAAACAACCATACACACTCATACACTGCAGACAATTTAGCTTACCCAATTTACCTGTACCACATGTCTTTGGACCCTGGGGGAAACCGGAGCACCCGGAGGAAACCCACGCGAATGCAGCGAGAACATGCAAACTCCACACAGAAACGCCAACTGACCCAGCCAATAATTTAATATAAAATTAAAAATACTAAATAAAAAAATATACATATTATTAATATTAAATAATAATCATCAGTAGTAGTAAATGTACTATATTGAATAATAAATAACAAAATAATACATTTAATACATATTAGCAAACAATTGTTCACAAAAAAATTCTAGCAAGCGCTAAACATTTCAATTAACCTTTAAAAATGTGTAATACACACACACACACACACACACACACACACACACACACACACACACAGTCTATATAGGCATAATGCATAATGCAGTTTATACTGTACAAACTACTTACCCTAAACCAAACTCTCACAGAGGACCTGTAGCAAGTTTTGATTGTCAAAAGTGTACAACACTATCAAGTGTGAATTTTAATCATTTTGAATTATGAGGGCATGTCCTCAAAAACTATGTCACCATTGTAATAACCTCATACCCATGTCAATATACAAATTTGTGTTTTCATAATGCCATCAAACCAACACACACACACGCACGCACACACACACATACACACATGCACACAGGCAGGCAGGCAGGCGGACAGTAAGATTATAAAAAGTGATTTCACAGCAGAATTTATCCCAGTGTTTGGAGAGACACGTTTTCATTTGCAATAGTGTACACAGCTAAAGCATGCAAAAGCAACACACACAAATAACTATATTTAAGCATGGTCATTTCGGACTTCAAGCTAAAAGTAACACAGTAAAACATTAGGATTTTTGCAGGAGACATAACTGCATAATTTTTCAGAAAAAGAAAGAGGAGAGTATTAAATCATTTGCACAAAATGAGATTTACTAAGTTTTGCAGCACTCATATTACATGTATCTGCATCATTATTTAACAGCGCCTAAAAAGCACATCCTAACCCACTTTGCTTTGTTGGAAGAATGCACACATCGTCATCATTATCTGCTTTGCTTGTTTGTAGCTTAACTTTTTTGTTTGTTTTTTGAACATTATATATTCATTCATTTTTCTCCAGCTTAGTTTCTTATTTATCAGGGGTTGCCACAGCGGAATAAACCACAACTTATCCAGCATATGTTTTAACACAGCGGATGCCCTTCCAGCTGCAACTCAGTACTGGGAAACACCCATACACACTCATTCACACACATACACATGCAGCCAATTTAGTTTATTCAATTCACCTACTGTATAGTGCATGCCTTTGGACTGTGAGGGAAAATAAAGCACCCAGAGGAAACCCATGCAAACATGGGGAGAACATGCAAACCACACACAGAAATGCCAACTGACCCAGCCCGGACTCAAACCAGCAAGCTTCTTGCTGTGTGGCGATAGTGCTAACCACTGAGCCACCATGTCATCCTTTTTGAACATTATGTTAATTTGATTTTTGGAAGTTACAACATACAATAAAGTACAGTAGATCGATCATTACCAAATATACTCACTTGTGCCACAAGTAAATCATGACTGAATAAAAACAACAACAAAAAAACTAACATAGAAGGTGATTTCTAAGCATTCTGTCCTGTTAAGTAAGAAACCAAATAAGAAACTTTTCCCAAGTAAGAAACAAAGCTGCCCCAGTATTTGACAAATAAATGCAACAAAGGCTCATTCTGAAAATGCACTCCTATATACATTTCTGGAGAGAGCGAATTATGTAGCCAGAGTGCGGCTGCATTTCGTCTTTAAAAGGAATGCTACGAGGCGGTATGACGCCATTCCTTTTTGTGCTAACTTTTTGTACTAGATGACTGCCTCCTTGTGGACGATTTCTCTGCTGTTACTATTGTGTCCAGTGGCTTGTCACTTTCGTCAAACGATTTGAGACACAGAGAGTTGACGGCGACAACGGTGTTCAAGTCAATCGAAAAAAAGTTCCAGAAAGCATGTAAAAAATTAAAAATAAACAAATAAAATAAACAAGCAAATAACGGTGAGAATGGGGTAAAATGTGAAAACATTTTCTTTTTCTGGATTACTTTTGAAAACACTGTGGCTTGAGTTTAGGGAGGTGGGTGGGCGCTGGTCAGTTGGTGCTTTTCGAATATTTTTTGGCTGGGTTTAGGGAAGGAGGAGGGTGAGTCAGTTAATCAGTCACTGGCTGTTTCTCAATTCCAAGAACGCAGAGAACGGACTTGTGGAGACCGGTCTTGCCAGGTGTCCTCGGTAGACCGAACTCGGGAGATCACGAGAACAGAGAACGCGTCCTGTGAGAAATTAGATGCTACGTTCTTCCTGATGGTCACGTGACATTCACACATTTTTAATGGAAAATTTTTTAAACATTACAGCATTCATACAGTGATTTCATGTTTTTCCCCTTTTCAAAATATATACTTTGCATAAAAACATCATAAATACATTGCACAATATAAATAAAACAGATTTTAATACGAATTTCAGCATATAAACACCCTTAATGTGTTTATTTCTTTATTAAGATGTCCATGGTAATGTTTATATTCACCGTTTTATTTAGAGAAACTCCTGAGGTAAATAAGTGATATCTCTGAACTTTAATAATAAATCTATATAAAATGCAGAGCTTCCCACCTCCAGTCGCAAAGACTTCTGGGACTTCTAGAGCAAGATCGGTGCTCAAGTCTGCATCGGTGCGCCCTCGATATCAAGAACACATCCGGAAAGTTTCACGCGTCCTCTGTTCTTGCGGTCTTGAGTATTGGAACTGATCTTTGGCAGCTGATGATGACGTTACACAAGAACATGAGGACGCAAGACCAATGGAGAACGCATATTGAGAAACAACCACTCAGTCAGTCAATCAGTCAGTCGACAGTGGCCTCTGGTGGATTTACACCAAAACAGCAGGCGCAAATGCCACTCGCGAGAAATTTTTGAGATCTCTGGTCATACCTGCCAACACTCCCATGTTTCCCGGGAGTCTCCTGTATTTCAGACCCACCTCCCAGTTTGTCATTTCTCCCAGAAAACTACCGGAATTTCAACCCCTTTCTCCTGTCCTCAGGTGATTGATACAATCTGTAACACCCCATTCACATGGGGCTTCAGCATCAACGCTTGACAGAGGGCGAGTCTGAAGTTGGGGCTAACGCGATCGTCATAGCAGCGTCAGCCAATGAAATTAGTCAGCAATCGGCTACTGTCAGCCACTGAAGGGTTGTTGCTAGATCGGATACGTTTGCAGCTGGAGGTTAACGAGATTTATTTAGGTTATTTATGAAATTTCCGATTTATTGTACTTTATTAACGTCTACCCCCACTCCAACCCTAAACCCAACCGTCACAGAAGCGTAAAAACAGTAGTTGTACAGAGTATTATTTATCTTATCTATTAAATTACCCAATAAATTGTATATTTTAACCCCTACTCCCACCCCAACCCTAAACCCAACCATCACAGTACTGTAAAAATATTAATTATTGTTATACAGTGTCATAAAAAAATGCCGCTATATTAATGTGCATATTGCACTTCCGGCCGGCCGTGTATCCGATCTAGACTTTACCCCACTTTAAAGCGGCGCCGACAGATCCAAAATGCAGTTAGGCAATGCCTGTCATCACCCATTCAATGTGAATGGGAAGCGTTAAAGCTGACGCCCCTGCCCTGTAAATAGGGCGTAACACCCCCGGATCGCTGACAGACCAGGCACCCCTTCCGGTCGCTCTACTCACCAACCCCCACCCTCCCCCCTCTCCCTGTCCCGGATTTTCAGAGACAAATGTTGGCAGGTATGCCTCTGGTGGATTCGCAAAATTAAAAACTGCAAAAAACTTACCTCCTGAGACGTATTTGGCGCTCTCCAGAAATGTATATGCATACTTACTCCAGGGCCATTTCGAAGTTGATATTTAGCTGTACCATGTTGGTGTTTCATAACATCCCATTATTACAAGTTGGGCTGTTAGCCCAACGCTCAACCTATAACCTGGAGGACCAGGACATACACACACACAATTTAGCCTATACAATTCACCTATAGCGCATGTTTTTGGACTTGTGGTCGAAACCGAACCACTTGGAGGAAAACTCTTGCGAACACAGGGAGAACATGCAAACTCCAGACAGAAATGCCAACTGACCCAGCCGGGGCTCAAACCAGCAGCCAGGGTTGCATAAATCTTGTACTTTTTTCAAACAAAATGCAATATTGCCATATTTTCCAAAGGAATGTAAAATGACACTTGTTTAATCTTTGTAACCTAACTTGATCTGGTTTATGCTCTTCGTTCGCTCTTCAAGCTGCTGCTTCTGTTCTTTAATTCACACATTGTCAGTAGATCACAAGCTAAACTTTCCACGCCCATCAGCACTTTGAACAGAGGGCACTCTCATGCTAATTTGCCATTTCGTTTAATAAATCAGAACCTTTAATGCCAGAAAGAAGCTCTTCGCCATGTAAAACAGGCACATCAGGCCACCGTATGATGAAACCAAATGCAGATCTATCCAACATAGTTCCAGCTCTTCTCTCATTCACTCAAAGCAAGTGAAGGGCGTCATTACGAATCCTCCATTGACTAACAGCTGCCGAGAGGCTCCTTCACATACAATAAATCAAGCCCTTAATGTCATTCTTCACAGAGCAGTGCACCAGCGCTCGTCTCTCCTAAAATGATCATTCACATGTTAATATGCAGATGTATAGCTAAATGATGCTAGTGTCACTCATGACCTTCATGCGTTTTCTTTTCCTCTCCACCTCATTACATGTTTACATCTATTCATCTCTGAACTCACAAGAATATACGGCGATTCTTTGCATAACAGCAAGTTCTTGAGAGGTGTATATATATATATATATATATATATATATATATATATATATATATATACATATATATATATATATATATATATAGGCTATATAAGGCAAGCAGGGTCAAGCTTAATTATGGAGAGTGCAAGTTTTATGCAGCTAGTATTAATAAGTGCTTGCTTGCTCATATCCAGCCTAACCTCAAGCAACACATTTTTAATTGATGCAGTGGGACCGTGTCGACATGGCACTCTCCCGCTGACTGAAAAAGTGTGAAATAAAAGAGTCTTTCTTTGGAAGAAAGCCATATCTCAGCACATCAACAACCTTTACTATGGTTACAGTATATGAGCATCGGCAGCTGTTTAAATGGGACAGCTCACTCTGAAAACAGTAAGGAAAACAATGATGTTCAGGAAAAATGTTATTGTACATTTCCAAAAATTTGAGTCGGTAAGATTTTAAAAATGTTTTTGAATGTGTCCTATGCGCATTAAGGCTGCAATTAGTCATCAAAAATACAATACAAACAACATTGTGAAAAAAAAGCTAATAAAATAACCCAGTTCTGTAACATATTTCTAATTGTAGTTCAAAATTATAAAAAAATAAAAAATATTATTATTTAAAATGTATTATAATCATCTTTATTGCTTACAGTTGTGCTTCCTAATATTTCATTAAAAAAACTATCACACACATTTTTCTGAATTCTTAATACAATATATAAACAAATAAAAAGTTACAATTATGTTATACAATTACTGCCTTTTTCATTTTAAACTTTCAATTTTGATCAATATGATGCACTCAGAGGTACTTGGAGTAATAAAAAAAATTTATGTACAATAATTGTTTTATTATTTTTCAAATATTTCCCATGTGACATTTAACACAGTGTTTTTCTACCACGTTCCTGGAGGACCACCAGCTCTGCACATTTTCCATGTCTCCGTAACCAAACACACCTGATTCAGATCATCAGCTCATTAGCAGAGACTGAAAGACCGGTAAGGGGTGTGACAGACATAGTAGACATCCAAAGCAGTGTTGGTGGTCCTCCGGGAACATGGTTGAAAAACACTGATTTAACGACAGATTTTTAAACAGATTTTTAAACATAAAAGTTTTATTAACTAAATTCTAAGATAATATACTACAATAATTAATACATTACTATTTTCTTTAGTTTTTCCAAGTATGACAGTACATAATATTTTACCAGTTACTTAATAAGATACTAGTATTCAGATTAAAGTGGAATTTTTTAAGGGCTAAATACAAATAAAGTTAAGATGAACTGGATAAGTCTTTCGACAACAGTGGTTTGTTTTGCAGTCAACTGAAAAAAACTATTTCTTAAGGGGCTAATAATATTCACATAAAAAATATGTTTATGTAAAATAAAATCCAGCCATACTAATGGAAAGTCAATCCTTTCTCCAGAAGAAAAATATTATAGAAAATACTGTGAAGAATTTCCCTGCTCTGGAAAACATCACACATCAGAAAGAATAAAAATTTCACATGGAGGTTGCAAATAAAAGCAAACTAGTGTTTTTAAAGGAGCATAAAAAACTGTTTACTCAACTTTCCTTTCTATCTACAAATACTTTTTCCAATTATGACAAAGAAACACAGATTAATATTGCTAAATGTCAATAAGCATCTTGTCAAGAAGTCGTCTTTATTCAAACAACTGGAGTCATACAGTATATGTATGACAGATGTTATTTGTATTTGCTGCATTTTTGGCTTCTGCAGTGTTTTAGAAAAAAAAATCACAATTTTGTGGCTCCCCACTTAAAATGAAGTTAAAATAAAAATAATCACATCATCTATAGCTCTTGGGAGAGAGAAAAACATTTAAATATGCAATAATATTAAAAATAACACTGTTACAGGATGTAGTACCAACTCTGTTCCTAAAGGCACACCAACAGTACACATTTACAATCTCTTCCTAATCAAACACACCTGAATTATCTGATCAGAACATTAGAAGAGACTTCAAAACCTGAAATGAATGGGTCAGATAAGGGAGACATCCAAAATATGTACTGTTGGCGTAATTATAAATGAGTGGTTATTTTGCATACAGCTGCATTGTTGGACTTGCTGCTCACTCCAATTTGTAAAAACACTAAAACAGTACTACCACTGCCATTATGTGCAGTTCCAGACCCTGGCCTAAATGTTTGAAATGATATGAGAGCATTCAACGTCCCATTTATTGCCATGTGCACATCATTTCATCCAAGTCTGTTATATAGACAACAAAACCTCAGTAAGCACTAAAACATGTCATGTCAAAATTATCAAAGCTCACGTCTTGAACAGCAGCCACATCTCAGATGGCTTGCTCTATTTTCATGCAGTCATGATTCAACTGCGTTTTGTGTGAGCGCCACTATCTTTCTCAGGCATGCGTCAGTTAGTGCGACAGGCGGGTCAGGAGGGACAACAAAGATCCAAGAACTCATTTGTTTCAAGAGCGCCGGGTTCTCCGTTTCAGGCCTTTGGGGAATGTCAGGGGCACCTTGAACAGCTAAGGACACCAAAACATAACGCCACTGACGTGTGGCACAATGTACTCCTGAAGGGGGTCTGAGTCAAACACACCCCTCCCCATCAGACCACCCATTAAACCTTCATTCAACAAATGAAAGCAGCTGTTCTGGCGGTATCCTTTGAATTCCTTGACATTTGTATTGGCATTATAGCGCTGCGCTTACACAAACGTTTCTGACAGGCCTAATAGTGACTTGCTTTCTAGCTCTGACATCATAGTGGGTTCGAGAAGAAGTTTTCTAAACAGTTTAGATGCCACGGACGCCTGAATAGGATTATTCTTGTGTGATGATTCCATCATAAAATGCATTGACTGTATTTCATACATTTTTATTTATATTTCATGTAATAAATCAAGTTTCTGTGAAGTTATATGATTATTTTTTTCTCTTAGTATAGGATTTCTTCATTCAGACATTTATTTACACTTTAATTTAAAAATATATACATTTATTTTGTTAAAAGTATATACGTTTAATTAAATTTCTGTTTCTTAGTTTGTTTGGATTGTTTATTTTAAGGTGTCCTTGTTACACATGTTCCACCTACTTACTATAGTAATTACAATTAATTATGCATATCTATATGCAACAAACATAACCCACATTCTAGCAATATAATAATACTAATTTAATAAAATGAATTTCATAACGTGTCTTTAACAGCAGCTTCTCAAAGCACTGAACACTATACAAAAACAATACAATACTATAAAACAATATGAATCAAATGCAAGCTTAAAAAAATTTACTTTAAAAGTATCTTAGTTCTGAATTTTAGTTTACGAGGCAGAGAATTCCAGAGGACAGAAGCATAAAAAGAATTTGAGATTTGAGATGTGAATTAAGAAAACAATTCTATAAGGTAATGTGGTGCCAGGCCATGTAAAGTTTAAAATATAAAAATCATAATTAGCAGGGTCAATGCAAGGATTCTATTACTGAAAAATGTGACTTCCGAAACTTGTCCCAGTTAAAATTCCGACAGCAAAATTTTGTACACATTAAAGCTTATTGGGTGTAGATTTAGAAACACTGGCTAAAAGAGCATCACTACTAGTGCAGGGTAGGTGTTATGATCACCAGCGATCTAGCGTTTGCAGATCACTGGAGAACTACACATCTGCCACTTTACTGAACTACAAATCCCATCATGCCCAGCACTCACACACCGGATCACTTGATTTCACAGACACAGCTGCAGATCATCCTTACTGATTATTTGGACTATTTGAGCACCACAGACAAGCTCATTCTTTTCTCAGTGTTGTTCCTTGTTACATGTCTTGTTCCCATGTTTTGTTCTGTCTGGCTTTTGATTCTTGAATTGTTTTTTGGATTTTGATAGTGTTTAGCCTGTACTGACCTCTTTGCCTGTGTACACTTTTGGATTACCCCATGATACTGTTTGCTCCTGTTTTGACCATTGCTTGCGTAACTAAGTTGTAAATAAACTGCATTTGGGCCCTCAAACTTTGTTGTCACCCTGACCATTTGTTACAGTGAGGCTGCACAATACCAGCCTGATCTCACAAGGAAACGTAAGTATTTTACCTTTTGTCAGTTTAGTGGCTAATTCGTACGAATTTGTACGAGTTCAGTCGTACAAAAATGTACGATTTTAAAAAAAGAGGCGGGGCACCTAACCCCACCCCTAACCCCAACTGTCATTGGGTGATGAGCAAATCGTACTAATTTGTATGAATTAGATCGTACAAATTCATACGAATTAGCCACTAAATCAAAAATTTATGAATTGCCGTGACATTTCGTTTCCTTGTACTTGTACATGTGTGATGACAATAAAGTTGAATCTAATCTAATCTAAAAAAACATTGCGTTGCACAATACAGGTATATCATTTGAGCATCGATAATGCAATGAGTGTATCCATAATAATCACATTGCAGGATTATATCATTTATTAAAGATTAAATGATAAAGTTATTATTATTTTTAAACCACTTATTCAATGATGGCCATGTTATTTTGTTTGATTGTTCAATGACTGCTGAATACTGTTACGGCTCTCCAGAAAACCATAAGGCACTGTATATTTCACTTTCATCTTTACTCTATCGTATTTTTACATGCTTGTCATTTATTATAATTTATACACACTGCATAGAAAAAGACTTGATCATCCCAAACAATCTAAATTAATAAAATCGAAATAGAGCTATTCAAATCATCTGCTGAAATTATATTCATATTGCAGATAAACAAAACATTGCAATGTTAGATTTTTCCAATATCATGCAGCCCTAGTATGGGGTGCCCAAACTTAGTCCTGCAGGGCCCGGTGTCCTGCAGAGTTTAGCTCCAACCCCAATTAGACACACATGAACCAGCTAATCAAGCTCCTAGGTATATTAGGAACTTCCTGGCAGCTGTCATTTGAAACAAGGTGGAGCTGAACTCTGCAGGACACCAGCTCTCCAGGAGTAAGTTTGGGATCCCCTGCTGGTGTGTAAACGTGAGACGACACGGTTTATAATTTATACATTTTTCTGGTATGGTAAGTACAATTAATAATTAATTTATGTTATTATTAAATTGTTAAATGAACAGTTAAACAAGGACACCTTAAAATAACGTGTAACCATTTCTTTTAATCAAAATTGACAGTACACTGAAAAAATTATTCAAAGATAAATTGATTTATTAAATTTATTTAAAGTAAGCGTTTGCAAACAAATTATTTGGGCTGAATTTAAACAAACAAATTAAGTTGAACATTGCTAAATTTAATTTGTTTGTTTAAATTCAGCCCATATGAATTGTCTGCAAGAGTTTTGCCGAAATATTTTTTTCAGTGATTAACAAACCAATTACAAAGACTTTTGCCTCAATACACCCCCAATATGCTGCTTATTATTAGTCAGTAAGGTAGAAAAGTTTAGATATTGAGTAGAAATAGTGATGCGGAATACTGTATGATTTAATAAGTTCTAATCACAGCCAATATGTTAATAAGCATGTTAAATTTTCTTTTTTGTCAGAACACAAAATAAGATATTTTGACAAATGTCAGTTACTGGCACCTATTGACTTAAATAATAGCATACATTCAAAAAAAATTTTTTTTGCTGCTTGTTCTAACTACTTGTTTAAAATGAGCCAAAACAACACCATTCATGAGATGGGGACATTCTTGGGGACAACTTATTTGTTTTACGTTCAATCCACTTAGGTTAACTTAATCGGTTTGTGTTGGGACAACATGAAGGAATTGTTTTTGTGCAACAGTGAACCAAGCATTTTTTTTATGTAGATATATACACTAGATAGGCCCTGAGCATGTGTCAATACTGCCGACATATTGGTACAGGGTACTGTTCCAAAAATTATACTGCTGTGACCCACACTGTAAAATATGCTGGGTTCCACATAATTCCTCCATGTTGTCCCAACACAAATCGGTTAAGTTAACTAAATTGTTTTTACAAATTAATGTGCATTGAACGTAAAACATTTAAGTTGTCCCCCGAAAAACTTCAAAATTTTGCTGGTTCAACACATATTAAATAAGTCATTTGAACAAGTAGCAAAATAATTTTTTTGAGTGAGTGCTGGGGGTAATGCATTACAAGGAACGTGAGTTATGTATTAATATTACTTTTCTAAGTAACGAGTAAAGTAACGCATTCATTTAAAAAAAAATTTTTAATATTTGAGTTACTTAAAAAAATTAACTAATTTGAGTTACTTTTTAGTTTAATTAATTAGCTTATAAAAATAAATAGCTGAAATAAAAAGTTCAAAGTCATGTTGAATCCCACACTAAATGAGAGAATGCAGAAACAGAAAGAAACCAAGATGGCAGAGCCTTACATTTCTGTCATGGAAGTATTATCATTATTCTGAACAGATGTAAGGAAAAAAAAGGGATTGTCTCAATGGACAGTGATTTTACATCACTAATAAGACAAAGAGTACAAAAGTAGCAAACACATCACTTTATACTTTCATTAACCTGTATGCCGAAAAGGGCCAGAAGTGCTTAGAAGATAAGATTATCCTACAATTTTATTTTTTTTGATGAGTTTTTTTATTAAATGAAGGTGTAGGCTATAAGTTGCATTGTTAATTGCATAGCTGCTTTATTAAAAAAAAAACAAAATAAGAAAAAAATCTGTTTTGAAAGTAAAAAAAAATGCAAAAAGTAACTCAAAAGGTAACTCAAAACTCATTATTTAGGTAACTAGTCACTTTTTTGGGAAAGTAACTCAATATTATAACACATTCCTTTCAAAAGTAACTTCCCCCAACACTTTGAAACCACTTGAGGGAGAGTATTCAGTTTTTGAATAAACTTTGCCTTAATAGGCAAGTAGTTAATAGTGAGAGGTAATTTGTGTTTGTTTACCTTAATAAACAGTTTGATTTTAATTTTTAGAAATAAAAAATTGCTCTAATAATTTCCCATTTTAAAAATGCCTTTTCCAAAAACATTTCCCCCCCATAGCACTCCTTTGAGGCCCCCTGGGGGTCACAGGATCCCAGTTCGAAAACCCATGGGTTCAAGCAGGGCAATGGTACCAGGCCCACTGCAGCCTCTCCTGCGTGACGGATGATAAATCCATCCACTTGTCCAACAGAAAGCACTCCTACTACCCCAAGAGGAGCACATCCATTAAGATATCAGAGCCAAACTAGCCCATAAACATTCATCCATCATAAACGAGCGGAGCCCACGGCTAGACGTGTCTGAGAGCGGTTTGGGAGCTGATGTGCCCCAGCACTGACTCAATCACTGCCAGCAAACGCGCTTGTCATCTGTGACCTCTGGGTGTCTGACTGGATGACCCTCACGCTGATGGACAAATCACTAGCTGCATGGAGGACGACTGCACTGAGATAAAAAATACTCCACAAGGAGGCATTCTAAAATTGATTTCTGCTCACTCGGCCTAATTAAAATGAGGTAATGCAGCACAATTCTTGATTTGTGACGCGTGTAGTAAATTTGAAGTAATAAAACACAAATACTTCACAAGTGTGCAGGAAAGGGAATTTCATTTATATCAGGTGAGGAGTAAAATGCTCGCATGACATCACACACTTTTTTTCTCACTTGAAGGGCAAAACTCACTTTTTTTCCAAGCACTGTCATTTATTTTTACCTTGTTTGAACTTAATGTGTAGTCAGCCTTTGATTTTAAAAGATCAGATGTAATATACACCTCACTGACGCAAAGTATTTAAAGATGAACAGATTTACTCAAGCTAAACTGCATATTTAGCTTTAATTTCTAAATAAGGGTTTCATTATAAAATGCCTAATATAGTTTAATGTATTATTCAGTTCAGCTAAAAATAAAGATTACATCATCATTTATTCTCCCTCTTGTAATTTCTTTCTTTTGCTAAACACAAAAGAAGATTTTTTGTAAAATGCTGGTTGCTGGCACTTATCGACTTAAATAGTAAAGGAATAATTACTATGGAAGTTTTGAACAAGTGAGGGGTGAGAAAATGAGGATAGATTTTTCAGTTTTGGGTGAACTTTCCCTTTAATATATATGGCCCATATCATACACCCAGCGCAATAAGGCACAAGACGTGTTTGGCGCGATTTGTTGTTATTTTCAGACCAGTGCAACCCTAATTTCACGTTTTGTGGCAAGTTGATTAAATAGCAAATGCGTTTGCGCCACTTTGTGGACTCATGGGTGTGCTGGTCTATATATAGGAGGTGTATTGGCACGTTTCCATTTTGAGGCACTGAAATTTTTTTTTTTCACTTTTTCAAATTTATTCATGACAATTTGCATTTGTATAATGTTATTATTATTAGCAGTATTATTTATTACAGAAGTATTATTCATTATTGTATATTCCTATTTATACTTGCTTTAATTAAAACAAGATTAGATTTGTCCACCTGTCAGTTTTTAGATGTATGCGTCACTATATGGGGCATAAGAATAGAACCTGTGTTTGGATATAACTCAGTTTTTTGCCCACACTTCATTAATATTTTTTATTTAATCATTAGCTGGAAATTACAACTGAATTTAGAAATAGTTTTGAAACAAATCAGTGTTTAACAAACAAAATTAAACATGTAGGCTGATAGATGTCTTTGTGGAATGAGTACAACACCGTTTCCTTATCCACGAAAGTAAAGGAGTAAATTAAAGAGTAAAAGTAAAGTAAAGAGAAAGTAAAGGGGACGAATGGAGGAAGCTTATTATTTATCCTCATGCAGATGGTCTGTTTAACTGTTTTCTCGCTAGTGAAGCGTTCAGTTTTTCCACTTACAAAGTCCGCCATGAAAATACTGAATGCGGCATGGCGGAATGCAACTGTCTCTTAAAGGGAATGAGAGATGAGACTCTGATTGCTTTAATGCACGTTATGCTTAAAACACACCTATAACTCATCAAGAAAATAAGCACAACCCTGTTAGATCATGCGCCAGGGTGCAAAGCATATTTTTCCATCCTTAGAATAGAAAAAGTGGATTCGAACACGCCCTTAATGGTTTTGCGCCATGCGCTTTAGACTTTGCACCTAGATGGTTAAAATAGAGCCCATAGTGTTCATATTGTAGTATTCGTACCATATCTGCTTTCCTGTATATGCCCCATATATTAAATTTGATCAATTAATATCACTGTTTCAATGCATTAAGCTCTTTTCCATGTCAAACATTTTTGAATGGTCTGCATTTTTTTTTTGTGAAATGTTTGTTCACATGCATTTGTTTTTCTTTTCTTGAGAGGTGATCCAAATAGTTGTGACTTGAAACAAATGGAAACTTGACAGATCTGCGGTGCAGTTCTGCGGATGTTTTGCCCTAAAGGTTTCAGAGCCAGTCAGTTCACTGCACAAGCAAATGTTTTATTTTATTATCAAAACTGGTCACACACAGACAAGTTACTAATAATAATAGTGATAGTTTAATATTGTAAATAAAAGAAGTACCATATAACCATATGTATACAACAAATGTGTCAAAAAAAGATATGTACATAGTATACATGCTGCTGCTGGGCTGTAGCAGCAGATAGGAAAATGCATGAGCAGGTTTTACAAAATAAATAAATAAATCACACGGTTTACCAAAAATGTCCAGTTTATACACAAGGAATGTTCTAGTAATTACTACATTGTGTCATTTTGTCTATTTATGTGTCTTTTTATTTTTTTTCAACAAACTGAATATATCTACTGCAGGGATTACATTTTTTTTGAGCAGTAATGAAATGTTTCATGCAAAATTTCATAAAAATATATCCACTTATGAAATCTTTGATCATATTTTAGACTAGGTAATCATAAGGATACATTAAGAGAAACATAAAAGTAACACTTTAGTATAGGAAAAATATTTTAACAAGTTTCTTATAATTATATATTGGTGTTTATTAGAACATTGATAAGCACATTATTCCTTATTCTGCATGAAAGGAGTATTTTAACTACAGCGGTTCAAACTGTAGTTTTGCAGAATGACTAAAAAGTTATCAGTATGATGGTGAAAAAATGTACAGTTCTAGTCAAACCATCCTTTTGCAATCTTATACCAAAAAATTTAATAATGGCAGCATTAATAGCTAAAAATGTGGGAGAGCATTGCTATTATGTGATTGAATTGTATAGGTTGTTTTCACATGACGTCATTGATAACGTGCAAAATTCAGATGGAGAGCAGAAAGCGATTCTTCTACATAGGTATCGCTATCAGAACATCTCAATGTTTCTATTTTATGTTGTTTATAATTGTTTCATTTGGCCAAAATAAGAAATGCTCAACAGTTTCTATAAAATTCCAAAAGTTTTAATAATTTATAATAAACATGTGTTTGAACCACGTAGTAAAGTGTATAATGTGTACAGCTCTTTGTTAATGAATGCTACCGAATACTGTAGTATAGTAAACTGATAAACTAATAAATACTGTAACGCTAGTGTAAACTGTGGTGCATTGGGATGGTGTATAATTATAGTGTAGAAAACTGAAGCCCATTAAATAATTTGTGTCGTACCACAGCAACAATATAATTACTACGACTACGTTTAATTCAAGTAATTATCTATAGTATGCTTCCAATTACTATAGTATTTACAAACTTATAGCATTTTTTAATGTAACGTGCTTATGCAGTTTTTACCGCCTCGATGGCTTCGTTATATTTTAGTTCAGTAGAAAACTCGGCCCTCTTCATGATATAAGGATCATGCCCAACATATAATATGGTAATGAAATATGGTATAAATGACAAAAATATGGATTTTCCTCTGTCACTCATTCATTTTTTACTTCCTGCCTTCCGAATTTCGAGTGTCACCAAAACCACCAAAACCAGTAAATCACTAAATACTTGAAAATGAAATGATTTAATGACAATAACTTGCTATGGTTAAAATTGAATTAGTTACAAAATGACTGTATAAAACCATTAAATTATAAAAATATATGATATAAATTCTACCCAGCTTAACTTTAAGTAAAGTTACCTGAGAGAGAGGGAGAGACAGGGGGAGGGAGTGACAAACAAAGAACAGAAAGTAGGCCCCAAAGAGAACCTGATAGCTGTAGAGTCAGAGAAGATAGACTCCAGAGCAGGAAAGGAGCAGAGCAGGAAAAGTAAAAGAGCAAAGTTTACCACCTGCTTTGTATCTTTCTTGACCATGTGACCAAACCCTAAAAACTGAGACATAGCCTACAAACTGACCAATCAACATGTGACCACATCGTAAAGCCCCCAAAGTCTCACACACATATTAACCAGCCCCTTGTCAGTATCTGCCTTTGGAACCTGTATGAACATTCTTATATTCTGCAAAATATAAAACAAATGCATATGATAATTTGCATTCCTACATACTGTGGAGAGGTAAGCATGATCGAACACCCAATGAGGGGGGAGAGCATGCTCGGAGCCCGGCAGCTAATCAGCAGGCCAATCAGAAATAATAAATAACACCTGTTTATTCTAGTGATTGGGCCGGAGAGACACCCTTCTTAAGGAGA
>CAIGQZ010016425.1:14720031-14735368 GCA_903798205.1 Danio tinwini
ATAATATAATATAATATAATATAATATAATATAATATAATATAATATAATATAATATAATATAATATAATATAATATAATATAATATAATATACCTTAAAACCCAATAAGTTAAGGTAACTCAAACCATTTGAGGAAACCGATTGCAACAAACCATTTTAGTTCAAAAACTAATCCTAATGAGTACTGTGAACTTAATCCATTTGAGCAAATGAAGCAATTAGAGCACAGTAAAACCCAATAAATTAAATAAATGAAGAGAACTCAAACCAACTGAGTACTGTAAAACTGTGAAACTTACTCTATTTAAGTTGAAGTAATTATATTAACTCATTACCTTTAACACTTTTCAAACTCTTTTCAAATTAGTAGAATTAACTTTCAGTAAGTTTTGAGTTAACTACACTTATTTTATTTGATAAAGTTGACTGTTGGGTTTTAAAGTGTATACTATAATGCAAACATTGTTGCACATTTGTATTAAAATGTCTGGTATTACTGTTTTAAAAAGCAGTCAATAATTTCACAAATTCCTTGAAAATATCCGCCAGAAACATTTCAGCATCTTGAAAACAGCTATGCAACCCCGACTCTAAATTCATATTTCACACCCTGTCTTTAACGCTCACGCCTTTGTTCTCAATAGTCTGTCTGCTTTGGTTTTTCACCACTCTTTAATCACATCCAAACCATGAAGAATCTTTAAAAGAAAGTTCAAGTAAATCCACCCAGAGAAGACCTCTCGGTTCTAGAAATAACACAGCCCGCTATCGAACCGATTCGGCACACAAGGGATGTCTTTTCCCTTTTAAAGATTTTATAGATTTGCTGTGGGCCAATCATAACACAAGTTTCCATGACCTCTGAAATTACAGTATCCCACAGCGCGCACCGTACATCACTCTCAGGAGATTCAGAGGAAACGTGTGCAGCGCTCACAAACTCACAAGTGCCTCCACTGAAAGATTAGGCAGTGAATCGCAAGCAGCAATCATATTATAACGAGATGAATGGCTGCAATTTCTTTTCAATCAATTTCATTGCAGTCCCAGTTTGATCCAGTTGAAGGAGTGTGTTTTTATGCTGTGCAACTGAATATATCCATATATATGTGTATATTACTGTTGATTCAATCTGAGGCAGGTTATCCGATTGCCTTAAGTAAAAAAGCATATATACAAAAATTTCAACAAAACAAACAAGCATGTTCGACCCTATAATAGTTTTATGTGGAAAAATGAGCATAAAGTCCTCTGTTTAACCTTCTAATCCAACATGCAGCTTGCCTTTACGAGAGGTGTCACAGATCTGTTTTATCTAATTATATCTTTGCCTCAGCATATGCTTTGCCAGTGACAACTAGGCTGCTTGTCTGACAAAGCTAACAAGATCGGATTGAGGTGCTGACCGCGAGGTTGCTGATAAAGCACTGATCTGAACACTGTTAATTAACTGGATGAAGCTAATGTGCTGTTTGAACTAAGTAGTTAAGTCCGTATGTATATATTAAGGCAAAATTACACTGATTAAATTATATTCATGCACAGCTCAATTTTTGGGATGATTTACTTCTATAACATGACAACTGGAAAGAAATATTCAGATATGCATTTTAACTATACTTTTTTTACACTATTTGTGCCAATTTAAATTGTAATACATACAGTTAAAGTCAGAATTATTAGCCCCCCCTCCCCCCCGTAAATTTTTCCCCAATTTCTGTTTAACGGAGAGAAGATTTTTTTTAACACATTTCTAAACATAATAGTTTTATTAACGTATCTCTAATAACTGATTTATTTTATCTTTGACATGATGACAGTACATAATATTTTTCTAGATATTTTTCAAGACACTTCTATACAGCTTAAAGACACATTTAAAGGCTTAACTAGGTTAATTAGGTTAACTAAGCAGGTTAGCGTAATTAGACAAGTTATTGTATAACGATGGTTTGTTCTGTAGACTATCGAATAAAATATTCAGCTTAAAGGGGATAATAATTTTGACCTTAAAATGTTTTTTTAAAAAAATAATCCTAGCCGAAATTCTAGCCGCTTTTATTCTAGTCAAAATAAAACAAATAAGACTTTCTCCAGAAGAATAAAATATTATCAGATAAACTGTGGAAATTTCTTGCTCTGTTAAACATCATTTGGGGGGCTAATAATTTTGACTTCAACTGCATTTCTTCACTTCAGTAGCCAATATTACATTTTTATTTCTCTAAATTATCATCAAGATAATTTTAGAATATTTTTTCAGTAGTTTGATCATATAATTTGCATTTGATACACCATTTTATTCCTAAATCTTGTTTTGTTTTGTTTTTCCATTTTTGTTTTTAGCACAGTTTATTTATTTAAATAGTTCCCTTTAGACATTTTGTTGACACTAAGTAATGTTACAAGTACATGTAAACTCATATTATTAATCCAATCAACAGTTATATTTCCAATCTCAAATTAGACAATTAGTTGATATACAAGTAATCTTGTGTAGCCAGACTTCAGACTGAGAGCTGAAAGTCTAGGAACTTTGGCCACTTTTGATTCATGCCATCAATATAAAAATCACAGCTTTTTTTATCCGCTCAGACTTGTTTTTAGTTGGGCTGATTAAGATTCTTGCACACTTGACTACCGGAAATCCTGTATACTTAAATCAATCAGAAAACAACAGGGGTGTTTTCAGAAAAGCAAGCCATTTGTATCAGATGTTTAGCCAAAGGTCTGCAGGTAGTGCTTGGTGTGATGTCTTAAGCTGAGACTAATGTGTAAGGTACATTTACAATGATGTAAAGAAAAAGTGTCTAAAAAGACCTGTTCAGAATGACTAAAAACTGAATTGCAAGCCAGGCCAGTAGATGGGAATGTGACCTGTCAGCTTTAATTAGGGGGAAAACTGGATAATTTTGAGATTTTGTCAGCTAATTTCATCTTGCGGGTTTAAAATAATTTTTGGGGTGGGAACAAAATCGGTGACGTAACGCAAATATGTAAGTGGGGTGATGATGTGTCGGTTTCTCATTATTATTCATAGCGGAGTTTTCTTTTCCTATGAGAAGACCCTGCTTCTTAATTATTTATGAGAGCACGTGCCTTCCGAAAGCAAGGCAGACCTTCCAGGCTGTGACCCAATAAACTGGGTGAGACCAAGTCTGCACGGCACGAGTCATATGTGTTTGTTTCCATGATCCATGGGGATTGTTGCATGATTTTCCCCGCGATTCTGACAGGCCCAATAAAGCAAAGCTGTTTATGTGCAGCAAGCATTTTTGTCAGGAGAGCTATACGAGAATTGGAGAATGGCGGACTTTGTATTTTATCAGTATAGTTTGTTACCATTCAGACACATTGCCTATATCTGTGCTGCTATGTTTGCCTATGTTTAAAATCTCCAGATTACCGGCAGGGCTAATGGTTTAAATAGACAGGCAAAGAGACCTGCTGCACTGCTATTCACTGTGTCTGCATTCAGGCCTGGGGATTGAGGAGGAGAGAATTCCATTTATATTGTTTACTTAAACACGATTATCCTTATGATGATATAACAAATTGTGGTTATCTGTAAATGAAATTACAAATATATATATATATATATGCAGCAGGGCACTAAATTATTTACTGTTAATTTCTTTGCATTTTAACTTTGTAAACTATAAAATCATGGGTCTCCTCATGGTTTCTGTCTCATTTTTGTGAACCAACTGACAGTTGTTCGCTTCCCACTTTTTCCACTGCTTTGTCGGCCACACCCACTCCCCCCTTTTTTCGCAGTGCTCCACACCCATCACAAAGCATTTTTTGAAAAAATTTGAAAAAAGGTAGACTTGAACCGAAAGAGGGGGGTTTCATGCCCCTTTAAATGCTATTGTGTAAATAAATGGCCAAAAGGCATAACACGTTTTTGTAAAGTGAAAACAGTGTCATGTACTGTAAATGCTCCAACACGTAAGGGGATGACAAAAGTTACTATACTGACCTGGGCTGTTTTCCCTTAAAGGAAACACTGGCCATTAGGATGTATACGCCTTAATATAATGTCGATGATATCTTGTAATTAAATATGAAGAAGAAAATAAAACATGAAACATTGTTTTATACATATTTTGGTCTGGGGGGCACCATCATTTATGATTACATGCCACAGTTTCACCCCTACTGGTCTGTTACTATTATTAACTCAACACAAGTGGAAATAAAAAATATCAATTCAATACAAGATTGTGTGGCTTTAGGACAGAATTTTCAGAGAAACAAGGGAAACCAAAGAGAAACCAAAACAAGAAGTGATGTACAGTACGTCTTCACTGCTTTCCTATAGTAATTTAATTAATTCTGTTTGTTAGTTCTGTTAGAAACTGTTTGTTCAAACTGATGTTTGCATAAGAGAAAATAACCATGTCAAAGTTTGTGAAAAGCACTTCAGAAGAACATTAAAGGAGACTCAATCTGTTATCCTTAGTGATTTTTATAATTCAAGTCAACGTTTTTGAGATTAAAAATAATCACATACAAACAGTCCAAATCAATCCCCGTGGCTCCTGATGATACACTGAAAGTAAAACATTATTTATAATATTATCAGCTTCAATAAACAGCCCGCACAAACAGTTCCTAGAAAATGTACGAGTTTAGTGAGCACAAGCTTTCAGTCGCTTGATGACGTATAGCATGTCACACTCAGACATTACTGTATAGGTAGAAAATGAGGATGTATATTTTTGCCGAAATGGTTCGTATCTGTGATTGTCCAAAATGTGACAACTGCTTTAAATTACGGTCTGCAGGCATGACAATATTCTGATATGAACTGGTGCACATATGTCATCCAGCGACCGATATATTGCGCTTACAACACTTGTTTACGCATTCTATGGCTTAAAGCTAATAATATTGTAAATTATTTTCAGTTTCCTAAACTTCACAATACATCAGCCAGGAGCCATGGCTATTGATTCTGACTTGCTTGTGTTTATTTTTAATCTAAAAAAAACAGTAACCATTGGCTACCATTATAGGATTCACCTTGAGCTCAATGTCTTCTGTAATGTTCTGCTGAAGAATAAAAGTCACCAACATTAAACAGGAAATCTTCATTTTTGTTTTGTTTTTGGGTGAACTATCCCTTTAAAGCTTTTAGTAAACCACAGCTATTGAAAGAGCACTCAGGTGCAGAAAGATATGTGTACATTTAAACCAAATGCATCAGCACTTCTCCACACAGACTCTAAACACACTCAAATATCGAGTAAAACAGCAGGCTGTGAACATGCCAACACTTGTCAGTCACTGAAGAAGAAACTTCAAGCTTATTTACAGAGACCTGGCAATTGGTCAATTGCAGTCTGTAAGTGTGCAGTTTTCAGTTATGATTGATGCAGCAAGCAAGATAGATGCTGACAAGTTTCTGCATGTTTATTTTTAATACAGTAGCTTTCTTCTCTGGCTTCAATCGCATGTGGATTTCATTTGATATCCAGAAGCATTTTCCCCTCCATATATAAATACAGCATTTATATATGGAGGGGAAAAGTAGTAGTGAAGAAAAAACTAACATCCCTTTGACTGAAAATTACAACTAAAAGTTGCAAAAATCTCTGGTAAAAATACAAACAGGCAGAACACATGTAAAATAACACCCTAAAGTCCAAAATAAAAGCATTTTTTAAATTATGTAAATATTTCATTGGTTTTCCACAGCATGTTTCAATTTGATACATCTTTTATGCTGTATTTAGTCGGATCTCACAAGAAAATATAACTTTTTGACGTATTGTCAAAAAAAAAAAGACCAATTGTACAAATTCATATGATTTTATCTGTTTGTAAACTTACAAATAAGAAAAAGAGGCATGTCCCCAAAGCCCACTTTTAAGGCTCATTCTGAAAATGTACCGGTATGCACGGGTCAATCTGTGCTTTTTAAAATACTATTGGTTGGGTTTAGGGAAGGGGGAGATCGGTTGGTCAGTCAGTCAGTAGACAGCAGCCTCTGATGGATTTACATGAGAACAGCAGGCACGAATGGCACTTGCGAGAGAAATTTGAGATCTGAAAAGGTGTACACAGCGGCCTCTGTCAGATTCATGAAAACACAAGCTGCAAAAAAGTAGCTACTGGAATGTATTTTGTTCTCTCCAGAAATGTATATAGGGGTATGTAATTAGAATGAGCCTGGGTTGGCCAAATACGTCCCAGGAGGTAAGTTTTTTGCAGTTTATATTTTCACAAATCCACCAGAGGGCACTGAGTACACCTTTTCAGATCTCAAATTTCTCTCACGAGTGCCATTCACTCCTGCTGTTCCACTGATGTGCAAGGCAAGCTACCGGACAAACTGGTAACACTGGGAAAGCCGTCCATATGGAGGTAAGCAGCCAGCGGGTAAGCACGTAAAGGAACGGTAACATACCGCCCCGTAAAGTTTATTTTAAAAACGAAATGCTGCCATACATACTTCTGGCAACATTATTCGTGATCTCCAGAAATGTATATAGGACTACGTTTTCAGAATGAGCCTATGTTGCTCTTAAACCTAACCCCCATTGCCGGATGAGCTAAGTTTACTAAAACGTACTAATTATATTGTACAAATGAATACGAATTAGCCACTAATTCAAATAATTCTGAACTGCTGCAATATTGTATTAACAATTCACATCTTAATAAACAAGTTCTTCATTGAAATGAAGCTTCTATGAAAACACTATATAGCAACAAATGTGTATTTGACACAAATGCTCTCAGATGCTAATGTAATCAAATCAGCATTTTTCGGCTTTATTAATTTAGCATTAATAGCTCCCACACAATCGCAGACCTAGAAGTCAGGAAATATCTCATGCATTGCAGCACACTGATAAACACTGTGTTGGGTAGCATGTATCTAAAGGACGGTCAGACAAGCAGACAGCATGTGTGCGTGCGGATGAGCCAGATGAAGATAAAGAGGCTTTAGAAACAAACCGCTCAGGGAGAGAAGCACACAAAGCAGGCATCAATATCAATGACGGGATCCTGAGGTGAGCTCAGCTCTCGGAGAAATACAAGCGTGAATAGTAATGTGCTCTCGCCGTCAAACTTATAACTGCATATGGGAACTGCGTTTGAGGAAAACTGCACTTCTAGAGAACAACCGTGGACATTTTAGCCAATCACAAGGTTCTATTGTACGAATGCAATCACAGTGCTGTGATAAAAAGATTATCTTGAGTTACGGTCGCGCAGTGATCTGCAATGTCACATCGACACAGGGCACATCAGATCGTTTTCCATCATAAATGACCAAAAATGTGGAAATCATGATATTTCATTGGAGCTGATCAAAAAGCTTTTCTTGATTCACATCTGTAACATGGTGAATGGTAAAAGCCATTTATGGTATTAACAGACCAGCCCAAAATTGTAACTTTGGTCACACTTTATTTTGTGTTAACTATTCATTTAACTACCGAGTAACATTACTTAATTACATATGATATGCTTACTTCAGTAGATGGTTAGGGTTTAATTATGGGTTAGGTTTAGGGTTAGTTGCATGTAATTATGCATAATTAATTGTAACTTATACTAAGTACATAGAACATGTCTAACAAGGACACTTTAAAATAATAATAGTGCTACCTTTTTTTAAAAAATACAGTCATTCAATCAAGAAGGAAAATACAAGAGCATTGCAGCAAAATTTATGTCTGCTGCATGGGAGAACAGTTTAAGCATTTATGATTAGTAGGGGGGACTTTTTTAATTTTGAGATTGTTTACTTTCCATAGACAATCATTAACACATTTAATTAGATAATGCTTTGATAGTAAGACATTGCTTTCATAATTTGCTTTCATTGCTTTTCAAACTAATTTAAACTTACACAAAAGAGTAACTATTTTCTACTTACTGACCTAACATGCAATCGTTATGGGATTTGCTGTGAGAAAACGCACCAAAATAAGGTATTCAGACTTCACTGCGCTATACCAAGATGTGGATTTTAACCAAAATTGTAATTCTTGCTTTCCTGCTTATTCTTACGCCCGATTCACAAGGGGCTTCAGCGTCAATGCTTGACGAAGGGTGTGTCTAAAGTTGGTGCTGACATAATCGTCATAGCAGCGCCAGCGAACGAACTAAAGCCGAAGTCACACTAGAGTTTGAGCTTGCAAAATTCTGTCGTACTGCGCTGCGAAAGGGGCGGGATTAAACAAGATGAATTGACATTTAAAAAAGCGAGCGATTGCTCCATGTTTTAAATTTCTGTCGAGAGAGGTCATGTTTTGATCCTGGATTGGTCTCACGCAGTCAAGTGATGCGATTTCGCAAACTCCGATGCATGACCCTGCATTTCTGGTCTGACGCATTCGCGTGCGTATGAATAGAAGTCTATGGGGAGAAAAGCCCAGTGTGACCGCGGCTTAAGGCTACTGTCTGAGCTCGGGTATTTGCATAAAGTGATCTGATTGGATGACGCTTCTATTGGCGCTTGAAAAGTTGAGAAATTCTCAACTTCTGCAGCGAGCAACGCCACTGAAGCAATGCCGATGGATCCACAATTAAGTTCAGCAAAACTTGACGTCACCCATTTAAAGTGAATAGGAAGCATTAAGCTGTGTAAAATGGGTTAGTTGATTCATTAGTAGTATTAGTAGTTAGTAGTCATGCATTGCATTATGCACTCCTGCAAAAGTGAGGTAGAGTATGGCAAAATAAGAGGGATGCTCTCAATGAAGTAAATATAAATGAGATGTAAACAAGGTCACAGCAAGAAGGTCACTGGTTCGAACCTAGGCTAGGTCAGTTGGCATTTCTGTGGAGTTTGCATGTTCTCCCTGTTTTCGTGTGGGTTTTCTCCGGGTGCTCCAGTTTCCCCCACAGTCCAAAGACATGCGCTACAGATGAACTGAATAAGCTAAAATTGTCCAGAGCGTATGTGTGTGAAAGAGAGTGTATGGGTGTTTTCCAGTGATGTGGTTGCAGCTGGAAGGGCATCCGCTGCGCAAAGCATATTCCAGATAATTTGGCGGTTCATTCCGTTGTGGTGACCCCTGATTAATGAAGGGACTAAGCCAAAAATCAATTAATGAATAATCACTTTTTACAGTCATGGTTGAAATGGTAACGCATATTTGACCACTTGTGTGATTGGATAACTGCATTCATGAAAATAAGTTAATAATAAAGTAAGAATTCATGTTAATAATGTAATGAGAGGAAAAACTGCACTGACTTGATGGTTGGGATCAAGTAATTGCCTTTTTTTCCTTTAACGGTGATCTGGTCTGTTGATGAATATTTGCTTATGTTCAACTGCATATTCTGAAATCTAAGAAATCTAGAAATGTCATTCGTTTATTTTCCTTCAGCTTAGTGCCTTTATTTATCAAGGGTCGCCATACTTATCGCCAACTTATGCAGCATATGTTTTACCCAGCGGATACCCTTCCAGCCGCAACCCCTTTATTTATCAGGGGTCGCCTTAGCGGAATGAACCACCAACTTATCAAGCACATGTTTTACGCAGCGGATGCCCTTCCAGCTGCAACCCAGTACTGGGAAACACCCATACACACAAATACACTACAGCCAATTTAGCTTATTCAATTCACCTATACTCACATGTCTTTGGACTGTGGGGGAAACCAAACCACCCAGAGGAAACCCAACCCATGATTTATTTTTTTAAAAGTAAAACTAATTACTTTTTACAGTGATGCTAATACCTGGTTGAATTGGTAATACATATTTGACCCCTTGTGTGATTGGATAACTGAATTCATGAACATAAAGTAATAGTAAAGTAAGAATTCATGTTCATAAAGTAATGAGAGGAAAAACTTATTCAACTCGGCCTTTTCTGTGCATAAAGAGATCGCGCACAGCAGAACCTCTTATAGAAATGTAATTTAATCAGTTTCTTCCTTTTTTGCCATTGGCTTCACCTCACATCCCACAAATTACCTCCATCTCAAATCCTCTCCATCCACAGGCCACCGTGTGCAATTGTATCTCTCTCACTCTCCTCTATTGTCTCAGCGCTATATACGGCTCAGGTTTTCCCTTTATTATTCCGCTGTCTCTAATTTACCAGTGGAGCTACAGACAGTCTGATTTACAGCAAGCGGGAGCTACCCTGAATTGTGCACACCGTAGTCTAGACTGAGCATTACACATAGCTGTATTGATTTCCATCTTTATGCAAATGCCTTCAGGCCCGTATAAATGTTCCTGCGCTGTTTGTCAAACAGGCGCCAAGCTCCTCTAGTGTAGTTTACTTCTACGGATGAGTCTCTCTTCTACATTTACACACACACACACACACACACACACACACACACACACAGACACACCCACACACACACACACACACACACACACGCACACACACACACACACACACACACACACACACACACACACACACACAAAGGCATTTAACTTTGACAATCAAGGGTAATGTAGAGAAGTAGAACAGGCCTGATGTACACGAGAGATGCCGCTTCTGTGAAATACCCCCATCAAGGTGCAGCACTGAGCTCTTTATTGAAGACAATTAAGGCAGGGCACTGGCCAATTGTATGTGTCCCCTGCCATTAGACTAGCCCGCTTTCCGCAGATTCGAACAGATGGGCCGCATTAACCCTGCATGGCTGGCAGTCACTGTCCATAACATCATTTTAAAAAGGTCATGAGATCAAGGGCAATTTTGAGACTAAAACATTACCGGGCCAATGCGGTTTAATTGTTGGGGACAGTTGCCCACCTGGCACTGTGGTCTGCTGCGCAGCTTTGTTACAGCTTGATGATTCCCGTTGCTGAATCTTCACTCAGTCACTCACTGTCATTTTGTGGGCACGAGACATTAATTAGTCAGCATTTGTCAGAATATTGGCACTAATAATGAATTGGTTATAAAGAACAAAGGTCTCAGACAAGCCGCAAGCTTTAGTTAAACAGATTTTAAAGTACTTACAAATAATAATTTTTACAAATAATTTTCTAATTTATTATATGTGAAAAATGTACTTTTAAAAAACTACAAATATATTCATATATTAAAATAAATATTCATTAATATTACATTTTTCAAGCAAAACCAGTTATAAATATTGTTTTAAATATACACTAGCGGTCAAAAGTTTGGGGTCAGTATGATATTTAAATGTTTTAAAATAAGCTTCTTCTGTTCATCAAGGCTGCATTGATTTACACAAATGCCTTTATTGTGAAATTTTTTTGCACTTTAAAATAACTGTTCAAGAGTAGTTTATAATTTATTTATTCCAGATGATTTTTCAGTTTTATTTACTCTAATATTAATAAAAAAAATATCATTAATATTATTAATGGTAATAGTAATAAAAGCAATAACTGGAATAATAATTTCATTTGAAACTACATACAATAAGAAAGCAGTTATTTAACATTTTAGTAAATATTTAACAATTTGTTTTACATTTAATGCACCTTGATGAACAGAATAAATTTATTTAAAAAAAATGTAATAAAAAAAATTGACCCTAAACCTTTGATCGGTAGTGTATATTGTAAAAAACTAAATGCAGAATGTTAAAATGAATAGTTTTAATGTGTGTGTACCATTTATATTTACTATGTATATACAGTATAAATGCACATGCATGCATGTATTTGAGAAAATGTTTATTTCTATTTAGATATAAAAATGAAAGTACATATAATACAAATTATAAATAACTGTAAATATATTTTTAAGAAATTTGTTTTATATAGCTTTTGTTCTATAGTTTTTATGTATGCATGTATCACATATACATAATAAATGAGCAATATCACACAAGTAGCAGTGCGATATGGCTGTATATCGGCACTGTCGGGAGGCATGTGTTAGCTCAAGGCCGCAGGCTGAATGCCTTAGTACCCCACCAGTGACAATATACAGCCATATTTCAATGCTATGAGTGTGAAATTGCTTACTTATTATGTATATGTGATACATGCGAATGTCACTTACCTGATTTCTAATGGTTTGTTCAGCTGTAGTTTGAAAATTACGTTAAGAAAATGCTGAGTTTTTCTCCCTTTAATGCTGCGCTCACACCCGACGCGAATGAAGTTAAGCATGAGTGATTTACATATCAATGCAAAAATGTAAATAATCATCCTGCAGCGCAAGTTGAGCATTTTGCGCGATTGACACGCTTAACGCACATATTGCACGAATCGCTGGAGTTGGAAAATCTAAACTTCAGTGAACATTTGTGTCGCGGTAACCAATCATAAGCTTTGTCTTGTAGGGGCGTGATTATGATGTACTGTAGAGCCTGTTGTTGGTGTCCCGGGAGAAAATCCTCCTGCCGACACCAGACAACAGTTCATCAAACTGAACTCGGCTCAGTCTAAAGCACCGCTGAAAGCTCCGTCATCCAGGTATAGTGTCTGTTACCATCTTGCGTCAACTGTTACTTTCTTTGGTCACTGAAAGTTATAAGTATTTCAAAATAGGCACTATCCTTATAAATAAACTGCATAGTTGCAATTAAAACAACTACATTCTCAACTAAAGCCTCAAAAGTACATTATGTTGTCCAGCAGCTGCAATATTTGTCAAACTGTAGATTGTCCTCTGCTTGCTGCTGTATGTGGGCAGAGTAAAGCAAGTCGCGCACCGCGCAGTGCCACGCATTTCAGAATTCTAAACATAGGTTTCTATGAGGGTACACACACCGGCGTCGCAAGTCAGTGGCTGTCGGCAGCTGTCCGTGGCGCCCAGCCACAACTCAGGACACTGTTCATATTTCTGCCGCGCCACAGAGCGCCATCTGATTAGTTTTGTTTTAAATAGCCTGCGAATGTGCGCGTCTGGTGTGCGATACTTTCAACTGTCATGTGCGTGCCGTGTCACGGTGCTGAGTGTTGCCCTTAATACACAATGGTAAAGAGTGAAGAGGCGGTATGAGTGCAGTTACTGGCAGAATATCTCACGGCTATCAACCAATCAGATTCAAGAACCAGACAGAACTGTTGCATATATATAAATAAAATACAAATCATGTAAATATCTGTAACAAAACTGTTTTATACAGCTTTGTTTTTATTTATGCATATATCACATATACATAATAAATATATTTAATACACATACTGTATATATTGTCAAAACAATCTTTTATTTTTTATTGCGATTATTCATGTTTAATCTTTGCACAGCACCAATATATATAACACAATTATACACATATATTAACACATATTTTTATGTTATATTTTTGAGAGCACTGTTTTTATGTAGTTTTATTAAAATCAGACATTTAGGCATGATATATAAAGGAATATTCAGCCAAAGATTAAGATAAGTAGCATTAGATCTAGAGAAAAGGTCTAAGAGCAAGTTTTAGCTTATGCAATTACATTCATGAAAGTTGTGTGAATTTAATGTACATCTAGGCAACTGCATTCATGTCAGGATTATATCTCAAATCATCCTGTTCACCACACACACGCACACAGTCTCTTCCTCTATTTGTGTTTTCCAGATTAGGGTGTTTTAACCTCAGGAGAAGGAGCGTATAAAATGACAGTGGTGAAAATGGCGCCTGGGCACAGACTCTGTGTGATGGCATTTGGGATATATCTGCTCTGTCCATAAGCATTATAGGGAAGAGAGGCGACAAGCTTAATCAAAGATTTCATTCTGTCTCTTTCCACACCACCCGGCTCATGTCTGACAAATCCAATTACGCGATTCACCCACCCGCTCTCACAGTGCTGGGCATCTGCTCGCAGCCCTCCAAATCACCCCTTTTGCCTCCTGGGATTGAGTCAAAACACATCAGACTCTGCTCCTCCTCGCTCCAGCCTTCTGTATGCAGACACAGAGGTGACGTGAAGGAGCACTGCAGGTCTGATGAGGCGCTGAAAGCCGCGAAAAGCGTGTGAACAAGAAGTGAATGCATCACAGATGGTGGTGGCGGCTCTGGTGCCAGTTGTGTGATTCAGAAATCACATTTTCCTTATTTGAGATCATACTGCCATGAACACGTGGGGGGTCATTTTATTTGACAAAGTGTTCAGGTGCACAGACTTGATGGTTTTGATGTGCTCAGGTAATTCACCTCTTTTCCTATAATGGTGATCTGGTCTGTTGATGAATATTTGCCTATGTTCAACTGCAAATCTGAAATCTAAGAAATACTAGGGTTAGAAATGTTATTCATTCATTTCCCTTTGGCTTAGTCCCTTATTTATCAGGGGTTGCCACGGCAGAATGAACCGCCAACTTATCCAGCATATGATTTAAGTGGATGCCCTTCCAGCCGCAACCTACCACATGTCAATGGATTGTGGGGGAAACCAAAGTAGCCAGAAGAAACCCACACCAACACGGGGAAAACATGCAAACTCCACACAGAAATGTCAATTGGCCCAGCCAGGGCTCGAGCCAGCATCCTTCTTGCTGTGAGGCGACAGTGCTGACCACTGAGCCACCGTGCCACCTTTATTCATATCTATATTATGAATATTTTTTAAACAAGTTAACATGCTCATACACAGCTTTTCTGCCCCTTTAAAAATGTCAATATTATGTAAAATTTTTAAAATATGCTCATATATTTAGAATAGTGTGCTATTTTGAAGATTTATACATATTAATGTTATCATAGAATAGATTCACATGAAAAGCACTTTCAATCTCTCTTGTTTTCAAAAACAATATAACTTGTTGCATCATCTCTTTTCTCAAAGTGTCTGAAATGGTTCGTTCAGGTGTCTATAAACCACCTAGAATAAATGTCAATTAATTTTGGGCAGTTCATAATTTTTTTCTTCCTTATGGTTAAAAGTAATAATGCAGTAAACAACGTCCAGTTTCTTGTAGAGACCAATCATTTCACTTCATAAGACCTCAATCAATGTATTGTCAGGAGCCACAGGTATTCATTTTGTTTTCCATTTTTGTTCTGACTTGCATTGTATGAATCACCAAGGACATAATCCAAAGTGCTACTCAGATACTATATAAAGCCATGGAAAATTGACAGATCAGGATTTACAATTTATAGAGTTGTAAACAGAGACATTATTTTTGTTTTATCCTGTAAACAACTAATGGCATTTTGCCTTTTTTTAAATATAAAACCATTGTTATTTAAAGCTGTTCCTTTTGTTCAAATAATAGCTAATAATAGTTAAATGCACAGTTTATTTTGATTTATTTTATTATTATTATTATTAATATTATTATTAATATTATTATTATTTCAATGTGTTTTTAATGTTTTTAAATTAAATTATTATTATTATTATTATTATTATTATTATTATTATTATTATTATTATTATTATTATTATTATTATTATTAT
>CAIGQZ010016425.1:14735768-14775061 GCA_903798205.1 Danio tinwini
GCAATAGTAATAATAATAGTAATAATATTAATACTAGTAATAATACTTAAATGAAATTAAACAATTTTATAAAAAATGAAGAAATAAAAGTAAAAATGAATTGACATGTATTGATTAATATCATTTATTACATTTCCCATTTATTGTATTTCGTTAATGTCTACCCCTACCCCAACCCTAAACCCAACCATCACAGTAATGTAAAAACAGATCTGGATCTGGAGTCTTCTCTATTAGTATAGCTGATTAACAATGTGGATGGATGATAACTGCCTTCTGAGCCTACCAGTAGGTGCAGAAGGCCCCAACTGGCCTATATATATATCAGATGATAGCACCCATTCAATCGAGTGATAACATTCGAAGCAGGTGATTCATCAGGGGTCACCACAGTGGAATAAACCACCAACTATTCCAGCATTTGTTTTATGCAGTGGATGCCTATCCAGCCGCAACGCAGTACTGGGAAACACCCATACACTCTTGCATTCACTACAGTCAATTTAGTTCAACCAATTCACCTATACCTCATGTATTTGGACTGTGGGGGAAACCGGAGCACCCGGAGAAAACCCACACCAACACAGGTAGAAACTCCATACAGAAATGCCAACTGGGGCGACAGTGCTAACCACTAAGCTGCAAAAAGAAACATTATAAACATATTAAAAGTTAAACATTTGGAATTTTATTAAAATTAAATAAAGCCTAAAAATGAATGAACAAGACCTCACTGGAGTACCTGAAATTAAATAAAAATTATTTTAATTATGCTTCATAAAATGAATAAAATATTAATAAATAATAATCATACACCAACAACATAAAATAACATCGTTAGGATCACCAACTTTTAGTTTTGACTTCCTTATTGCACAAACCCGACTCCAGTAACATTCCACAAATTAGCATAACTTTCATTAGAACAGCTAATGTGAGCACAGTGTTAACACATGCTAAATTTCTGCTGACATGAAACTGAATGGGCTTTTTTGTGTCTGCTAGTGATGAAGTGATAACACAATTAACAATACAGAAAAGAAAAAAAAGAAAAAGAATTACAGCTATATTCTCTGTTACATTTTATCATTTTCTAAACATTAGTTTTAACAGAAGTAGTTGAATTTATAGCATAGGTTTTATTTGAGTGATCTAGCATAGCATACTGACCTTATAGCATGCACAGCCATTTGAATCCCTTTGGCTCGAGACTTCCGGTCTCCTTTACCTCAATTAATTTTTAGACGTTATAAAACAGCTTGTTACGCTGCTTACTTTGCAAACTAGGGACGCACGATATATCAGCGGCCATATCGTTATCGGCCAATAATGTTATTGTTATCGGTCCGATGACATAATTAGGCCTTTAAGCTGATAGATTACGTAATTGTACAGAACTGCCTGCCTCATGCATGTGTGGGTCAAACTTCTTCAGACTTGTGGGACAAAGTTATGCTTTCTAAAGTAATACTAACTGTATTTAGCTTTTCGCTTGTACGGTGGCTTCGAACTGTCAAAACACCTATCAAAAACACTCTTTTCGAACCTGATCTATTCTACATACATTACTGTAACACGTTTTATTCAAGAACATTTGAGCTGGTTTCAGTTCTTAGTTCTTTCATTTTTATTTCACTGAATAAAACGTTTATTTTACTTGTTTGTTAATTAAATCTCATTTTGTTATTTAAT
The DNA here is from genome assembly GCA_903798205.1 of Danio tinwini. Classification (NCBI taxonomy): domain Eukaryota; kingdom Metazoa; phylum Chordata; class Actinopteri; order Cypriniformes; family Danionidae; genus Danio; species Danio tinwini. Next base: position 14,737,461 of record CAIGQZ010016425.1, read on the forward strand.
CTATTAACTTATTTTTTACAACAGTCAAGTTGCATGTTAATTTGCTATGCAAAGAAAATTAAATAATTAATTTTTGGCATGCTGATTTATGTGAAATCATAAATATAGGTCTATATAATCACCTTGCAATTTTGAAATTATTGCTTTTTTGCCTTGAGTAAGCTATTCAGTTCATAAGATCAGATCAAAGTTGTAATGAAGTTTTTAAAACAAAATCAGTTGTTTACTGTACACTCTCAGAAAAAAATGGTACAATGTTGTACCAAAGAAGGTACAAACCCCTGTCACTGGGGCAGTACCTTTTTATGGAACAGAATTGTACCTTAAGACAAAGTAAATTTGTACCATTGCAGTTTGTACTTTTAAGGATATGATTTGTACCATGGGAAACCAAAATGTACCTTTGGTTTTTAAAACCAGCTGATACAATATTGTACCTTTATCAAAGGTACAAATCTGTTACTTGAAGGTACCACTACAGTAACAAGACACTTTCTACCTTAACAGTGTCACATGTGTTCATTCAATGACTGTTTAAAGGCATTTTTCTATATCCAAAATGTGTCAATTTATTTTTTGTAAATATAAAACATCAAATACATTAAACAATGTTTTTTAAAAAGTTTCTTTTTTTGTGTAAATGCACCTTTTCCATTTACAATAAAGAATAAAAAATGCTTTATAGCATAAATTAAAAATCTATTTTTTCTGAACATTTCACAATACTTTTCACAATATTGTTACAGAAATACATTTTCCCATTTACAATATGAAAAAAAAATTCTTTCAATTTTCACACAATACCTTTGTAATCATCTAAAAGTTAATTTAATTTACTTCATTTTAAAACAGAAATAGAAATATGCAAAACTATTGTGACAAGATATGCACAATGTTTGATTAGTTTTACAATACTAAAATGTCTGCATGGACACTTTGCATATGCAGGACTTTTGCCAGCTCACGTGCGTATCGGAAAGCAAACGCCAAAAGGTGCAGGTATCAGTAATGAAAGTGTATTTATCAGAAAATTCTTACCAAATGTTTATAAAAAATGCCTTAAATGTTTAGTTTACAATACACTCTCAGTAATAAAGGTACGCGAGCTGCCACTGGTGGTACCTTTCCATATTAATAATTCAAGGGTACACAGTAGTACTTAAAAAGTAAAAAAAGTGTAAAATTTGTAGGTACTAAAATATAGTTTTGAGGTACAAAATAGACCCTTTAAGTACAAATGTGTACCTTTTGAAAAGGTACCACCCCAGTGACAGCTTGCGTACATTTATTTCTGAGAGTGTACCTTTAGTTTTGTTTTACCAGTTGTTTTGTCTCATAAGAGGTATTTTCTGTACCATATAAGGTAGAACTTTTACAAAGGAACAAAACATTATTTGTACCACCGTGTACCTTTTTTTCTGAGAGTGTATAAAAATCTAACATTTTAAAATATTTATATTTATCGGCTATAGTACAACGATTATTGGCCTCCAAATCTTTACCATTATCGATATTGGCCAAAAAATCTGTATCAATGCATCACTATTGCAAACTGATATTTTCTTATTATATTATTCTGCTTTGTCTGTATAGTCATGGACACACTTGTTTGTAGAGCAAGTAGTTTGACCGTTTTCTGCCATTTATTACTCCTAGTCATTTCTCCCATAGGCAACTGAATTGAAAGTTCTAAAACAACCACAAAAACGAACAAACTTCCACATTATAGAATAAAGTCAATATCAACTCTTTACTCTATTTTGCAGATCACGACCTATTTTTGGAATAAACTGGAAATTATTTACTATAAGAGCGCTATCAGCTGGCTCAATTCTCATTCGGAGTGAATTCCTCCCTAATGTTCCGGCTGCGCTCTTCTGCTGATGACACATATGTCATTTCTGACAGATCTCATCTTTCCATTTCCTGTACTTTGCCACATAACCAGTTAATTAAATTCATTAATCGTTATCAAAGTCTTGTCATTGTCTACTGATCCTTCACGCATCAGCTGTCACTGCCGTGTTTTTCATTTTTTACAAGACGCCTAGTCTATGATCTTAAAAAACAAGGTTCATGCAGAGATAGTTTAAAGCCTTTTCCTTTTTTCCCCTTCTCTGTAGAAGCTCATCCATCGTGCTTCTTAATTGCCAAAATATCTCTGCTCATCCTCTCCTGCGTCTCCAGCTCCCGTGTGCTCGTCAGAGCTGGCAGTGGTCCTAATTAAGAAAAGTTTGCTGGAGTTTGGCACCACAGAGCTGCAGGCAATTAAACAACGACAAGTGTCATAACCCCCACTGATACAGCAGCGGGCCTGAAAGCACCCGACACACCGGCACTCCAACACCTCTTCTGTCATGCTGAGAGACATGAGAAACTTTGAGGAAGCACCACACCCTTCATCACCTGACTGAGACAAAAACTCACACATGTATTCCAGCACACGAGAAAGGCTGCTTAAGTCATGCAAAGCAGAAAATACTTCTTGCAAAGTAAAGTTTTGCATGATCTCAGGTCAATTTACATGATATTAAGGGGATGAAGTTTAAAGAGAAAATTAAGAAGTTAAGCACAAAACCTTAAGAAAGAGACGAATATAAAAATACTCTTTGTTTTTTTAATCATAGCAGTTTTTCATGTTGAGTTCACATCACTATTTTAGTCCTGATTTTCACTTGCTGACAAATGCTCTTTCACATGAGTGATAATAACGACAGTATGTTTCCATCTAAAGATTTGATTTAAACTGTGAAACTGCAATGTCACACAAAACACTTCCAGATAAATCACAGATTCAATCCAATGAGTCAAAGAGAACAAAACTTCCATGTAAACTTTCATTAAATATCAAAAAGAAAAACGGATTTTAGGCAGGAGAAGCCACTTCAGGAGCACAGATGCTCATGACAATTGTGAGAGATAATAATATCGGTAACATTTTACAATACATGAATAATGATGTATTAATATGTAAACTAAAAATTATTATGAATTATTGATGAGTTAAAGCACAAGCTAATCAGGAACGAACTTTAACTACAACATTCAATTCAATTCATCTTTATTTCTATAGTGCTTTTACAATGTAGATTGTGTCAAAGCAGCTTAACAGAAGATTATAATAAATTAAAACTGTGTCAGTCCAGTTTTCAGAGTTGAAGTTCAGTTTAGTTCAGTTCAGTGTGGATTAAATTTGCCTGCAGAAAGTCCAAACAATGAAGAGCAGATCCATCAATGCGCAGTTCCACAAGTCCCAAACCAAGCAAGCCAGTGGCAACAGCAGCGAGGAACAAACTTCACCAATTGACGAAAATGAAGGAAAAAAAAACCTCCAGAAAAAACAGTCTCAGTTGGGCACAACATGATTCTCAAGAGTTCATGTGTAAATAAAAGCTACCTTAATTACTTGTTAGTACATGTTGTTAATAATACAGTTTATTAATTGCATTTAAGTTTAAGAATCAGAATCAGTTTTATTGCCAAGTGTGCTTCACACACACAAGGAATTTGTTTTAGCAACAGAAGCTTCCAGTGTACATAAAGTGACGAGTGACAACACAAAATTAAATACAAGAAAGAAAAGGCAATAAACATTAAACATTAAACAGAGATGCAGTTAGTCAAAAAGATTTGGATGTTGAGTTGTATATACACATATGCTGTAAATATACAGGTTAAAAGGTGCTGTGTACAAGTGGTTATGAGAAAGTATTGCATGTTTATTGCACAGTAGGGGAATATTTAACTGTTCATGCGGTAGATGGCCTGAGGAAAGAAACTTTTCCTGTGTCATGCTGTTTTTGTGCTTGGTGCTCTGTAGCGCCGACCAGACGGTAACAGTTCGAACAGGTAGTGTGCTGGGTGTGAGGCGTCCAGAGTGATTTTACAAGCCCTGATTTTACGAGCTAAATGTAACCTACATAATAATGTATTATTATGTTGTTACTACTTGGAGGGGCACATCATCATTAACTCATCCTTAACTACTTATCAACTCCTGTGTTTAAACTGTTCATGTTGATGTGGACAGAAACTTTTTCGGTAATTCTTTATAATAACTAAACACTATGAATCATTTATTAAGAATTAGCAAATAGTGAATTTATGATTTGTTAAGCATTAACTGTACATTATTTGACATTAGTAAGCAGTTTTTAAATACAGCTACAAATGCTGGATTCTTGACTTATATGCACATTTATACTGTGCTTAGTATTTGTATTTTCATACTTTATCACTTAATTATTAATTACTACTAATTATTTATCCCTAATTACTTATTTATTGTTCATTATTAAGTACTGCATTATTTACAAACCATTTGTATTTAAGAGTAGTTGGTGGCTTTTAGAATTGTTCCAAATGAGTTAGTAAACGATTATTAAACTATTTAATTCGACATTTATATATTTTATTATTCAGGCATATAGTAATGGTTACTATGTATGTTAATAAATGCTTTATTAACTCAACTTCATACAGTTTTGTGACCTAATCTAAAGTGAGGTCTATTTATCCTTTGTAAATCTTTTATAAATGACAATTAAAAGCTTAGTATCAAATAAACAATACATGTTTGCAATCTTATCTAAAAAGTAAAATTACTGTAAAGTTTAAACATTGCTGAATAACAGGAGTGTCAATACACAATTAGCAATAAATACAATTAAATAAAATTAGATAAAAAAACAACTATATAATAATTTAACAATATGACATGATGGAACATTTCAAAGTTATTATTCAGCGTAAAGTTTAAACTGTACAGTAATTTTATTTTAAATAAAGTTGCAAAGATTTATTTTGCATTTGATACAGGTTCATTTGCATATCTTCAAATAAATAGAAATGAATAAAGACGTTTGTTTTCTCTTTTTTCCTGTTTAGAATATAACTAAGCCTTTAATTGTCATTTATAAAAAATTTATGAAGCATAAATAGTCCTCACTTTAGATTAGGTCACAAAACTGGATGAAGTCGTGTTAATAAAGCATTTATTAACATACAAATTAACTAGTATATGCCTGAATAATAAAATATATGAATGTTAATTTGAATAGTTTATTAATCATTTCTTACGCATTCTGAATGATCTTAAAATAGCACCAACTATGCTTAAATAAATAGTTTGTAAATAATACAATACTTATAAGTAGTAAAAAAAAAAATCATTAACAAAGTATGAAAATACAATCATTAAACACATAATAAATGGGCTTTTACATAAAGATTGCAGCATTTGTAGCTGTATTAACTGTATAAACTGCTTACTAACGTCTATTAATGTGGAGTTAATGCTTAACAGATAATGAACTAACTATTTGCTAATGCTTAATAGTTGATTCATATTGTGTAGTTATTATAAAGTGTTACCCACTTTTCTTTAGTTATTTACTGTAAGAACACTATTTGGACGTGCGTTTATGAGTAGTAAAAAAATGGGTTAATGATGATGTGCCCCTCCAATTAATGTTATGACATAATTATATATTAACAGCTCATAAATTTATGATGGTTACATTAAACAAAGTAAAAGCAATGTGATAATTAGTACATTAATTAACAAACAATCATGTACTAACAAGTAATAGAGGCCGTTACTCACACATGTACTCATGGGACTCATGTCGTACAATGTTAAAAAAAATCAGTTAAATTTACAGAAAAATACCGGCAGCTGTGGTTGCCAAAATTTTTTCGGAAAAAATACGAAGGTTTATAGAACTGTTTAAATTCTATAGATTAAATAGATTAAATAAAGATTTTCCATCGCACCTATTTTTTATTATCACATGATCTGTTAAAACAAAATCGCATGACTTTTATGATGCACATGCCTGAAGTCAATCAGTAAATGTATGTGAATTTTTTTGATAAAATATTGATCTTACTCAGTTAACTGTATACATTTTTATAAAAACAGGTGGATGGAAACACAGCTAGCCATGCAGTGTGAATCACTGAATTATATATATTTATTTATACTGTTATAACATTCTTGTTGTACTTTTATTTTTATGTTGGTATAACCAATTTTTATGTTGGTATAACATTAAATAATTTGTTTTCTTTCACATTTCGACAGAAGGTGCTTTAGAAACCAATATTTCATGAAATTTAATGATTGCACTGCTGTACAATTTTGTACTGACATTCAAAATGAGAAAAGCTAAACTGTGGATTTATTTTTTTAAGTAAGTGCACCAGTGGAAAACAAATGATACAATAAGTACAATAAAACATGTTGAGTGAGGCAAGAATAAAAACAAACAAGTAAATTCTATATCAGTACTTAATTCAAGTTTGTCGAGATTTAATCCTGAACTTATAAGTCTTTTTTAATTGAAATTGCTTGTTATGTTTACAATAAGGCTTTGCATAAATATCTGATTAATAACTTTCCGTTACTCATGTTCGCATTTCCACCATTATTCCAATAATTCAGAATTTCTAATCAAAACTGAAAGAGCATGTTTGTCTTGATGCACAGTGAGGAGAATAGTTTGAGTGGCAAAACACTCTCCAAGGATTACAGCTAGAGAATTGCAAAAATGAGTTGAGTCTTGGAGTCAGAAAACCTCAATAAATAAATCAAACAGCGCCTTATTCAACGCATTTTTTTTTTTCATTTTTAAGAATGGCCTCATGAAAGGCATTCCTCTGTACTCATTCAAAAACAAAATCCAGAATAGTCAGTTGTCAGACATTACTGGGCTTTCAAACAACATAGTTCTATGGTCAGATGAACTAAAAAAAGAACTTTTCAGCAGCAAACACACACGATTGTGTCACACAGGGATAAAAAGGCACTGTCTCCACAGTAAAACACATTGCAAGATCTTTAATGTTGCAAGTCTTTTTTTCGCCTGGACATGTTGTTTACAGTAGATACACAACATCATAGATTCTATTAAATGCCAACAGATAAAAATGAAAACCGACAGCCTATCCTAGAAGTCTTATAACAGGCTATGGTTGGATCTTCCACAAGGACAACAATCCAAAACAAACATAAAAATCAATGCATTAACGCATCACTGAGCACAACAGTAAGGTTGTGCAGTCCCTTGACATGAACCCTATAGGATATGAGCAAGTGAACTGAAGAGGAAAGACAACCAACATGGACCAGAGAATCTAAAGAATCTAGAGAGATTAGGTAAGAAAGAAAAATAAACCCTTTCCAAGGTTTTCTCCAACCTCATCAGGCAAAAAACCAACCCAGGCTCATTCTGAAAACGTACCTCTATACACATTACTGAAGAGTGCCAAATACGTCCCAACAACAAAAAAAAAAAAAAACATTTTTTGCATAGAGACAGCTTTTCCCTAGATTCATTTGGAATTATTTAATGAAGTTGAAGTAGAACAGTTGTGTCTTTACAGTTAATTTAATACATTCTTGCAAAATAAAAGTTGTCTTGCCTATTTTTAACAATAATAAAATTATTGCATCTTTAAATTTGAAGAGTATAGTGTACACTCTGTACAAAAATTCAACGTATAGAGTCCCAGTGTGGAACACAAAACATTATATCACTGATGTTTGAATGAGTATGTAATTAAAATAAACATCATTTGGCCATATCTCAACTGAGGGAGGTTTTGTGCTGCATAAAGCTTTGCTTGCTTGCTGAATGCACAGTATGGGAATTCATTGTGTTATTTAAATAAATAAATAAACACACACACACACACACACACACACACACACACACACACGCACAACTGAGCTCCGCGTTACAGCAATTCATTTAAACTACAAAGGATCTGACTGGTAATGGAGACGTCCCTTCAATTTTAAAAGATAATTGTCCCCCGAGTTGGCTATTTGTGCATTTTTCTCGCTTTGCCTCAGCAAATGTGCTTCAATCAGACACAGTTAATATTGCCAATTAACAGAGTGACGTGAATTCTAACCAGAGGGGAACAAAAAGGTTTAGTTTTGTAGCTGCGATCACAAGCTGAATGGCTGAGGAGACTACAGACAAATTGAAGCAGAGAGAGAGAGAGAGAGAGAGAGAGAGAGAGAGAGAGAAAAGAGAGAGATAAACAGTTTGGCTAACAGGCAGAGCTGTTTAGATTCAGAGCCCATCAGAACAGAACACAGCGAGTCCAGCCAGGGGCCACAGGAAATGACCTCACTCCCGGTTGTCGGAGATGTGAGGCTCTTGCTAGCCAAGGGCAACGTTCCTAAACAAGGAAATGAACTAACCATGCCTCATCCTGACAGGACAATATGCCTTGCACAAATGCACACTTCTTAGCATCAGGCCAAATACGACCCAAACGCAGCGCTGCACCTCATTGACTGAGAACAGCCTAAACACTTCCTGTTCAGTATTATCAACGCTTGGATAACAATGGGGCAAAAGAAAAATCTAAATTAAATAAGTTATCTAAATCTAAAATAAATTATTATAGTGATGTCTATAAGAGACTAGTGATGTTTGTGAGAGACTAGTGATGACTTGTTAGATACAACTAGGGCTCTGAACCGGTTCAAGGAATGGAAATGAAAAATGGAAACGAATGACATTTTGCAGGAACAGAAACGAAAAACGAAAAAAAGATAAACTTTAATCGTTCTGAACAGAAACGTTTAAAGTCAACCGGTTAATAACGTTATTTTATCGTTCTCTTTATCATATGAATTTGGGAGACAAAAAGCATTCATTTAAAGCATGTCTACAAATGCGACAGTGACGCATACAACGTGAAATGCCCGCGAAGCAGACGTCATAAGCAAGAGTCGTTGCTGATGCGATAAACTTGTCTTAAAGGTTACAGAGAACCTGCTCTTTCATGTACAAAGGTATGTTTGAGTTTAAGTTATTGTTAACTTGTATTAGTACTAAATTAATTATTAATTGTCGATTGTTTTTAGATGGGTCTACATAAAGAAAATCATTTTGTTAATGTTTTCCTTATGACAAATCATCTGATAAATTGATCTGTAATAGCCTATTGAAGGATGAGGGGCAGATCATAAACATGATAGATAAAGTTTTGAATTATATGATATCAAACCACCCAATCATTTTCCATTCGGAGAATTACAGTAATTAATAGCTTAGTCCTTATAAACAATCCATTAATAAAATACATTATTTACAAGGCTACTGAAGAATTAACCAAATATGCAATATGATCCGCAAAATGATCACAGTGAAATGAGGTGCGCTCGTTTTATATAAACTATAAATGTCTGGCCGTGATGCGTATTTAGGCATATGCCAGTCCATAAAAATATACTATAGCTTGAAACACTTTCATAATAATAATAATATTTTAGAGGAAGTATATGTAAAGTTTGCACAACCAATGTTTGGTCTTCTTAACCCATAATTAAACGTCATGTAGCCTACTTTTTGATTACTTGACCCGCGGATTAACGGCAGCACCAGCGGACATCAATAAGATCTGTGCATAACAGGGTTTTATGTCTCCTAAGGTCTATCGGTTTTGGGTAAGGCCTACCGGCAATAAATGATCGAGTAATCGTTAGCATCCCTAGTTTAATCAATCGTAAAATTATAGTGTCAATGTTATTAAAATGCACACACAATATATCAATTAATCCATCCAATACAGGGCTAGACGTTTTGCCTTGGTGCACCTTTTCTTTCTTAGTTGCACCACGCATTGCATTGTATGCAATTTTATATTTATATTAAAGATAAATAAGACAAGAATATGAGAATGATACTTTTTATATTTTTACACCAACAAAAATATATTGTGGCATGCACTTATTTAATAAAAATCTTTGTAATTGTAACATTCAACATGCAATAAAGTACCATAAAAAAACCTAAAACGCAAAATCTTTTGTATTTAAGTAAAATTATGTTTTATACTCGGCATATGCCTTAATCCAAAAAGCATATATTTATAAATTACACCAATTAAACTAAATAACTATATATTACGCTAAATAGGTTAACTAAAATAGGCTATACAATCTTATTTTCTGATTAAAACAAGAGATTTAGCAATGCCGCACCACTGATAACCACGGAAATCGCGGAAACCGCAGCTAGTGAGCACTTCTCCGAAGTTATGCTTTTCTTTTTTACTCTTAATTACTGTACATTTAATGTTAAATAAATAAATAAATAAATAGGCCTAAGTGTACCCTGTGTATGTGTGTGTGTTTCCACCAACTGTGTCTTTTATTTTTGAAACAGCTTTCTTCCAAAACCAAAAGTTACTTAGTCTCTCTGGCAATATTTCGGCTTTCAATTGAATGAAAAAACAATTTAGATGAGCCTATAGTCAAAATTTGCAGAAACTGTGCAGCCGCACATTGAATCTGGTCTTATCTCATCTCGCTCTTGCTGTCATCCAGACATCGATACACGCCACATAAACGTCAAGTCGCGAAACTGAGGTCGGGACCAGCTGAAGCCCTTGCAAAATGTCAAAACAGCACTGAAATTAACAAATTATTATACTATAACTAATTTGTAAAACGCCCATAATGATGCTTTAAACAGGGTGGAGTAACAACTATAGAGAAGAACCCCATAATTTCTTTGTGCAAATTATATTGTTTTACACAAACACGCATTTAAAATAAAATCCAATATTAGTTTTGACATGCACTCGCTTTCCATATTAATTAAAATATATGTAAATGTCACATATAGAACCTGTGTTTGCTTTACTAATATTGTTGAGAAGTTGAACATTACATATTCTATTCTAAAACATAAAATCACTTACAAAAGCTAACACTATTCTAATATCATATATAAATCAAATAAATAAATAACGAGGCTATTTATTATAAATATATTTACTAATAATATTAATGATGATGATTATTATTATTATTATTATTATTATTATTATTATTATTATTATTAAGTAAGATATTGTTTTTTTTGTTTGTTTTTTTAAGTCTACTTTTACAATTTGACATATGCAAACCACAGCAGAAAGTTCTAACCAACAGGCCCATGTCATATACAGTACAGATACTTAATAAATAACCTACTATAAATTAAAATAATTAACGTATGCTATGCTTTTTATTTTCACAAGCTTTGGAGATGTAACATAAATTCCGCTTTAGCCTATAGGTTCGCTTTCACCATGAGGCTGTGTTCTACATGATACCAATGTTTTCAAAGTGCACTGCGAATGAAGCGCAATTGTAAACATGAAGATCACTAAAACTGAACTGTAAAAATACTTTGAAAGCAAATTACACCTAAGAGAGATGACTTTAATGCTTTTTAATTTTTTAATAATTCCAACTTTGAATGTAAGAATGTTCTAAATGAATAGGGCATATGGGGGACAAGTGAGAATAGAACACAGCCAGCCAGGAACTGTTTCCAACTACAGCTCCAGAGGTGTCGTTTCAAGTGCTCAAGTTTGCGACGTAGTTTGCGAATGTTCGTGGGAGCGATGGATTTGGGAACATCCTTTCGACGGAACTTGCGACCCAAGTTGGCTAACGATGGTTTTGGGAAACGCACCCCAGAGCAAGTTTTTGTGCTACCAAAATACAGCGTTGCGTGCAATTCACATTCAGTCAGGCGAAGTAAAGGTCTCATTGGATGTCAATCAAATTAATCAAGCTCTAACCACGAATAAAATAATAGGTCATTTTATTATTTTAAGATTTTAAACGACGGGTTAGTAATTATATTATACATGGTTAATTATAGGCTATTCAAGTCAATATGATAATAACTTTAATAAAAAAAATGTGGTGGGCCAGTGAAAAAGCAGCTGTAGGCCTAGTGATGTCTATAAGAGACTATTGAGGTCTATAAGAGACTAGTAAAGATCTGTGAGAGACTAGTGATGTCTTTAGGAGACTAGTGATGTCTATAAGAGACAATGAAGACCTGTGAGAGACTAGTGATGTCTATAGGAGACTATGAAGACCTATAAGAGACTAGTGATGTCTATAGGAGACTATTGATGTCTGTAAGATACTAGTAAAGACTTGTGAGAGAGTGCTGTGAGAGACTAGTGATGTCTATAAGAGACTAGTGATGTCTACAAGAGACTAGTGATGTTTGTGAGAGACTAGTGATGAAGACTTCATTATTTCTGACAAAATTAAGCATTTATAAATTGTCCTTAAACGTTTAACTCCACTGTAAGTGTTAATTGATTGTGACACTTGTCCACCTTGATACAAAAGTCAGTAGCATGGCTTTTAATGACCACCAAAAGGATGAGCGCAAAGGAGAAAATCATTTGCACAGACTTCATTAAAAACACTGGCAAGCTGAATCATACAGTAACTCATTTTGCAGTCAGCGACTTGAAACAGGCCCACCCTAAATTCAAGCACTGGCCAGCTTTTTTTTTTTTTTGCAAGGTGAGCATTGCCGTTTTAAACTCTGGGGACCACGTTCCACAGAGCTTGTCTAATTCCACAGCGTTAATTACAGAACCTCATCAATTGTGACACAATGACAAGCCTGCCAATGAAGAGACGTGCTGTTTCCAATCATTAAGCCAACACGAACAACAATGTCAGACAAATAAGAGGATAATGGGCCTGCTGCTCTTTAACAGAACCAGAGAGAGAGAGAGAGAGAGAGAAGCACGGCACCAGATGGAAAGCACTCCTGACACACTTTCTCACATCGAAAGGTGAGAAGATTGTCAGGCGTCAGCAAGAAGCGAAGTGTTTATGCCTTTTTACTGTGTTATTGATCTAAGCGAAGAGGTGACAAAATCGCTCCTGCTCATTCCACTTCATAAGCAATTAAAGCACATTCAAATAAGGGAATTTAGACAAAATTACATCTCTTTTAAAGTCAGAGGTTGCTTCAGTTACTTTATCTAAATGGTAGTGGGTGTTACTTTACTAATTATTCTCTCTGAACAGTAATTATATTACTTTTACTTTTAAAAACCCATATCAGCTTTTAGCAGATGAGAAAAAAAATTAAGTTATGGACACCTTATCATCATTTGCGTGGGTAATTCAGCAATTAGTATAATAAAATATTGTAAACAAAAACATAATTCATAAGAGGTGCTTTCGTCAAAGGATTACTTGAATCTCAGGTCAAGACTTTGCTCAATGTATAAAAAAAGTCATGCCTCCGTTTACATTTTTGCACAATTTCAAAATTATTTACTGCATTTTCCAGCTGTAATGGCCACAAGTGGTAATAAAACAGTTTCACGTAATAATTTAATAAATAATTTGAAGAATACAATGTCAATATATTCTCTAAATACTTAAAATCTAAAAATAAAAGGATCAACATTCCAAAGTTTGAAAATTTAACTTCGCACCAATCTCTAATACTTTTAAATTCATTCATTCATTCATTCATTCATTCATTTTCCTTCTGCTTAGTCTGCATTTCAGAGGTTGCCACAGCGGAATGAACCGCCAACTATTACAGCATATGTTTTACGCAGTGGATGCCCTTCCAGCTGCAGTCCAGTACTGAGAAACACCCATACACACTCATTCACACACACATACATTACAGCCAATTTAGCTTATTCAATTCACCTATAGTGCATGTCTTTGGACTGTGAGGGAAACTGGAGCACTCCGAGGAATCCCACGTCAACACAAGGAGAACATGCAAACTCCATGCAGAAATGCCAACTGGACCAGCCAGGATTCGAATGAGCAACCTTTTTGCTGTGGAGCAACAGTGCTAACCACTGAGCCACCATCCTACCCTACTTTTTAATTCATTACATAAAAAAATACTTTAAGATTTGCACAACTATACACATCAACATTTCATCTTCCTCAATATTCTGTCATCTTGTTTTCAAGTGAAAATGTAAAAAAAAAAAAATATATTACATCAAGATATATTTATTTGGGAGAAAATGAATTCAATCAAAATATCGTAATAAAACTAATATCTGCCAATAAGCTCAGAAAACCATTCCACAATTACAGATGTTTGTTGTTTTCTTTTTTTTTCTTTTTTTACATAAACTCAATAAATTTGTTCAACTGAGTACAAGACTAAGTTTGCTTTTTGAGAATCTTGCATCCTGAAGGATGTTTAAATATTTACAATGGTTAAAAACAGAGCACAAACATTTAATACCACTGCTTTTTAGACTTTCTGCTGTGACTTTTTAAGGTCTTAAATTGTGAAAGGACAAATTAAGATCTTTTAAGAACCTGCAGAAACTCTATTTATTTTTTTCCACACATATTATTGATTACAGCAGCCAATTTGTTTGCCATTTCTGACTTGCTTGGTAGCTAATCTCAACCCAGGCTCCTTCTGATTACGTACCCCTATATATATTTCTGGAGAGAGCAAAATACGTCTCAGGAATTATGTTTTTTTGCAGTTTGTGATTTTGTGAATCCACCAGAGGCCACTGTGTATGCTTTTTTATTCATTCATTCATTCATTTTCTTTTCGGCTTAGTCCCTTTACTTATCCGGGGTCGCCACAGTGGAATGAACCGCCAACTTATCCAGCACATGTATTATGCAGCGGATGCCCTTTCAGCTGCAACCAATCTCTGGGAAACATCCATACACACTTATTCACTCTCATACAGACAATTTAGCCAACCCAATTCATCTGTACCGCATGTCTTTGGGCTGTGGGGGAAACCGGAGCACCCGGAGGAAACCCACGCGAACGCGGGGAGAGCATGCAAACTCCAAACAGAAATGCATACTGATTCAGCCGATGCTTGAACCAGCGACCTTCTTGCTGTGATGCGACAGCACTACCTACTGCACCACCGTGTTGCCGTGTATGCTTTTTGAGATCTCAAATTTTTCTCACGAGTGCCATTTGCGCCTGCTCTTTTTGCATAAATCCACCAAAAGCCGATGTCAAATGACTGACCAACCGACCAATCCCCCCACCCTCCCTCTTCCCTAAACCCAACCAATAGTATCCTAAAAACCACCGATTAACTCTCCCATTCCCTTCCCTAAACCCAACCACAATATTTTCAAAAGCATTCCAGAAAAAGAAAAGTTCTTACTGCAGCCTGAATTTTAACACGTTTTCTGATTCTCACCCTGTTATTTACTTGTTTATTTTATTTATTGGCTTTTGTTTTTGTCTTACCTGCTCTCTGAAACCGTTCTTCACTGGACTTAAACCCTGTTGTCACACCGACGTACATGTTGAGCTACCGGACAAACTGGTAACAGCCGAAAAACCGTCCATACTGAGGTAAGGTCAGCTGGTAAGCGAGAAAAGGAACGGCGTCATACCGCCCCTTAGCGTTTGCTTTAAAGATGAAATGTAGCTCTGGCTACATAATTCACAATCTCTAGAAATGTATATAGGGCTATGTTTTCTGAATGAGCCTACAGTATGTTGGCTAATCTGCTACAACACTGCCATTACAATGCAAACCACTAGGGCATAAGTCCTGTGAAACACAGAATGAGCTTGGGGTTGATATTTTTAGAATTTGATTACACACACCAAAGTAATATTACTCTTAGCACTTTTCAAAACACCCACTCTTATTCTGCCCTCCTTACATTTCATTAGTGATTTGAATGAATCACTTCCGCATTTTGAGCACTTATGCGCGTCAGCCCAATGAAACGGAACAAATGCACTCGCTATGTTCATAACAGTATTACTCGGATGATAAATTTCCATTTATCTCAGCATAATGTGTTGATGTTCTATATGTAATGCAAGTGACAACACACTTTTATAGAACACTAACTACTGCTATTGCTTGTACTTTGGTATTAGAATTCAGTGCGTAACTTGCTGTACACCATTTGTGTAGCAGACATGCATGAGATCTTATAGTGTGGAGCTTACTTTCAATTTGAGCAATCAGAATAACATGGAAAAAATGTATATCCACTCACACTGATGAAAGGACTCTGGCTATATGTAGGGAAAAGAAAATCATAAAGGTTCAAGATCCACTCATAACACTCTATCAACATGGAGGCAATCAAAAACATGAGCAAAAGAGTCAGAATCCCTTGTGATGATACTGTGGTTGGCTGATAAATAATTTCTACATTTAAAGAAATTGTTCTCCCAAAAATCTTTTTCATCATTTACTGACCCTCAAGTGGTTATAAATCTTTATGTGTTTCCTTGTTCTTTTGAATACTGTTACGTGTTTGGGTTGTTATGGGATAATACGTAACATTGAGTGAGTTCTACTGGTGCTGGATAAAAATTATGGAAATCACAACAAACGGATGTGAAACAAAAAATAATAATTCATTAAACAATGATATTAAGCAATGAATATAGGAATTTAAAATGTGATTTAAATGACCAAATCAAACGAAAA
The DNA here is from genome assembly GCA_903798205.1 of Danio tinwini. NCBI lineage: Eukaryota > Metazoa > Chordata > Actinopteri > Cypriniformes > Danionidae > Danio > Danio tinwini. The sequence continues at coordinate 14,753,727 of CAIGQZ010016425.1, forward strand.
ACAGGAGAATTGACAAAACAAAGAAATAAATATAACAAAACAATTTAACTAAACCCGACTCACTAAATAAAAAAATAAAAAAAACTTGACACAGAGTTCCCACACTTTTATGAACAGCAGATTTAAGGATTTGTAAAGCACCATTAGTTTTTAAATCAAGCTCCTTTGTAAGCATACACAAGCATATGTAGCACCATGAAAGCCTTCACTGTACTTAACCTTTCACTTGTACTCAATATTTACATTAAAAATGTCAATTCAATGTCAAATTCAATACTGCTAATAATTAAATGTGTTTTTTGAAATATTAAAATAAAATGTGCATTATTTGTCAATGGTCTTGTTCAAGATTTTAATTTAAGATTTTTAATTTAAGGTTGTGTCCTTTTTTTTCATTCTGTTTTTGACAATCAAGTACATTTGTTGTAATACAACCATAAACAAATTTTATTTCAAATTTTAAGCACTTTCAAGGACCTGTGTTTGTTTTAAGTACTTTTCAGGTCTTAAATCCATATGCCTGAAATTCAAATACGTTTAAGTACTTTCAAGAAGCGTGGGAACGCTGAGAATTATAGGTGTGGCAACTCCTCCACAAACTAATTAACACAAAAAGACTACTTAGAATTAATAGATTCTCATAAAGTACACACTGACTACATTTATATGTAGGTCAGTACTTTAATTATTTGCCTTAATCTGAATAAGACAATAATATGATTAAGTTGTTTACATGAGTTGTTTTTGGAATGTTCCTTTCATGATCCCGTTTTACATGTTATAGCACATAGATCAATTAAAGTCATTGCGTCATCACGCTATCCACAATTCCTCTGAAGTTTCATTTATCTTCGGGTGTTTCGCTTTTAATTTGCCGACTTTAACTGCCGTTTGGCACTTTCACTTTCATTCGGGAACATTTCATGCATGCCCCCATAGCAAACGAGATATTGGATGGAAGTATGAACTGCAAAAAGAGTGCTGTTATAATGAAATTTGATGCAAACAGCCATGTGTATATAGACTTTCCTGATGCAAAATGTGTTGAAAATCCTACATAATGGTAATAGTTTGACTAAGGTGTTTACATGTCTGTACTGCACTTCAATAATGTGACTAAAATCAGCATACTCCACATGTCTTAATTCCATTTCTATTTAGTTAGATTATGACATTAATTGGATTAAATGAATCAAAAATTTCAGTTTAAATGGTAGACTGTTAAATGAGAGACAACTAAACAACCAAGAATAATACAAATGCTAAATAACAGGCTGGTTGATGCGACGAGGAGTTTAGTGTTGAATCAGGTGCTTCTTTTAAACAGTGCAAGCGAATGCTTTTTAAAGTCCCCATGAAATCAAACTAACCATATTTTGCTAGTTCACATTGCCAGATTTTTGGTGAACAATTCATCTGTGCATGTCATTAAGAAAAAAAAAGGTTTGCCCTTCAAATCTTTAAATAAAATCTGAAAATGCACTTCCTGTGAGATTTATTCTCAGATTATGTGATTTTGAGATAATGGGTGTGGCTAACAGACTTAATCACGCTGCTTTAACTGTCAGTTTTGACAACAAAAAGAAATGGTGAGCAGGACGAATCTGGTTGTAATAAATCTTCTAAAACCCCTTTCCCGATCTTTCTGAATGAATTGCCTACTTTACTACATCAATTCAGCCCATGGTAGAAAAAAACAAGCCATGCCCACAGTTTGCTGATTTGAAAATTTTGTTTCTCTAGGAACTGCATCACATACAAAAAAAATTATAAATAACGATCCGGGATTCCAGGTCATTGGGCCTTTAAACGCGGCGGACCAGCTCCTGATTGGTGCACCGTGTGATGTCAGAATACTTATTTATGGCATTTCGACCAATGGTTGCACATCTGGGGCAGGACAAAAAACACAACAGGGAAAAGGGAGAGAGAGTGCAACAAAAAACAAAAACAAAACACCACAAAACATATGTGAAACATAACAATAGAAAATAATATATTTAGAAGAAAACATTGAATTCCATAGCGGGAAGTTCTATGGAAGTCAATGGTTACAGGTTTCCAGCTTTATTCAAAATATCTCCTTTTGTGTTTAACACAAGACAGAAATTCAATAAGGTTAAGAAGTAAAGCAAATGATGACAGAACTTTTAAATTTGGGTGAACTATCCCTTTAAATTACAACAATGATACAGAACCTTTGTTTTTTTTTTTTAAGTTTCTCAACAATTCTTTCTATTATTCACAGGAACATGTCTTTGGTGCATGCAAACAGGTGATCGAAGCAAAAAAATAATGTATAACTTTTCTCTAAAGGGAAAACTGACTGAAACAAAAACAGAAGCTGTGCTTTCTTACCAATTATTTTTGCTGTCGCGCTAAGCTCAAGATAAATGTTACATGGGTGAAAATTGAGACAAGGCAGCACAAAGTGTAGAAACAGCGTTTTAAAAGCAGGCATAGGTGAGCGACTCAATTTATAAAGATGGAACAGCGTGCTGCTTTAAAGTCGTTGAGGATTAACACTGTTTCTCTCTTCTCTGAAATGCTTCAGTTGCCTAGCACTTCAAATTAATTCACAAACATGAAAGAGGCAGAAATATCCAGCCGGGGCAAATCAAAGATTATGAAAGCAAAGACATACTCCGAATGAGCTGTCAATGTAATCCCAACTGTATATTTGTCCTAAATCACACAGTGTGCTTTGTCGCAAGGCACAAACCTATTCTTTAAGTCAACTTTAGCTGGCATTCTATAATAGCTCCTATTTGCTTCCAGTTCAGATGCATATACAATGTTTTACATGCTACCTGTGGCATCTTCTTAAGACGGGCGCTCTCTGTAAGCACACGACGAAGCGTTAGCAAACCAGTCCCTCCAGGGTGGCTTTTCCTCCCTGGATCTTGGCCTGTTTAACTGCAGGGAGGGTTTTATGTTTTCTAGCATTTGGCAGGAAATAGTGTGATCCAAGTCAATACTGAGCTAATTTATTCTGCAGTGCCCATTTTCGCATGCTAAAGAAAAAAAACTAATCCTCCGGCTTGTGTTCTGTCCCTGTTTGTGATAATGTGACACGGTCATTAATTGTTCAGAAGAGGCCGAATGAGTCTTAAATCAAGCGGGTGGCCACAACCTCTGGTCCTCTCTGTACCTGCGCTACAAAAGGCGAAGAAAACAAGAGGAGAAGATTTTAATAATAGTCCCTGGACTGATGAACAGGACAGCGGCTACAGTAATTGCTCCAGAATAAAATGAAGGAATAAATGAATGATGAGGAGAAAGGAAGGAAGTGCGATGAATTATTCAAGCAAATATTTTTCATAGCCGGGTGGGCGACATTAATCTGAACTGCACTGGAGGCCTTCCATCCTGTTTAAAACATTTCGAGCTTTCAATCACTGTCACCATACGCAGCAGCCGAGATAAAAATGGAGCAATAAAAGTCTAAAACTGTATCTGTGATTAAAATCAAGAGAGGGGCAAAATTAAAAGATCAACCCAACAATAACCGAAGGAAGGCGAAATGGTGTTGTTCACAAAGGGAATTGCATGGAGCTGTATGTATGTTCATATACAACTAAAATGGAAATGTTAAGGTTTTTTTTATGTTTTGAGCACAGATGTGAATGCTGTCAAAATAATCCATTCACAGAGATCTGCAAAAACTACAAAAAATGCTGCATTATCTACCCACCAATGTCACTAAAAACGACACATTTTGTAGTCCACCATTGTTGATTAGGCTGTCAATTACTTACAAATATGGCCACTGAGAACGTGTGTTTCTTTACGCGCAGTACTGCTGCAGTCAAGGCTGCCTTTTTATAAATTATATAACAACCTGCCCAGGGGTGCATCTCCGAAAACCATTATCATTAGCCAACTAAGGTCCCAAGTTTCATCTTTGTAATAAATAAATACAGATGAAGTCAGAATGATTAGCCACACTTTGATTTTTTTTCTTTTTTAAATATTTCCCAAATGATGTTTAACAGACCAAGGAAATTTTCACAGTGTATCTGATCATACTTTTTTCTTTTCTGTCATCCAGTCCTGCAGCGCCGCTTTACAAACAGATTGGAAAACAGTAGGTAAAAAATGTGTTCCATGACCTCAAACAAGAGTTTATGTTTTGAGTGAAATTGATAAAATTTCTAATGTGGAGCTTTATTAGAAGGATATTTAATATTTTAAATCATAATTATAGAATCAAAGGAGATATGCCGTTCTGAAATATTTAACACTACTTTTATCAAATTTATGATTCATTTTTTTCTTAAAACTGAATTGGATTTTGGTAAGCTGCTGTGATGCAAGTGAAACAATATAGGCTGTATTTATGCATGTTTGGAAGCTGTTTGGAAGAATTAGAAGTGTTCAAGAAGAAGTAAAAAATCTTGACACGCAATGATCAAGAGACTGTTTAGACTGCATGTCAGTGATGGGAAGATAAAGGATGTTTACTGTATGATGACTAAAATGGCCTTACCTATAACTAAAAGCACTACAGAATGTTACATTTACACACACATATACAAATTAATTGTAAACGCATAAGCTTTTTTACGGCGTAATACCAGCCTGATCTCACGAGAAAACGTAAGTATTTTACGATTTGTCAGATTAGTGGCTAATTCGTACAAATTTGTACAAGTTGAGTCGTACGAAAATGTACTATTTTAAAAAAGGACGTGTGGCACCCAACCCCGTCCCCTAAACCTAACTGTCATTGGGTGATGAGCAAATCGTACCAAATTGTACGAATTTGATCGTATGACTTAATACGAGTTAGCCACCAAATCAAAAAGTTACGAATTGCCGTGAGATTGTGTTGGTAATACTCACTTACTACTCTTGAGTATTTTTAAAAGGGCACCTTTTACTCATACTTTGAGTAATATTTACAACAGATACTTTTATTCTACTTGATCTTCATTTGTGGCCAAGTAATGGAATTTTTACCAAATATATGTATAATTTGTCAGTACTCTCTCTACCACTTCAAATAGGCAAATTAGAGGTGAATTTCTGCTTAAGTGCCATGAATTAGATTACATTAGATTCAACTTTATTGTCATTACACATGTACAAGTACAAGGCAATGAAATGCAGTTGAGGTCTAATCAGGAGTGCAATAGCAGCAAGTGCAGGATATTGGTATTAGTTATAAAGTGCAATTATAGAACAACTATGGGTAATATTTATAGATGGATGTACTATGCACATTATATACAGGTTGTATTATTTATCAAAGTGTGCAGATAGATATGAACATAATTACAAATGTATATGTGCAGTGGATATGTACATAATTACATTTGTATATGTACAGAAATAATAAGGATTACGCAACGTTTTTCATGATTGCATAGAATTGACCTCGAATACAATTTTTGAGTAATCATAGGTTAAAAAAAAACCTTCTGCAATTAAACTAGAGCTGGTGACACAATGGTTTACATCTGGTGTGAACCTAGCATTACACTACAGATGTGCATGACATCACTGCTATAAAAAAAAGTAGGTATGCACTTTAAACTGGGACCATTTTTGTTTTCAAAACCTCCACAAAATGCCAGAGTATAAATATAGTATAGAGTATAAATAAACAGCCAAAATACTTAAAATATAAAAATTTTCAGTTGAAAAATGTGTGATATAAATGCTCCCTAAAAGCTGAAAATGGTTTTAATTGTTTGGATAGTCAAGCAAGTGTGCAATCACAGTCAATGCATTGCCAACATTATCTAGTTTCATAATCTAGTATTACATGATGTAAAAGGCAAGTTATATTTACAATTAAGATGCACTACTGTACACTACAATACACTACTGTTCAAAAGTCATCAAGGACATATTAAATTGACCAAAAATGATACCAAAGATTTATACGTTTACAAAAACTTTATATTACAAATGAATTCCAATCATGTAAATGCAGAAGGACTTTTAATTTTTCAGTAAGCTGTGTCAAGCGCTTGCAGTGAACTGTATGCCGTTACAAAATCGGTGCGTTAAAGGTCTGTTTTCTTTAAAAATCAACAATCTCCACTGGCTGAGTAATATAAGATAGAAAGTGGGTCTCAGACTGGAGCACTGCATTAAATTACATTTTTTTTCGCGCCATGTTTTTAAAATATGAACATTTATTTTACTCCAGTATTTTCAATGAGTTTCTGCGCTAGCTTGCTAATGCTGATGAGCGCATGCGTGAAAACGTCTTTTCATCTCATTTTACCCTTGAACATCTAAACAAATGCTGAAGTCTATTTAATTGAATATATTTTAATAACATTACAACATCGATGCTGTAAAAGGAACCACATAAAATTTCATCAGTATAAGTTTATCAAGTAACTGCTAACTAACACTAACTGTGCATGCACTCTATTAAACTATTTTTCATTTTTAATAACGCTACAATATGTTACAATCAATAATAAAATCACAATTGGTTAATGTAATTTTGATCAAACGAATGCAGCCTTGGTAGTATAAGAGCCTTTAACAACTACTTTAATAAGAGCCTTTAACAACTACAGCTTCAACACCTTTTCCCCACTATAAAACTTTAATATACATCACAATGAGATTGTGTAGAATGTCTAATCAAGAACGGATTACATATTAACAGTTCTTTCAGCCAGTGGAATCACTTTGGAGTCTTGAATCAGCAGGTGGGCCATCAGTAATAACTGGGAACTAGGAAGAGGTCAGACATCAAAGCTCAATGCATTAACAAGCATCTTCTTAACCTGCCTCACCACTGACATTAGTTGACCTGCAAGACACATGTGACTATAAATATAAAGTTGTACACTAACAATCACTGTGGTGCCCCTTGAGGCAACAAGGAGAATGCGATCTGCCTCGCATTTCATAATGCATCACGGTCTGACACATTTCAGAATTCACTGATGCACAAAATTGAGCTTGCATAGCTAGAGTATAATATGAAAACTTTGAGGCCTTTGAGCTACATCTGAACTTTGTAAGACATTTGACAGACCTAAAACACACATTCATAACGTTTCAAACTTTTATACAGAAAAAAAACTGTAAGTAATCTTTTTACTTAAAAAATTTGAGTTCAAGCACAATATCATACACTGTAAAAATGCTGGGTTCCACACGATTCCTATATATGTTGTCCTAGGACAAAATGTTTAAGTTAACTAGTTCATTCATTCATTTTCATCCACTTTTCTGGGGTTGGGTCGCAGGGGCAGCAGTCTTAAGAGAGAACCCCAGACTTCCCTCTCCCCAGACACTTCCTCCAGCTCCTCTGGGGGGATCCTGGGGTGTTCCCAGGACAGCCAAGAGACATAGGCCGTACTCACACTATGCGGTGACATGCAGTCTAATATTTCGCCGAACAGATCAGCCACTTTTGACATGAACAATCATAAAGTCCTCATGCTGCAGGAATTAGGAAGTTTGCTGAAGGTGCAGCTGATGTGCAGTAAAGGTTTTGCGTCTTTAATAATCTACGACAGTTTGCGTTCATTGAACAGTACGAATGATTAATTAATGTATATGAAACAGTCCCTTAAAAGTCACGTCTCGCTTTCAGTTTTGGGCTTTGGCAGGCTTGCACTCACACTGTAAGCGTACCGTGCCTAAGCCCAAGTGAATCGTGCTCAGGCCCACCTCTTCCAACCGGACCAGGGTCGCCCAAGTGTACCGTGCCTAAGCCCAATTCATAGCACTCACACTTCTCAAACGATCCGGGAAAGGGGCCTGGGCATGGTTCGGATAGCATAGTGTGAGTAAGCCCATAGTCCCTTCAGCATGTGCCGGGTCTTCCTCAAGGGCTCCTTCTGGTGGGGCATGCCTGGAACATCCCTAGGTAGGTTTCCAGGAGGCATCCGAAACAGATTGCCAAGCCACCTCAGCTGACTTCTCTTTGGAGAAGCAGCGGCTCTACTCCGAGCTCCTCTTGAATAACAGAGCTCCTCACCCTATCTATAAGGGTATGCCCTGCCACCCTGTGAAGAAAACTCATTTTGGCCGCTTTTATACGAGATCTTGTCCTTTCGATCATGACCTAAAGCTCATGACCATAGGTGAGAGTAGAAACGTAGATTGGCTGGTAAATCGAGAGCTTTGCCTTATGGCTCAGTTCCTTCTTTACCACAACAGACCAACACATAGACCGCATTACAGCTGCTGCTGCTGCACTGATCTGCCTGTCAATCTCACAGCTCCATCCTTTCCTCACTCGTGAACAAAACCCCAAAATACTTCAACTCCTCCAACTGGGTTAAGGACAATTAAGTTGTCCCAAAAAAGCTCAATTTAAGTAGTAGCTAGTAGTAGTTTATTTATATAGCATATTGTTTTACGACACAATGTTGCCCAAAGTGATGAACACAATCAATACTACTTAAATAAATCACACAGCACATAAGTAACAACTAAAACATAAGACAAAACCTTCAGCATTAAAAAGATTCAAATGCTAAAGAACTAAGATGCAATTTCAGAAGGTTTTTAAAAACAAGTTGGGGCATGTCTACTCTAAGGTGAGGTGGAATGTTGTTCCATCAATTTGGGATGATAACAGCGAAAGCCCGATCCCTCCTTTGCTTACACCTGCTCCTTGGTACAGAAAGAAAAGACTGTTCTGATGACCTTAATGACCTACCAGGATTATAAAGCAAAAGACATGGTGATAGACTTCAGGAAGCCTTCTCCTACCCCAGAATAACAACTATTAAGGTTTGGACCTTAAAATTGTTGAGACACATAAATCTAGGGGTTGTTTTCAACAACATGTCGACATTCCAACTTAACACCCAGGCTGTCCATAAATAAGTTCAACAAATAACTTTTTTTCTGAGGAAACTTAGATCGCTTCAGGTGTGTACCTCTATGATGACACTGTTTTATAAACAATTTTTTGAATATGTTTTATCTTTCTGCATCAAAGCTTGGTACGGTAATCGGAGTCTGTCAACTAACAACAGGTTGAGTAGTCTAGTCTTGTGAAGGTGGCAGGCAAGATCATTGGTTTTAACCAAACTGGTCTAATGGTAATTTGCCATAATGGTGTTTTAAAGTGAGCTCAGAATATCTTATGCACCCCGGATCACCCATTGTACTCTGTGTTTTAGCCACAGCCATTAGGACGTCGTTTTAGAGTTCCTATTTGCAGGACAAACCAAAATAGAAATTATTCAATGATGGTGGCCATTAGGTCATTAAATGAGTTCAGGGGGGAGGAAGATGCATCTGAAAAATTATGTATTGTATGTTATCTGGTAATGATTTGGTAATGTGTACATGAAACTTCGCCTCTGTTATGGCACCTTGCTGCAATTTTAGTTTCCCTAAACAGGATAATAAAATTGAGTCTGAATCTATATACAGTTGAAGTCAGAATTATTAGCCCCTCTTAGATTTTTTTTTAATATATTTCCCAAATGATGTTTAACAGAGCAAGGAAATTTTCACAGTATGTCTGATAGCGTTTTTTCTTCTGGAGAAAGTCTTATTTGTTTAATTTCGGCTAGAATTAAAGCAGTTTTTAATTTTTTAAAACAATTTTAAGGTCAAAATTATTAGCCCCTTTAAGCTATTTTTTCCCAACAGTCTACAGAACAAACCATCTTTATACAATAACTTGCCTAATTACCCTAACCTGCCTAGTTAACCTAATTAACCTAGTCAAGCCTTTAAATGTCACTTTAGCCTGTATAGAAGTGTTTTAAAAATATCTTGTAAATTATTATTTACTGTCATCATGGCAAAGATAAAATAAATCAGTTATTAGAAATAAGTTGTTAAAACTATTATGTTTAGAAATGTGCTAAAAAAATCTTCTCTCCATAAAACAGAAATTGGGGAAAAAATAAAAAGAGGGGCTAATAATTCAGGGGGGCTAATAATTCTGATTTCTACTGTACATGTAAGAGATCTGATAAATAAGGTGGTGCCAGACCATTTAAGGATTTATAAACAAAAATTAATCACTTAAAATCAATCCAATCCTTAAAATCAATCACTTTAAATAAGTAGCTTGAGCAAGCAGCATTATTATGTTTTTGAGTATACATTCATACATTCATGTAATATTAAAATCTTTTTTAAAGCAAATAAATATATGCAATAATAAAACTAGGGCAGCATCACACTGCATGACCAATTAAAAGAGATGCTTTATTTATGACTCCAAGACTGCAATATTTCATCGCTCTCCAAAATTGAGAAGCTGTTTTGATTGACAGACTGAACCGCACTGCAGCTTCAAACCCACTGGCTGGATTAGACTAAACCTTGACAAGAAGTGAATGAAAACTCCCACCTATTGCAGACTGCCAGACACAAACTGAACACAAGGCCAGGTGAGAACTGTGTGTGTGTGTGTGTGTGTGTGTGTGTGTGTGTGTGTGTGTGTAGGGGGGTGCAGAGGGCAGCATTAACTACTGATGAAACTGATTAATGGCTGACACTTTCTCAGTGCTGAGACACTGCAGATAAGATGCGGGAAGAAGATAAATGTGGCACTGGCAGCCCAGCGCATCAGGCCTTATTGAACAGCTGTCACAGAGTCCTGACAGGAAGTCCTGCGGTGCCACCTGCACAACACTCTGCTCACAGCAAACACATACATACAGTAAATACATGTCAACTAGCAATTTATAATTAACTGGTAGACCATTATCCAACAGCAAGATTTTAACTGACTAGCACTAGTAATTAAACAGTTAATTAGTAATTGAAAATACACTTTGTAGAGATGCACCGACTTATCAGCCCAAATTGGATTAATTTAAAGCTATCTGGAATAATACGAAAAAGGCAGACATTGATGGTTAATAATTACATGGATACAATGAGCTGCATATCTTTTCAATAATCCAACATTTTTCTCAGAGCAAAATCTTTAAATATTTACAAAAGTCAAAAACTAATCTCTACAAAACATAAGACCTGCATCTAAAATGTGTATAAAATGACAGACGAGCATTAGAAAAGCAACTGTTGTGGACCACACTCAAGCGCTAACACAAAACATTTGGTAAGTTGTGCTAACCAAGAAAATGGCTGCAATATTTTTCTGGAGCATCAAAATTTATAATTTACATATAGCAAAAGCACTGGCTTTGTTTGATAAGTTAATTAAATAAATATGCTCCATAGGTGAATTAAAAATTAATGTTGTTAAAATAATGTTGTTTAAAATCATGTTTGTAGATTGTCATAATGTATTTTTTTATCTTATAACCTGTACCTTTCTTAAAATGTTGAACAGCTGAATATTAAATGGATCCAATCTGTATTCAGTAAATATATTTAATGGAGGAAGAAACTAGCTAGTACTGTATGAAATTGACCAATGTTGGTATTAGAGTTGGAAAAAAGCTTGTTGTTGAAATCAATCAATAGAGTATTGGCCAATGTAAAACCCTATCAGTGCATCCATCATGTCATCTATCAATTTATCACTCCATATCCATCCATCTACCCATTAACATTTATTTATTAATTCAACTGTTTATCCATCAGTCTATCTACCTGTCTATCTATCTATTGTGCCAACATCCTTCATCCATCCTTCTATTCACCCACTGAATGTATATCTGTCCATTAGTTTATTTCGAGAATCAGCCTACTGAGTAGCTAATGACATTTTCTTCCGCCTTACCCTATATTTCCAATATCTGTTTATTGATTTTTTCCCCCTGGGAACAATAATATATATACACATAGTGCATCTGGAAAGTATTCATATCGCTTTATTTTTTTCCACTTTGTTTTGTTACAGCCTTATTCCAAAATGGATTAAATTCCGCAAAATTCTACACACAAAACCCCATAATGACAATGTGAAAAAATATTTTTTTTAATTGTTGCAAATTTATAAAAAAAAAAAAACCTTGAAAAAAATACATGTACAGGTATTCACAGCCTTTGCCGTGAAGCTCTAAATTGAGCTCAGGTTCATTCTGTGTCCACTGATTCAGCAGTTTAATTGGAGTTTATCTGTGGTAAATTCAGTTGATTGGACATGATTTAAAAATGCATACACCTGTCTATATAAAGTCCCAGCATTGACAGTGCATGTCAAAGCACAAACCAAGCACGAAGACAAAAGGAATTGTCTGTAGAGCTCTGAGACAGGATTGTTTAGAGGCACAAGGCTGGAGAAGGTTACAGAAAAATATTTCTGCAGCTCTGAAAGTTCCCATGAGCACAGTGGTCATCATCCGTAAGTGGAAGATGTTTGGAACCACCAGGACTCTTCCTAGTGCTGGCCGGCCATCTGAGTGATATGGGGAGAAGGGCCTTAGTCAGAGAGGTGATCAATAACTCGATGGTCAATTTGTCTGAGCTCCAGCATTCTTTTGTGGAGAGAGTAGAACCTTACAGAAGGACATCTCTTAAGAAATCTTGAAATCACTTCCCATCCAACCTGATAGAGCTTGAGAGGTACTGCAAAGAGGAATGGGCAAAAAGTCCCAAAGACAGGTGTGTCAAGCTTGTGACAATCATTGAAAAAGATTTAAGGCTGTTATTGCTGCCAAAGGTGCATCAACAAAGTATTGAGCAAAGGCTGTGAATACATGTGATTTTTCAGTTTTTTGGGTTTTTTTGCAACAATTAAATTTTTTTTTTTCACATTGTCATTATGGGGTATTGTATGTAGAATTTTGAGGAAATAAATATAAACATTATATATAAACAAGTGCAAATTTAGAACCCACTCCCACCGATCTCACCGCTGGCAAACTTCAAAAGATGAATAAATAAATTAAACAAATCAATAAAAAAATTAATATTTTTTAATTATTATTATTATTTATAATATTAATTATTATTTGTTTTTTTTTTCAAAGAAAGTTTACAAAGATTTTAAAAAGGATGACAACATCAAAAGCTAAATGCCAAATACTGACAGTTTTCTTTCTCCTTCAAGAGAATTTCCAACAAATACACAGTCCATGTTCGTCTGTCCATTATGTGAGGAGGATTCCACCGGTTGACTAGCAATTATTTAGCTGCTGTGAGAGCAGTTCATTCAAAAGAAGACATCTTTGTTAAATGGACAAAGTGAGGTCCCAAAAGTAATTCATGAAAAAAATGGAGTGGAGTCAATCATATCTCAGTGGCCAACAAATATAATAGATCCTGTGAGAGCTGAATCCAGAAAGGTGAGAGAGAGGGACATTGCCTAAAAAAAATGTAGAAAAGTGCTCAAAGATCCTTGTGAACATATAGAGCAATTTCCAATGAATCCTTTGGTGATTAGGCTTTTTAGAAGACAATAAAATATAGAAAGAAAATAGAAGAAAATAAAACATGCACATCCTCATTAAGATCCTTAGCCCAAACAGTTGTAACAGATAGAGGTTTGTATGAAAGCAGAGGAGGGAAATTCTTCAGAAGGAATGAATAGATCTGAGTAGATAATTGGGTGTTCCAATGAACCCCATATGCCCGAAGTGCTGATCTAACAGGCAAAAACATTAAAAAAAGGGAAGTGCCTCCTTTATATTTATATTATATTGAGTTTTAGGGTTCTGGAAGGATTTTAAACCACTGTCACCAGATATCTGATTGTTTACTTTATTATGAGACCACTGTGGACAATGAAATGGAGTACTGTCTGACAAAAAAATTATTATTGTGGAAAATAGGTGAATGCCTATGCGATTTTGTTATTAGTTGTGAACGTCTTTCTAGATCCCTCCATGTGCAGAGGAGATGGGTTACAATAGGACCAAACACATTGTTTAAGTGGAACCCCCCAAAAAACAAGATGATTCAATTTATATGAATGAACAAAATATTCCTTAATTGCTCTCAAAGACACAAAAGCGTCAGGATCAAACCAAACTGATAAAGGACAGAGGGAAAAAGCTTAAGCATATAGTCTAAAATTGGGGAAAGAAAGACTTCCTATTTACAATATCAAAACCGCCATGAATTTTTAAGCCAATTTCCTTTTAAAGCATAAGACATTCTAAGTTTTACTGTCCTAGTAACGACATTTAGTCCACAAAATGAAGGCAAAATCTGACCTACACGCATATACTCACAAGAGATGGGATTTTAATGCACTTGTAAATAACTAACAGCTATTAATAACAAAAAAAATCAATTTGAGTTTCTTACAATTTGTCTGTGTATTTATATAAACTCAAATGGATGATGTTTACGTTCCCATTAGCTAAAAGGCAAACCTTCCATTACCAGTCTGATGTGGATAAATCAGCAGCCATTACGTTCATTGAGGCAAACATTTCCCACAAATGGGAAATGGAGACAGATCGAGCATGTGAGTATTGACAAATTTGCCCATTTTTGTAGCTCATATTAACTGAGTTCAGAGCTGCTGGGGATCAGGTTGGCTTAATTTGATGCATGCACAATGTGGCGTGTTGCGAAGCTCTGAACAACCTCCTACACCGATATTCACATAATGGTGAACAATGGGAGATGCGCCCACATTAGCAGCAGCTAGTATAAAGTTTATCATCCATTACAGTCTGTATGCTCACTCACAAACACAAGATCACAGCAGGAGCTTTAGCTTTAAAGCAGAAGTTGATTCCTGTAAGAGGAAAGAAAGGAGATATCAAATGTTCCCGGAGGAAACCAAAACACATGATTCTAAAGGAAATTTAAGGAAAGATAAGCCCAAAGGTCAGGTCAATGCAGGCTTCCATTGGCAATCGTTACTTCTTATCTGATTGACTGTGAGGAACGCAGAATTTGATGCTTTTTAGAGGACATGAAATGAAAATACATTCAACATAAAAATAACTAGGAACTATTAAAGCTGCAAGCAGCGATGAAAGGGACCTCACACCCGGGCTCACAGTCACCCGGTGGCCTTAAGATGACAGAGAACAGTGGACAATAATAATTTAAGCTGATAAATATTTTTAAAAATCTGAGAAAATCACTGATTTATGCCAAACTTCCTTCTGTCAGCAGGTGGCGCTATGACTGTGACTCAATATTGTCATGTAGATGTCTTTAGGAGGGAAATCTCATTGAAACTGTGAATTTTCAAGCAGATCAGACATTGTTTGGCTGAGTCAAAAGTACTTCCTTCTCTATGGCGATACACTGAACTGTGTCAGTCTGCCACGGACATTAATACAATTTGTAGAAGGAGTTTGTTACACTGTAAAACATGTCATTTCCTGTTGCCAGTAGGTGGCGCTATAACTGTAACTGCATATTAGCATGTAAACATGTTCAGGTCAGGACTTTTAACAAACGCATGAGTTTTGAGGCAGACCGGACAATGCATGCCTGAGTTATAACAACTTCCTGTTTTGCGGCGAATTGTCAAAGTTTGAGAGGCCGCCACGAACACGCCCTTCAACAAAAACTCTATATCTTCGCAATTTAAAATTGCCAATAGCTTTAGATGATAATACCCAATTTTGGTGTTGATCTGATAAAATCCCTAGGAGAAGTTCATTAAAATACAACGCCTGGAAATTACAAAAACGGCACTTTTTCGGCAGAGGAAGAAAAAAATTTCTGACTTCCCCTTGGGTTTGAAACTTTGCTCCAAAAGATTTTTTTGCAGGTATTGGCATGATGTGTGTGGCAATTTTCGTATGTGTGCATGAAACGTAGCTTGGGAGCCAGTCCGTCAAATGTGCACTTGAATTTGGATCCTATTATGTTTATATCACTCCAAAATTAATGTGGACACACTATACCTGCACACATTTCTGTCCAAACAGCTTTGAGAAGTTGATTTGCATCATAGCTGCCCTTTAATAAAGAAATATTCAGAACGTATCACTGACTGACACTTCTTACAGGTGATATTCACGTAAATAAAAGCTGTCAACATGAGCAGCTTGTTATCGGTCAAAAGGCCTGATAATAGAAAAGGCTAGAGGATCTTTAAATATTACAGCCTACATACATCGCGAAAGGTGCCACAAGACATAAAACAGAGAGAATCAGATATGCATATCTCTATAATTAGATGAATGAATAATGCATGGAGTCAGCCAATATCACACACGCAGAGCTGACCAAGAGCTTAAACACGCAAAAGCGCAGTGTGTATATCTGCGTGTCGAGAGAGTGACTTTTGCTTTATTTAATCTTCAGATTTACAAATGATGTGCAAATCTGATTCAGCTGCGTGCCAAGAAGGTTATCGTTAATAGGGATCTGGATTGGAAAAGAAATTAGATTAATGGCTTGGAAGAATCTGTATATCCCTCCCAAACAAATAACCTACGTTTTTTTCCCCCAGCAATGCTCAGAGGTGCCTTTATTGTACAAAAAGGGCAAAGGAGGCAGCCAAGTTTAAGCTTCAATTAAGTGAAACGTCTCTGGATCCTCTTCAACCCTTCCCAAGAGAAGCCCCTTCCATGTACCTACCACTGAGAAGATCAATTCTGCCTGCTAAATGAGCTTGCATTCCCGTGGAACATCTACACCACCTATTTGTTTCGGGAGAAGAATATAAATACGAATTAGCCATAAAATTGCCAGCGCGGTTGAGGTTATGCCGTCACGGGATGCCATCTGCATGGTTTAAATTAGTGGAATTCAATTAGGGCAAATTTGGCTTGCTGAAGTCAATGGAAATCAGGAACAAGACTAGGTTTGTTTAAGATTGCAGACCTCGGTGTCACCAATCCCATTCTCAATAGGCTCTGACTTTAACAACCTTAAGGCACTCAGGATCATGAAATGATCTTAGACACTGATCTAATCAAGCGGCCCTAACTATCCCTCCATCTGCTACTTTTTACTCAAGCCTCTTGCTGCGAGCATTGCACGCCCTGCGCAGATGATAATGAGCCGCCTGCTTGAAAAAAAAAAGCATGCATCCTTCCATGAGCAATTCTCACCAATGGCATGAAACTGCAGGGCAAGGCTTTGCTTCTGCAGGCAGCAGTGCTTGTTATGAGAATTAATCACAGTAATGATGGCATAATGGATGAACATGAATTAACTTGCATATGCATAATGCTGGTATTTGTGTTAGCGGAGGGGAAATATTTCTTGACGTGCGTGACAAATGGGGCATCAGCGACATAAAATTGCAACCTACTGTACCAGAGGAGACATTTTTTAAAGCAATGAATGGAAAAAAAGGAAGATAAATATGATGAAGCTGGGATGCATTTGGCCTGTGGATTTAGAAGAGCAGCCCAGGCTTCACATGTGTTCATGTGCACGTGTAACCCCGCTGGTCCTACTGCACCCAGCCCGCTCTGAGCTGGGATCGAACTAGCGACTTTCTGCATAAGGTCGGTTGCTCTAACAAGGAGGCTAAAGACCATGGCCTCTGGCGTCTGTCACTAGAGCACCTTAAGAAGAGTGATGTTTACCTGCACAATACTTCACTAGCTGGCCTCTGTTACACTTAACCCCCTAAACCTCCGTCCCATACGGGTCACGGCACCAATGTAAAACTGCAGATCCTACTGCACCCAACCCGCTCTGAGCTGGGATCGAACCGGTGACTTTCCGCATGAGAGTGGGTTGCTCTACCAAGCAGGCTAAAGATCATGGCCTCTAGAGCACCTTTAGACATCAGAGCAGCGAGGTTTATCTGCACAGCACTTGACTAGCTGGCCTCTACTACATGTGCAGTGGTTGAACGCTCTCAATTGCATGATGAATATTTGTTTTAAAGCCCTGTAGAGTCAGGTACCACCTGGTCAGAATTAAATGAACCATATCTGGGTTGAACTCCCACCGTACAATAATACAGGAGGCTGTTTACAATCTATTTGACATTTATGCACTTATTCACAGTTGTGCATGAATCCGAACAGTTGGTGTTTTAGCAGTCCTGGAAGGAGAGGCTGAATTTTAATACTGCGGAGAAGCCTCCACTTTTATTTTGTAGGATTTCACTCAGCGTTCTGCGAGGGGGAACAAACTCTCGCGGAGCTCATGTGACAGGAGGGACTTAAAGTCAAACCGACTGTTGTAGTACTGGCAGAAATATTATCATAATGACCCTTCCTGCCACATTAGACTTTCAGGAGTGGAGGATTTGGCTGCCGTAAACTGCGTAACTTTCCGGCCTTCGCATTTGCAGCCATTAGTTTCCCTTTTAGAGTGAAAAAGCAGGCAAATATAAATGTGCAAAGATGAGATGAGGGAATTCAGGGTACATTGAACACTGATGCATTTTAAATACCGAGGCACATTCCTTATACTGTAACCTTATTAATTCACCTCATTACGAGCTTTGATATTATTTTGGAGCTCATTCATGACTAATGCCCCATGGCGGCGGTTAGCTGATGGACTGTGTATCAGTGGAGCTTTACCGAGCACAGAGGACATCGTCCGAACGGCCCCTTCGAATACAAACTTATTACTCATCTCCCAAACCCAAAGTGACAGATGCTCCAATGTTCCATTTATTATTGAAGGCACCCAATAAATATTTGCCTGACCTGACATGGTGAGTAATGACAGCACCCAGCCTGACAAATTATGCTGCTGGAGAACTTCAAATTCCGCATTTTAGATGCCATTTCTGGGACAGACGCTGGCCTAGCGTGAGAGACCCCCCTTCTGTGAACCATGTCATTAGTCTGCAAAACCGTGAACGCTTCGATTATGCAATGCGAAGGATCAGGGCAGTCGAGGAGGTTCCTCTGCTCTGAGAAAAAAACAGACCTGCAGCGAACAAAAATAGCACATACAGTACATACTGCTGGTGCATCTTATGCTTTCCTGGAAAACACATCTTTTTGATGACAACAAACTGCTGGAGGGTGGTCTGAAAACTCATATATTTAATTTTTTTTTTCTTTTTTCATGCACAAATATTGGCGCTGGTCTACATAACAGTAGTAAATAGCAATCAGCTTTAGGCATTTTTTTTTTAAAAGATCCAAAATAATGGTTTTATACTGTTTTGATAAATCAAGAGTAACATAACATGAAACACGATGACTAGAAATCTACCAGTTGTCTGTGTAGTTTCTTTACACTGAAACTCTGGTTGTCAGATGACTCTAGAAGTCAAAATGATAGTTAATCTGATAATCTTGTTATGTACCCTTTTACAAGACTGTTATGATGCCATCATGTCATCATAATCTTAAATACTTGAACGTTTTTAATGATTCTATTTTTTTTAAACATATGAGCATTTATATGTATTCATATATGAATTATATCATCTTCGCATCAAATTACAAAAAATGAATTACCACTTATGCAAGATGCTTCTAACGCAGTATCTATGGATAGGACAGTAAATCTTACATTATTCTCTCTTCTGGCTGCCGTTATCAGTCTCACATTATTTTTTTTTTCCTTTTTCTGAAAGTCTTGATAACACCATCCTGGCATTTTTTTTTTCATTATTTCAGCAAATAGGATTGTAAAAAAAATATTTGTTGTACTCTCAGATTCACCTCACTCTAAGTTTACCCAGCAATGATAACCTCCGCTACTGAGAAACCCAGAAATCTGAAAAGGGTCTGTTGTCACAAACACAACAGATATATTTACTGTAGCTGAGAGAAGAAATCAAATGGATTGTAATTGTGTCTCATTTCTATTTAACTTGATTTGTCACAACCTGTGTGCCTTTTCTTGGCAAGTTTGTGTGAAATACTATGCTAACGGTGTTGTAAACATGCAGTCATGATAGATTTTTAGTCATAATCTGATTCAATTTATTTATTTTTTCTTCGCCAGATCATATAGCACAAAATTATTATCCCTCCTATGTATTTTTTTATATTTCCCAATTGATGTTTAACAGAGCATGGAATTTTTTCACTGTATTTTCTATTATATATTTCTTTTGGAGAAAGTCACATTTCTTTTGGTTTGGCAAGGGCCAATATTATTAGCCCTCTTTAGATTTCTCACCTCCGATTGGCTACAGAACAAACCACTTATGTCAAATAATGCTACAAAAAAAAAAAAACCTAGCTAGTCAACCTACTGTATTTAACCTAGCTTAGCCTTTAATTTGCACTTTAAGATGAAAACTTTCACCATGACAAAGAGAAAATAAATTCGGTTTTAGAAGCTATTATGTTTAAAAATCTGTTGAAAAAAAAAAATCTCCCCATTAAACATCACTTGGGAAATATTTTAAAAGTTTCAAAAGGAAGCAAATAGACCCCTTTTTACATTTCCAGGTTTCTCAGTTGCGGAAGTTGTCATAGTTGGGAAAACTTAGAGCGCAGGAAGAGTACAACAAATAATTTCTTATAATCTTATTTGCTGATGAAAACTCATCTGATGTTATAAAGACTTTCAGAAAAAATAAATTGTGTGAGACTGATGACGGCAGCCAGAGGAGAGAATAACGTCAAATTGACTGTCCTGTCCCATAGACACTGCATTAGAAACACCTTGCACAAGTGGTAATTGTTTTTTGTCATTTGAAGCAAAGATGATATAACGCATACATAAATGTAAATACATATAAATGTTGTAATGTAAAAAAATAATAATTCTAAATATTAAAAACTTTAAAGAATTTATGGTGCTAATGACCGTTCATAGTGTTGTCTAACTGAACATGGGGGCTTTGTCTTGATAATTTAGCATTTTTTTAAGCTAAATGCTGGTAGTTCTTCACTACAATTACTGTAAATAGATGATCACAAACAGGACATTTTTCCTTTTGTGGTACAAAATCAAAAGAAAGGGTATACAGCATTAAAACACCACCAACGTGAGTAAATGGTGACTAGATATTTAATTTTGAGTGAACTGTCCCGTCTATGTTTTGCAATGCAGAACAGATGCAAATGAACATGAATGCAGATATAAGTACCTCACCTTACCACATGTTCAGACAGAAGGTTTATAACTCGAAACACCGAGCATTTAAAATTCAGTCGGAGAAGCAAATAAATTATGTCACTGAAATCTTGTCGGCCCTGATAAATGTAAAATATTCATCCTTTAAAGGCCAAGACAGGAAAGCATTTTTCTTTAAAGCACAGCTGGTGGTTTGTCGCAGGCAGAAGCTATAGGATATTTTGGCAGGTTTGCTATCTGTTTTTCCTTCATGGTGATAGGCTGAAAGGAAATGCAAAGCTACTGAACCCATGCTGTATTTCCCTTTCGCCCTGAGCTCTTAACAGATACTGGCTTCAGTCACTGATGAAGCAGAAGAAAACACTAACCTGGGAGTTATTAAAAGACAGAAGTTTGGCTGGCCAGAATCATTGTTCTTTAACACCATGACATAATGCTGCTATCGTAACACCAGGTATCCAGTATCACAGGATACCAGACCAGTATTACAGTGCAATACATGCTAAATATATTTTTATATGTGAGGTTCGATTATATAAAATATGAAATTGAAAATATATCAAATTTAAATTAATTATAGCCAA
>CAIGQZ010016425.1:14785061-14805799 GCA_903798205.1 Danio tinwini
ATAAGTGTGTGTGTGTGTGTGTGTGTGTGTGTGTGTGTGTGTGTGTGTGTGTGTTTTCCTCAAACATAGAAGTAAACCTTTTACATATTTTACATTTTTTACATATTTCTTTCCCAGCCTGGAAATGGGGTGGTTCTTAAAATAGTGGACCTTTTTGCAGTTATTCGTCACATTTTCTATTTAATTATGAGATTTAAATACTGAATTTAGGTCACATTTTAAGCACTATTTTTAGCTAAAAAGTAAAATATTTCCTAAACATTTAGAATAAAGAAATATGACAAATATTTATTTTTAAAATAGAAATTAATTACATCATATATCATTAGTAAAACTGTAGCCTAGTGTAATTTATTAGGCAAATAACAAACTGGCCAGCACATTCAACTTTCCTCAGTCAGATTTTGGCCATTTGAATAACAAACAAAAAAATTTAACATAATAATATTATTAATAATAATAATAATAATAATAATAATAATAATAATAATAATAATAATAATAATAATAATAATGATTATTATTATTATTATTATTATTATTATTATTTATTATTATTACATTTGAAAACTACATATAACAACAATAGCCAAAATATTATTCTAATTGATTTTAATATGGGCCACTTTTGGTGCTTCACACATTTTTATTGGTCATGTTTTCTTTCAAGAATAAGGTTCAAGATTTACAATAAAAGTTACTTGTCAAATGTTTTCTCTATTAAAAACACAATATAGCAGTGAAAGATGACTTTGCTTATGTCAGATGTTTTCTTGCACAGCTGGATGTTGGACTCTTGAAAAATAATAGATTGCATTGGCCAAAATTGATTAACTGAAGTCACACCAGGATTCCACTTGGTCTTAAAGCCTTTTTCGATGGGTTATTTTTACTATTTATAATGGCATAGCAGTCAAAATAGGACAGATGAGCTCATGATCTCATGACTCAAGAAGTTATTCAAAAAACATTCTGATGTACTAATTTGATTATAATTTGTATAATTATACTTTTGGTAAAATAAACATAATTTATTTGAAATAGAAATCTTTTTAGGATTAAAAATGTATTTTAAATCACTTAAATCCATATTTGCTGAATATATACAGTTGAAGTCAGAATTATTAGCCCTTCTGATAAAGTTAAGCCTGACAAACAGGATTTCTTTCAACACTTTTCTAAACATAACAGTTGTAATAACTCATTTCTAACAACTGTTCTTTTATCTCAGACATGATGACGGTACATAATATTTTACTTGATAGTTTTCAAGACACTAGTATTCGGATAAAAATGCAATTTAAAGGCTTAACTAGGTTAATTAGGTTAACTATAGGCAAGTTTTAATATGTTGTTAATACGGCATGTCTTTGTATAACAATGGTTTGTTTTGTAGCCAAACAAAAAAAAAAAACTTAAAAACTGCCTTTATTTTAGTCGAAATAATAACAAAAAAGAAAAAAATATATTACAGGAAACATTGTAAAAAATTCCTTGCTCTGTTAGACATTATTTGGGAAATATTCACAGGATGGACAATAATTTAAATAAACTGTATATGTATAAATGTATATTTATTCATTTTAAAATAACACACAAGTGTATTAAAATTACAAAAACAAAACAAAAACAATTATATACAATCCTTACTTGTGACTCCAGATACGTCTGAACTGGTATCAGATCTGTCAGACCTGTCAGTCGGAGCCAGATTTCAAGCGATACGGTCATTACCTATGTCATATAACGAGAGGAAAACAATCAGGTTAATGTCTTTTCCATCATCATACATTTATGCAGTATTTCCAACAATGCTTGATCTAAACTTGAACTTACATTCTCCTCAACAGGAACAGAGTGAACAACATCAAACTATCGAAAACCATCCTCCCTACAGACTGTCGTCAACAGGTGTCTCTAGTAAGAAGATAACATACATTTTAAATCTAGATGTGTTTTTTTATAGATGTGTTTGTTGTATGTTTATTCTCAAAACAAACCGCACCTTCAGTCTTTCCGCAGGTTTCGTGCCAGCTTGACATCCGCCAGGCAGCGTTTGGTTGTATGGCAAGACACTCTGAAGGAGATCAGTGGCAGATTTGGCACTTCTGTCCTCTCCTATTTCTTGTTTCTGAAATGGCTGCTGAAGTTCAACGTCTTCTCCTTTGTCATCAACTTCTGCTTCATCACAATTCCACAAATAGTCCACGCGCCCAATATCAGCCATGCCACAGGCTTCAGAGGACTTGAACTGCTCACTGGCGTGGTGAGTTATTATTCTATTGACTCTAAATGTTACATTAACAATACAACACAACATTCAATCTACCAGCTAATATACACTCTCAGAAATAAAGGTGCACAAGCTGTCACTGGGGTGGTACCTTTTTAAAAGGTACACATTTGTACTTAAAGGGTGCATATTGGTACCTTAAAAGTATATATTAGTGCCAACAAATTTAAAGAGGAACACTTTTGTACTTTTTCAGTACTAATATGTACCCTTGAGGTATTGATATGGACCGTTTAGGTACTAATTTGAACTTTTTGAAAAGGTACCACCCCAGCTCACGTACCTATATTTCGGAGAGTGTCCAATGTAAAAAATGCTAGATTCCACACAATCGATTTGTGTTGGGACAACATGAAGGAATTGGGTTAACTTGTTTTTTTTACAAATTGAAGTGGATAAAATATAAAAGTTGCCCCCTACCCTCCCAAAAAAAATAAAAAACTCAAGAATTGTGTTGTTTCGGCTCATTTTAAATGAGTAATTGAACAAGTAGCAAACTTTTTTTTGAGTGTATTAGCACCGCTCAAACGTTTGCAGATTAAAAACATTTTTTTTTTGGTAGCTTTGAGAGTTGGTAAACAGAATATTACTTGTATCATACCATTACTAAATTAAAACATTAATCCATAAACTAAATATTTACAGAAAACTCCTGGCAGCAGTAAGAGTAAATTAAAAACAGCAGATTAACTGTAGTGCATCAGTTCTTGTTTTATCTGACAAACAATCCTTTATCCGTAAGATAGAGTTCATATATTTACATCAGCTTACATTTCAGGGGGCAGAATATCATGTGGCTTTTTAATAATAACCTAAACAAAAAAGTGAATATTACTAGGTATGGGCTAGTATAGGTTTCCAGTTTTTTTACAGTGCATAAAAAATATTATTACACATTATTCATTTGAAATATAGTTTGTGAATGTACATCATAGTATCAGTAGTAACATGATACAGCAGTAGTATCATATTTCAATATTAAACATTATACAGAGTCTTCTAGTTATGTTCAGCTTTAGGAACAAACGTTGCAGCTAAAATTACAAACCAGCTAGTTTTCAAAACTATATTCTAAGCCTCTAGTGTGGACAACATGTTCCAATACAAGTAACACAACCCAATACAAGTAATACAACCCAACCCTTTTCTAAAATGCTTTTCTTAGTTTGAACAGCAGGAAAATCTAAAAAAAAAAAAAAAAAAAAACCTTAGGTAGAACTTCTGTTAAAGGTTATTTACAGAACCAATGTTGCCAATAAAATACCTTAATTTTTCTTCAAATAAAAAATACACCATTTATTCAAGTTGATGGATAAATATTCACTGTTAATTCAAGTTTTTTAGCATATATTAATTAGCATTTATTCATCTTAATAAATGATCTAAAAGTTAACTAATCTTTAAGAATTCACCCAAAATAAAAACCATCATTCAATACTCTCCCTCTGCTTGTTCCAAATCTGTTTCAGTTTCTTTCTTCTGTTGAACACAAAAGAAGATACTTTGAAAAAATGTTTAAAACCATTTCATTGAGTTCCACTGAATTGTTTCCTTTTATGAAAGTCAATGGCTAGTGGTTTTCAGCATTGTTCAAAAACCTTTTGTTTTGAACAGAAAAAAACTTCAAGTATGAAAACGCATAAGAGTGAGCAAATGTTTATTTTTACGTTGAACTATCTCTTTAATGAATTGAAACCTAATTTTTTTTGTCTATAGACCATTTCAATGTGGCGATGTCATTGGCTTATGAACATTTCCTGCTTGTTATCAAACTGTTTCATAACTGTAACAAGAGGCAATTCAATCCTAACTTAATGTTAAAACAGCTCTCATAACATTATTTATCAATATGTGACTCTTTTTGGATTGTTGGACGCTATAAAAATAAAAAATGTAAAGCAGGAAATACGTTGGGACCATTTTTGTTTACATCCCTCAAAATGGTCTATAGAATATACAGTAACAATATCTTTGTTGACAGGGTTATTTCAACCAGACGGTCTTGTTCTATGGTGGTTATGACGGTGAAGTGATTGTATCCAAACCAGCCTACAACATGCAGCTGGCCTACTTTTTCACCATAGCTGCATACATGGTTCTCTGTGGGCTTTCTCTGATCTACAGGTAACATATTATGGAGTACTGAAAGTTGTTATGGCCTTTAACAGGATACAAGCAATACAAAGCTTGTTTTGTTCTATATGACTTGTTCCTTTCTGTTTAGCATTTACACATTTTCCCAGACTTCACATATGGAATATTTGCCATTTACCCTATGGCATTTAAGTCAATGGCTATGATTGATTTGGAAATTTGCATGTTGTGACTCAAAAGGTCACCCTGTGAACTGGAATGACGACTAATTCAACAAGCAACCATTTCAAATGTCCCAAAGGCAATGAAAAAAAAGACCTGTGTTCTTGTCCTCCTCCACAGCATGTCCAGATCCTTTCAGAAGAACTTTGTGCTGGAAACAGGCCCCGTTTCTGGAAGAGCCTGGCGTCTCCTGTGCAGCTGGGATTTTAGTGTCGTCAATGAAAAAGCCATACAGTACAACAAGAACAACCTCGGCATTCAGCTCAAGGTTCATACCTGTTTATGTTTCTGAAAGGCATCATCCCTTTTCTGCTTCCCTTGGCTTATTCTGCCTGTGTCTTCCAGGAGTCCTTATCGGAAACACTACAGATGAAAAACAAAATCTCTTTGTCTGACAGAATAAAGCATCTGTCCCTCAACTTAGTAGCCTGGTTGCTCTGTTTATTACTTGCCGTAGGCTCCGGTGCTGGCATCTACTTTCTGGGCACGGAACAGTTGGTAAGTTCATTCTGAAAATATTGAAAACACATACTATCTAGTTTCTTACTTTTAATAATAATAATAATAATAATAATAATAATAATAAATAATAGTGCTTTACACATTGGGGGGGGGGGGTGGAATCTCCTTATCCACCACCAGTTTGCAGCATCCACCTGGATAACGTGGCAGTAGTCATAGTGAGCAAGACCTTATACCACTTATACCAAATAGAGTGATGAATCCAATTTTGATATAGGGAAAATTAGGAGGCCATGATGGACAGAGGCTAGTGGGCAATTTTAGCCAGGATACCAGGGTTAAACTCCTACTATTATTCAAAGGACATCCTGGGTGTTTTAACGAACACAGAGAGTCCCAACCTCAGTTTAACATCTCTTCCGAAAGACGGCGCTCACTGAGCAGTATAGAGTCCCCATCAATATACTGCAGCGTTAGGTCCCACACAGACCACAGGTTGGGCGCCCCGTGCTGGTCTCACTAACACCAATTCTGGCAGCAACCTAGCTTTCCCACGTGATCTCCCAAGCAGATATGGGACTTATTTTTAACAATTAATAATTTTGTGACTGCTAAAACAAGTTTAATTTAATTTAATTAAAATGCAGACGTATAGTGCATTCGAACTTATGAAATAGTTTGAACATATCTGATGAACCAATGATTCAATGGACCATTCATATTAAGAGCGGTTTATGTAAGTGCTGAATGAATCAGTCATTTGAAAGAATCAATTGAATTAATGGCTTAGTGACTTATTTAATATACAAATACATTACCTATAGCAGGTGTTTCTCAACCACGTTCCTGGAGAACCACCAGCTTGGCACAATTTCCATGTCTTAACTAAACACACCTGATTCAGATCATCAGCTCATTGGCAGAGACTGAAAAACCTATAATAGGTGTGTCACAAAGGAGACATCCAAAACATGCAGTGCTGATGGTCCTCCAGAAATGTGGTTGAGAAACACTGACCTACAGGCAGTTTTAGTAAAAAAAAAAAAAAAGTAACAAAATTAATTAATTAATTAAACAAAACAAATTTCATACTAATAAAATGATTAAAAGGATATTTCACTTAAAAATGAAAATGATGCCAATTTTTTTGCTTTTTTAATGTGTTGTTTTGAACTTGTCTAGATGTGTTTCTCTTGCGGAAATAATACAATTATTAATTATTTTGAAGTATAGTATGTTTAATAATGGTTTTGAATCTGCAATAAATTGTCTGCGAATATATATAAAAAACATTTTATAATTTTTGAAAAAAGGGGGGGGGGTTTGGGGGAGGAAGCGTGGCCGTTGTAGCCTAAACATTTACATAATCGTAATAAATTCTATGTTTATTCACATATATTTTTTCTTTTGGGGGTAATTTCTTAACCCAAATAAATATGCGATTAGTTAGATTAATTCATTGCTACATTGTTTCATTAATCATATTAAACATTTTTGACAGCTCTAGTTTTTAACTGCTATATAGCAGGTCAGTGTGCGATTTCATGCAACCTATTAAGCAGAAATACGTCACATTCAGCCTGTGCTTATATTTCCCTACAGACCTTTAGTTTCAACCAAGATCCAAATGATTTAGTGTCTGAGGCGTCTACTCTGCTTCTGCCTGTGGTTGTGTCACTTATCAACTTGATTGTGCCTCTCCTTTACTCCCTCATTGGCAAAATGGAGACTTACTCCAACCCACGGGCTAAGATCTACATCAGCATCACGAGGTGCGATCATAGTCTTGTTACAATTACCTACAGCATCAGATTTCCATTGTTAATAACATCACTGTTAACACTTCATTGTCTGGTTTGTTCCTAGAAATGTTATTCTGAAGATGTCCCTTCTTGGAATTCTTTGCTTTTACTGGCTCAATTTTGTTCCTGACAGAATTTCAGTAGGTGCAATACCAAATGTTTTACATGGGTTACTAATAAAGCACTATTATGTCTCTTTATTTGTTTGTAATCTTTTATTATTCTAGTGTTGGGAGTCCTTTGTAGGACAGAGCGTGTATCGACTGCTGATCATTGACTTCATATTCTGTCTGCTTGGCATTTTCTTTGGAGAATTCCTACGCAAGTAAGTCAAATACATTCTGAATATTGAACTAGGCTTGTCAAAAAAAAATTTACAGCTTAAAAAGGTTGTCAGTGGGGTCTTAAAAATAGATAAGTCTTAAATGACATTTTACAAGGTATTAACTTTGGTATCAATTTTGCTTATCCAATAAATAGTTTTTATACAGTCCAATTGCTCATTAACGCAAATTTCTAATCAGCCAATCACATGGCAGCAACTCAATGCATTTAGGCATGTAGACATGGTCAAGACAATCTGCTGCAGTTCAAACTGAGCATCAGAATGGGGAAGAAAGGTGATTTAAGTGACTTTGAACATGGCATGGTTGTTGATGCCAGATGGGCTGATCTGAGTATTTCAGAAACTGCTGATCTACTGGGATTTTTTACACACAACCATCTCTAGGATTTACAGAGAATAGTCAGAAAAACAAAAAAAAATACAGTGAGC
The DNA here is from genome assembly GCA_903798205.1 of Danio tinwini. Lineage (NCBI taxonomy): Eukaryota > Metazoa > Chordata > Actinopteri > Cypriniformes > Danionidae > Danio > Danio tinwini. Next base: position 14,792,710 of record CAIGQZ010016425.1, read on the forward strand.
GTTAGTTATGTGGGCACAAATGCCCGTTAATGCCAGAGGTCTGAGGAGAATGGCCAGATGGTTCCAGCTGATAGAAAGGCAACAGTAACTCAAATAACCACTCGAATGCACAACACGTCGAACTTTGAAGTGGATGAGCTACAACAGCAGAAGACCACACCAAGTGCCACTCCTGTCAGCTAAGAACAGGAAACAGACTACAATTCAACATGACAATTCTATGATACAAATTAAACATGACAATGAGTTCACTGTACTCAAATGGCCTCCAGAGTCACCAGACCTCAATCCAATAGAGCACCTTTGGGATGTGGTGGATAAGAAGATTCACATCACGGATGTGCAGCCGACAAAGATGCAGCAACTGCGTGATGCTGTCATGTCAATATGGAAATCTCTGGGGAATATTTCCAGTACCTTGTTGAATCTATGCCACGAAGGATTAAGGCAGTTCTAAAGGCAAAAGGGGGTACACCCCGGTACTAGTAAGGTGTGCCTAATAAAGTGGCCGGTAAGTGTATAGTTGTATGCTACGGTTTGCCTGACATTGAACTACGAATATATTTGGGTGTTGTGTAGTTCATGAAATTGCTAAAATGCTGCTATACTTGACCACATGCTATTTGTTTACAGCAGCAACCAAGGCAATACCGTTATTCCTGCTGTTCTATAGAGCTCAGGAATGTCTACATCACAGGTTGCGGTCGACCATGTTTTTATGGCAAACGCAGGAGCGTTCAATGTAAACAGATGCAAATCCCAACAGAAAAACAACCATTTTACAGTAATATCTTTTGAAAAACATCGGAAAAATAAGGTCTGACATGTATATACCTTTATCAGCTTCTCAGACACACAAAGAGCATTTATAATGTTAGTTAGTTCACTTTATTCGTCCCCATAGGGAAATTTCCTTTACAGCATACACTCACAGAGACATCTGGCATTTCACATTTGACATCAATATGTATAAATAAAATAAAAAAAACTAAAGTACCAATGCATTCCATAACATTCTGTGAAGTGTAACTCGAGTAGCCAAGCACAGAGGTAGAGGGGGCGAGTCCGGAGCAGATCAAATAAATGAACGACTTTATCCGTAATTGACAGGGCGTCAAGGAGCTGACAGACCATTTTTGTCTGATGTTTGTGAGATGTTTTTTAAAATATATAACTATAAAACTGTCATTTTTCTGTTGTGATGTACATCTGTTTACATTAAGCGCTCCGGCATTTGTCCTAAAATTGACCGCAACTCGCCGTGATGTAGATGTTCCCGTGTTATATAGGCGCCTCCTGCTGGAAGAAAGTGAATTAGCTGTTTTTTCCAGTATAATCACTGTTTTAGTTTAGTGCAGGTATGTTTTTTATGTAGAATCTTTTAATTTTAATATTGTCGAATTATTCTCTACATTTTAAACTGTCAGCATTAATGTATGTTGAATCTTTGTGTGGGTCATGGTGAAAGTGAAATAAAAAAAATAATAATAAAAAATAAATTAATAAATTAGCTTCTAAAATGAAAATTGGGGATTTGGGGTTGGTACAATAAATTTTATTTACATTTTTTAATTAGTTTTTTTCCATGTGTCCTTGCAGAATAAAAGCATCAATTTCTTTCAAAAACTGCTTACCAACCTCAATAATTGAACAGCGGTATACTAAATGATATATTTGCCTTTTACTTTGTACCATAAGCTGTGTTTTTACAAAGCGATAAATGAATAAATCTAAGCAGATGGTTTACGTTACAGTTCTATTCAGGAGTATACTGCACATTCTTCAACATGAAGAGCAATCAGTGATTACAGACGACACAAAATCAATCGATTCACTTACATTTCACTTTTTCAAAATTGCTACAGTGTAATCGGAACCATGTGCATCCAAAGTCTTGGCGTCCCAGAGTTTGACATTGCGAGGAATGTACTTGATCTGATCTATGCACAGACTCTGGCTTGGTAAGTCAATATGTACATCTTTTAAAGTCTATACTTTGATATTCCTTCTAGCTGACGATTGTCTTTTATCTCTCTTCCTGTGCAGGATCGGAATTTACTTCTCCCCTTTACTTCCTGTAATGCAAGTCCTTAAATTGTTTATCATCTTTTACTTAAAAAAGGTAAGCACCATTATAGCATTTTGTCCTTGCTGTCATGATCGCATTGTCATGGTCTTGGTTGTGTTTCAGCTCAGTCTGAGTATGAACTGCCAGCCTCCCAAACATACTGGCAGAGCCGCACAGATACAGACTGTCTTCATCGCCCTGCTCTTCTTCCCCTCATTCGTGGGAGCCCTGTCTATGGTGGCTTTCACCATCTGGAGGTTTGACCCTTTCTACTTTTTAGATTTTCAATTCCGGTTTCATCAACTGCTATCGGACAAACTGATGCATGAAGTGTTGTTTGTAGCTGCATTTATGGCTCTATGAATATCAAACAATTCCAGATTGAACTCTTAGAGGAACGGTCAACCTAAAAGTGAGGTTTTGTTTTTGTTATTGGTGCGTTTTGGTTCACGTCTATTAATATTTGTAGATAAAATAGAAGTTTAAGAAAGAGACAGAATAAAAGTAGATCTCACTTTTATGGTATGATGTGAGGGTGAAAATAGTTACAATTTTATTTTTTTGGATAGATTTTCATTTAAATATGCTTCTTTTCAGATTACAAATATAAAATCTGTACTTTGTTCTTAAAGGTGCTGTATGTATGTAAGTTTTGACTCTTTTAAAGCATAAAAATACTATAATATGTTTGCAGATATTTAAGAAACATACTAAGTGAACATTCTTGTTTATCTGAAAAACAAGGCTGAAGTCCGATATTCAGCTTTAAAAATGTCTGTTTCGTGCCGAAACGCTGTCTTTGTTTTGGTTCTTTTAACCCTCTCAATGCCAGTTTAACCAATTATACTTCAGCACCCTGGGTTGCCTTGTTAGAAAACTGCATATTTTATTAATTTATTCAGGAAGGCTCTCAAAGCATGCATTTGTGACCAGAATGTGACCTCCGGTGGACATGAGACGCAAATTCAGAGTTCTACATGAGGCTAATTAGAATATTATATAAACATTATAAACATAAACAGTAGGTGAGCAGGTTACATGCTAACCCAGTTTGGCTGTTTGCACCAGACGCAGCACAACATAAATTTAAATACAGCCATTCAAAAGCACAGAGCATGTACTCACTCACAAAATGGCAAGGTTTATGATCTAATTAATACATATTTATCCTCTCTAACATTATTAAATGTAGATCCTGAATCACTGATATGTGTTAGTTTTGAGTCTAAAGTTATAACGTTCAATTTCAAATGGTTTATTTTATTTTCAAGATTTGAGGTAAACCATATGCTGCTGCTTTCAGTAGTATGGCAATACATGTCATGTAAAATGGCATTCAAACTCACATTGCTAGCATTTAACACTGAATAAAGCACATGAGTTGTACCTGAGGTGATCATTGTCAGTTTTCTGTTGTTCAGCTGCCAAAATAGAAGTTGTTTATAATACATTACATTTTAGGTGTTGGTTAGGACAAAAACTCTTTTTACTAAGGAAAATGTTCCTTTTATCACGTGCCCTTGCTTTTACATCACGATTTAAATCAGCCATTAGGCACGGCAGTCAGGCTCGCTCCTGTTGGTCATCAATCTGGCAACCTGTGCTTGCGTTTGTTGTTTGTTTTGATCTAGGAGTGCAATACCTAGTTCAACCACTGGATGTCAAACTTACATACTGCACCTTTAATTGTTTTATTTGTGCAAGAATGCACTAGACACATGACACTTATTTAAAAATTAAACATCAATATAATTATTATATTTACTTGATACATTCATGGCAAGTAAAAAGTTAAGTTTTATGTTAAAATAATAATAATAATGAAGCAGTTTGTGTTCTTTTATTTAAAACTGCAAAAATGAAAAAGAAACTAAAAAGATAAAAAAAAAACTCAAGATGAGTTAAGGAAAAAAAAGTCATTAAACTAAGCCAAAACTACAACCACAACAAAATAAAGATATTTCTTTGGAATAACTGGATTAAAAATCGAACACATTTTTAGTTTCACACAGAGTTTTAGCCAAACTCCCAAATACTTTCATGTGTTGAAAATTAAGCACTAAATATTTAGCAAATCCTTGATTCTAACCCGACATATTGTGAATATATGGAAAAGTCATGTGGGGCCTTTATGTCAAAAATAAAAAGTAAATAAATAATAATAAAACAAAACCCAAACACATATTTGCTTGCATCTTTAAAAAGAAAAACAATTTAAAAACATAACAGTGTAAAATATCTTGTAAAATGTCTCTTCTGCGCTTTTCTTGTAGCCTGCAGCCCTCAGATCAGTGTGGACCTTTTCAGGGTCTCAAAACCCCCTTCTACACCATTTTCAATTGGACTGATTCGATTCAGGGCCCTCCTGAAACCCACTGGGTCTGGTGGATATTTGAAAACGTCCTCAGAAGTGAACTCTTCTACTATCTGATTAGCCTCATCGTACTGTAAGTCCACAAGCTGGATCTTTCCAAACTATACATTTATAGGAAAAGAAAAATCTATTTTTGCATCCAACATTTCTCTGGGAAATCCGGAGACTTTCTGATTCTTTCATCATTCCTTTGTCTCTCCATTCAGAGTCATCACTTTTTTTCTCTGGCAAATCACTCAGGGACGGAAACAGCTCATCAAGTCTCTGCGAGAGCAGATTGTGAATGTGAGTGCCAAGATCATACGAAGCTCATTTTAAGCATCCTCTGTGCTTCAGTGTCATCAAGAACTGCTATATATAGTGAATAGTTCTAACCTCAATGACACCTCTTCTATCTGCCCGTCAGGGAGGAAAGGACAAAGCGTTTCTCTTAAACAAACTACAAAATATCCAAAAGCAGAGAAGGGAAATAACATCTTACAGTCCTCAGGTTTGTGTTTCTCATATGTACGCTCTGGTCTACACTGCAAAAATTGGTTTTCTTAGAGTTTTTGTCTTGTTTATAGACCAAATATCTACACTGTAAAAAAAACCCTGGTGGCCTTAAATTTAAGCTGATTCAAACTAACCCTTAACTGAACTTATACTATGTTGAACTGACTTAAAACAACTTGCGTAACTTATAAAATTAAGATAGAACATGATTAACTTAGTTTAATAAGTTACAATGAACTAAAACATATGCTGTCATGACTAATTGATCATATAATTTTTTACAGCGTAAAATTATTAAAATCAAGAAGCATTTTCTGACAAGTAAAATATAAAGTCTTGTTTTCATAAGACAAAATTAAGCAAGTTTTTCCTTTAAAATAAGTTCAGCAAATGGGGTGAGGAAAATAATCTTGCTTTACCTTTAAAATAAGATCATTTTGCAGATTATTTTACTTGTTAAAGGAAAACACTCTCTTCATTTTGACATTTTTTGTGATTTGAACTTACGGATTTTCTTATTTGCAAATAATGCAGATGAATATTAAATACAGAGTATTAACATAAAACCAGAACAATACTAAATAAATAAATACATAAATAACGGCAAATAAATTGAGTAAATAAACCAAACCAAAATGCATACAAAAACAACAAAAAAAAGAGGGTGGGGGGGTAGCCAATATCATAGCTAAATTACTATTATTTCTCGTTACACGGATCGGTGATCTATAACGATTTCCAGTTGTTGACAATCACCCATTTGCCTAGCATGATGCAGCTCTATATCATGACATAATATTTCTAAAAACAATACTATATTTTTAGCTTGTCTATAAAATCCTCCTTGATTTAAGAATTTTTAGATATATTGACTAGAAACAAGACAAAAACTCTTAGAAAAGCAATCATTCTCCTTGCATTAAGTTATCGTTTGTAAGATATTGTACTAATAATAAAAAACAAAGCGATTTTGAAGATTTCAGCCCCAAGACAACAAAAGTAAAGGTAAAAGTCATTAAAAGGTTTATAGGGTACTCACCTACTGAAGATTCTTCAACACCAGTGATTGTGTCTTCAAACTCCACAGCTGCTTAAAGGAGTCCTTGATGAAACATTTTCAAATTCAGTAAAAAGTTACACATATCAAAGGTCAAGGAAGAGGGATATATTTTCTTTAACAGGAACAGCTTTATAAGGCCTACAACAAAGGACTAGTAAACTTCAACTACAGTAATCAGCATAACGGGGTACACCCCATTTCAGAAATCAATATTTTTATCAATTTCTCAATGAATATAGGTCATATATTTTTGGTGCATTTGAACAAAACTGATTAAACAGATAGATTTATTAAAATAATCTTTTAGTCACCTAATGTCTTTAGAAATAGGAAGATAATACATTTAAATTTAAATATTATAATATTGGGGAAAAATGTACAAACTACAAAATTTAAACACAATTTTTTGTTTCTCTTGAATTTTGCACCTTGAATTTTGTTATTTACATTTTTCCCTATGAAATGATGGAAATTATGATGGTAATAATATAATACAGGAAGAAATACTAAAACTGTGTTTTTTATAAGTTTCTCAAGAGAACACAAGTTTAAACATGCTAACATTTTGTAAGTTGTTTACACAGGGTTTCTGCAGGTTTAACCAAGTGTAATTTAAGACTTTTTTTTTGTCTTTTTTTAAGATTTTTAAGACTGCTATGAATGACATTTTAAACTTATACGGGGCTAAATGCTAAGGATTTGTTTCAAATATCCCAGTTAGAAAAGATTTTCACTTGCCAAATCAAAAAATTTGTAAAATTTAATACATTTAATAATACAATAATATTTTTTTTTTTTTGTTAAAAAAAATGTTTAGCAATTTTTAAATACATCCATTCACAAACCCTATAATCCTTACCAAGAATAAAATAAAACATAGCTGTCGATTACTTCAGTCTACAATAATAATAAAATGAACAGGAAAATTTATTCCAGTTAAAAAAAAAGATTTAAGACCTACAACATTTCAGTAGATTTAAGACTTTAAGGACTAAAATTTAGCTTTTGAGATTTCAGACCCCACGGATACCCTGTTATTTTTTTACAATTTTTATTTGTTATCAGTTTTATTTGTACCATTAAGTAACTACAGTATATTAGCTAACACAAAACAATCAATCTACAGAATTTATTCATCATAAATGTTAATTCCAAATAATATTTAATATTACGTTAGTTAAAAGCAAAGTTGACAGTGTATTCTGTGTCGACTAGTTAATAAAAACTTGTTGAGTAAAGGAATTTTTAGGAGATAAAAACACCAAAAGCTTGGATTCTTGTTTGTTTTATATAATTTTCTAATTTCATCACATTACTTTTTTGTCTATCCGCGCAGCCTATCAGGCGCAGTATGCGAGGGAGTGTTCGGACAGTAGCTCAGGTAAGTTAAAAACACATCAGGAAAGACATTGGGCAAAATAAATGATCAGAATTACACATTGTGACGGGATTACATTTCTCTGGAGATCACAGAGTTTGTCCATGAAACAGTAGGTGATTGCAATTATCACAAAAAAGTAAGAAAACAGACTTGGGAGATTAAAATGGAATTAGGCCTGTCACAATAATCAATATATCAACTGATCGCACAACACATGGACATCAATTCAATTATTTTTAGTGATGCCATATATATCGCCCATACATAAAAACAATTCTATCAACATTTTAACTGATTGTGCAACATCTCTACCTCTACTGGAGTTTTCAGTATGATTAAAAACACTATAGTATTTACTATAAATTATGATAGTATATTTTCATGTGGATGTCTGACAACTGAAATTAGATCTGGTAGCAGATATATTACTTTTCACCTTGCACTTTTTTGTTAACACTAATTATTATTTATTTAGGATATGCGTTTTCACATTCTGATTCCAATGCCTAATTATTGAATTGTTAAAATGACTATAATTAAATTAAATATTCTTAAGAATAAAATAGTGTGTTTTTTTTTTTGAAAGAGTGTACTTGCATTGTGATATTAAATTGTCATTCTGGCATTATATATTGAGTGGCATAAAATGATCTTTAAATGACAATAATATTGTTTATCACAAAATATTTTGGTGCAATATATCGTACACCAAAAAATAGATATCGTGACAGGCCTAGATGGAATTTAAATCTCTTCTGAGACACGAAGATCTCCAGTGACCTCCAGAAAAAACAAACCCCTTCCAAACAGAGGTAATGGGGTATATGCTAAGCTAGCGTTTTTCAGCCAACGATAAACTTCTGATGAAAGCTTAATGTGACCAATTTCATAAGGTTCCTTTTACAGCATTGATGTTGTAATGCAAGTACTGTACAATAAATTCAGTTAAATAGACTTAAGCATTCATTTAGTTGTTCAAGCGTAAAACGTGATGAAAGACCGTGTAACCGATAGTGCAGTCATAATAAGGCGTAGAGCTCAGAAATTGCATTGAAAATACTGAAGTAAAATAAAGTGTCATATTTTAAAGACATGGCAGGGGAAATGGAATTTAAAGCAGTGCTTCTTGTTCAGTCTGAGACCCACTTCATATCGTATATCTATCAGACATTTTTTTAAAGAAATCAGACCTTAAACGTGTCAATTTTATAATAGAAAGACAGTTCACCGGAAGCACTGAGGCTGGCTGGCTGAAATGAAAGGTCTGTGTGCATATACCCCATTATGGAGTAAAGATGGAATTGAGCATTTATGCATTTGCTCTGTTAATAAGTATTTGAAAGTCACCTATTTGAAGGCAATTTAAAAACCCTGACCTTAATTTCTGTCATTTAGGACTTTGACCAGACGCCACATTACAACCCGAACTGGATCAACACACTGCCCATGGATATGTGAAACTATAATTGAACGATGCTGTACATATTAAACTGTAAATATTGCATTAACTATATAGCTAGATGGGAAAAGTTGTTGTTGAGAAACATCAACGGTGATGATGCAGGAATGACATTTTGTGCTCGTCCAGTAGCCCTGCAAATTGAAATGTGAAAAAAGAACAGATATTGTGGCCAAAAACTAAAAATCTAATCCCAAGACTTAATTTGTGGACATTTTTTTATTAAATAGTTCCCAAGTTTTAGTAATATTTCTCACTTTTTTATTATGACAAATAATAGCCAGAATTAAGCTAAAATGAGCAATAACATCTATTTTGTTTTTATTATTTTATGTGCAGGCCACCATAAATAATGTCAAATGAACATTTAATTTGTTTTTTTTCACCAATACACATCTATTCTGATGAGATATCTTCGTAAATATATAAAAAAAAATCAATAAATATTTCAATTTATTATTAACTTGTTGGATGCAAAAAAACCCAAAGCATTGTTTTTACTGATAACATTATCAATTTTATTGTGAAAAAAGTTGTTGCTTTTCATACACTAAGAACTGTACAATCAATAATTTAAAAAAAGTTCTTATTTTCCCCCCGTTGTCGTTGTTGAAAGAACGTCCGATAATTACGCAAGTTATTCAGCAGCTTTTAGCTTCAACCAACATAAAATAGTGTTTACAATTGTGTTCCTACTGCTCCACCAAATCACATTTCCCTTTATCCCATTCACACTTTTCGAAACCGCCCCTTTGGCAACACCAAGAGTGTCCCATCATACTGCCAACCATCACACGCAAAAACCATGAGCGTGTTTTTAAAAGAAAAGGCTTCAATTACAAAGAGGAAAACACTTTACAATACCAAAAAAAAAAGGTTGAAATGGAACGTCCTAACTAAGTCACAGAGTTTCTTTGCACTGTATGGTGTGCAACAATATTACAGAGAAGAACAGCTTGTGCTCTCAGGTGAGAGGCTCAAAACTAATACCTACTCAAGATTCTGAAGATGCTCAAAAAAGGAACAAAACACTTCTTTGTAGTATTTCTATTACCACAGCCTTTCGGGATTATTAAAACAGGAGAACCAAAACACCTTCTGTGGACTCTTTAGTATTTACGTCACCCAACAGATGGACACTATTATGCATAACTGCTCTAAATGCACCACCAACATGTGCCAGGTTCATTCTATTAGCTATAGCGACTGCAAAAGCCCTGGAGCGAATAGCTTATAGGTCAAACACCGAGAGCTTAAAGCCCTCTAAGGGAAGTTTAAAGGCCCCCTGCTGGCAGCCGTCCCTCAGCCGGGTTTAAACAGGCTTCATTGGGCAGCTCTTGCCGCTGGAGGCTGGGGCTTGTCCCTGAGATGAAGGGGGTGGAGAAGGAGAGAGAAAAAGAGGGGGATTTGATCAACTGAAAAGCATCCATAATTCAACAAGCACAGCTCATCAGATCCGGAAGAAGCGTGCAGATGCTTCTGACACGTTTTTGAGATCTAAAGGGAGCACTATGACGTTTCTATTGTGCTTGATATTTAGGAGCAAGCTTGAATGGGTTTATTATCCTTCATTCTGACATACATCTATAGAGAAGTCATGCTGCGTGTGCAGATTAAAAGGGCTTCGAGCTAAGACCTGACTTTTAAACTCATGCTATAACACTGAAAACTGGTAGAACACGTGTGATTAAATCACAGAGCATTTTAGCCAGAGACTGGTGAAAATTGTGCTCAAAATAAATCAGGAGAAAACTGAAATGTAGGAGATATGAATGAGAAAACCAGGCTGCAAGGCTTGAACTCTGAACGCGAGTGGTGAGGTAATTACAGTATAGGGTTATAAGATTGGAAATATAACAAACAACCCCAAAAAAGACATGCGGGAAATGCAAGTCAGAGAAAGAAAGAAGCAGCTGAGAGTAAAATAAAAAATAAAAAACAGACTAAAAACCCTTTGCCAATACTGTCCCCTGAGGAGAAATTTCCTGCAATCCTTGGTTTCGGACCCAACGAGAAACAATTCAAAGTTTGCTGGATCTTCATAGTGGAAAGATGGCAAATAAAAGGTGCCGTGGAAATGTTTATGCCTGGTGCTCCCGCAGTCCACATTCTCTCTGTTGATTAAGTCACTGTGCAAATGACCAGCAAATTCAGACACAACCAATTCGCAGTGCAAATCACATTTTTTAATACATCAGTTCAAATGTAAGCACTACAAATCGCATCAGCCCTCTCACTGTAGGTATGCATGCAAGACCATGTGACCGTTCGAGGTACTTCAGCTTTTCTACAGGGAAAACAGGCTCCTGCAATGAACAAAAAAAAAAAAAAACACCATGTGCAGAGCACTGAGGATTAGGAGTATGAGCAAATAACACAACCAAAGCGTAAAAAGCCCATAAAGCAACTTTAGAAACGCAGCCTCTCAGCAGCCACTTCAGGGTTTGATCTGCACTAATTCTCCAGCAGAGGGCACTAGCATGGCAGGAAACATGCTGTAGGTGGTCACCGCAACCAACATGGTCTGCGAGTGATAAATGGTGTACTGCAGCAAGGTGAGGGAGTAATGTGGCTCTTTGTAGCAGCAGGAAGTGCTCTTTCACCTGCTTTCCCCGCGTTGAGAGGTGCCACACCCGTGTTGCGTCATCGACCCAGCCCTGTGTCGGTTTCCTTGTGTGTTTGTCTGTGTGCACCTGAGTGTTATATAAGTGAAGGGAGGGGGGGTGGCCCGTCCCTGTGCCTGGAGGCTAGGAGATCTTACAGTTGTTCCTGGTGCAGTTCTGTGGTGGACTTTGAGGCGGCCGGATGGATTTGGAGCGTTTAAGACTGTTGCCTTTGCTGCCTCCAGCAGCATTGGCCAGCGAATAGGAGCGGCCGTGCATCATGACAGCATTCATGCCGTTCGCCATGGAGAATGACTTCAAATGGCTCTTGATGGCCACAGGAAGTGGCAGCTTATCGATTAGGTGCACAGGGGTGCAGGAAACAATGGCACGGCAGCACAAGTCCTGCAGAGTGAATACTGAAAAAAACACAAGACAAAACACACACACACTTCAGTTAAAAGACAAAAACGATTGAAACAACCTGGAGGCTGAATGATTACCATAAACCATAAAAACAACTAAAAAATAAGCAAATGGTACTCTGGGGATTCAACAGTAGCTGCCTCAGTGCATCTGCACGCTCAGATCATTTTTTATTCTCTTTACAAAAGTAATGAGAATGTTTTAAATTATTCAACATTCCCTCAGCAGATGTTAACACGCTGCCTGCCTGCATCTCTTTTCTGACAGAAGCAAATGCAAATCATGAGATTCACATGGGAAGCCTGACATGGGAATGTTAGTTATTGGTATTAGAAAGTGATCTACATGGGGGGAAAACCTTGTTTGGCACGTTTAGCTATAAAAACTATAGGAACAGCTTGGTGCTGTTAGCAAGGCTTTTTTTGACAGTCAGTGTTTGGGACTGACAACCGTATTTACAAACAGGTGCAACTGTTTAAATTAATAATGAATTCTCTAGTTCTTACTACAGTTTACAGGAGGTTCTCAAGTCTCAATAGTCAAGAACAATGCATGTAACCAAGTAAAGCAAGTAAAATGTTTCTTAATATAATATAATATAATATAATACACAGTTTAATCAGTTTTATCTGTTTTAATAATTTTAAATTCTTTTAATCATATTTAATAATCTTTTATCCTTTTATGTAAAGCACTTTGAATTACCACTGTGTATGAAATGTGCTATATAAATAAACTTGCCTTGTCTTATCTATAATATAATATAATATAATATAATATAATATAATATAATATAATTATAATATAATATAATATAATATAGGGTGAAGCGGTGGTGCAGTAGGTAGTGCTGTCGCCTCACAGCTAGAAGATCACTGGTTCGAGCCTCGGCTGGGTCAGTTAGCGTTTCTGTGTCGAGTTTGCAGGTTCTCCTCATGTTGGCGTGGGTTTCCTCTGGGTGCTCCGGTTTCCCCCACAAGTCCAAAGACACGTGCTATAGGGGAATTGGTTAAGCTAAATTGTCCGTAGTGTATGAGTGTAAATGAGTGTGTGAGAATATTTCCCGGTGCAGGGTTGCAGCTGGAAGGGCATCAGCTGCCCGAAACATATGCTGGATAAGTTGGCGGTTCATTCCGCTGTGGCGACCCCAGATTAATAAAGGGACTAAGACAAAAAGAAAATGAATGAATGATACAGAACAAATCATCGTTATATAATAACTTG
>CAIGQZ010016425.1:14806199-14819363 GCA_903798205.1 Danio tinwini
ATATATATATATATATATATATATATATAATTTCAAAACTAACTTTTATTTTAAACGTGATTAATCTCAATTCATTTGTACACATCAGTAATATTATAAAATTTAATAATATAATATAAATAATATAATATATTATAATATAAAATAGCAACGTTAAGCAAATGCAGCACTTTTTGTTAGCTATTATTTCAACATTTTAAATATTTTCATCATGTAAATTCTAAATATCTTTCCTTCCATATTTAATCAGTTTAACGCTACTCCTGACAGTGCACATTTGCTATTGACTGCCAACATTTGATAGTAAATATAAAGCAAGAGAACATATTCTGTTCCTTCATAAAAACACCAAATTAGGAGTAGCAAAACAAGGAGAGCAAAATAGAGTAGAAATCGCTGCCATTTTGAAAAGCTTGTTGAAAGTGCTTCTTATCCTCAGAACGGCAGGATGCTGCTTCTGCTAAACAGATCATCTGAGGCACTGCGAGGTCTCATGGGAAAATCCCACATAACAGTGGAAACAGACAGAGAAAGAAGTGCCTAGCTGAAAGCCTTCTGCCTCTAATTTTGTTGCTCCGGACTACATAACAGTGTGGTTTTCTATGCTAATGGAAAGCTACGCTGATCATGCCAGCATTTCTCCATCACCCAGAAGGTTGAAACCAAAGATTTCCACTGTATTTATGGGACTGCATTTTAAATGGATAGATCACCCGAAAACGAAAATTGCCATCATTTACTCACACTTGACCTGATCCAAAGCAGTTTTTTTAAACAGAAGATACGAAGAATGTTGGAAACATGTAATCCTTGACTTCAATAAAAAAAATAAAAAAAAATACAGTGCTCAGCATATACACGAGTTCACATTTAAATGAATACATTTCTACAGGAAGCTTTACAATATTATACGTGTGCATTTATATTACTTTAGTCAGAACTGAAGCCAAATCTGGAGCTAATCTAACAAAATAACTTACAATAATGATTCAAAAATTTGTAGCCCAAATATGTGTTAAATGAAATTTTCAAAAATAGCAAAAATCAAGAAAAACCAAAAAATATACACAATTTTGTTGAAATGTTGTAGTTTCAACAACGTTCATAAATTTCAATGTATTATTTTTCCATTCCATGTTCTGTGACTAAAATATTGTTTTAACAAATATATTAGTTTAATAAATCTGTTTTGTTCAAATGTACAAATATATATTACCCGCATTCACTGAGAAATGGATAAAAATATTCATTTTCAAAATGGGGTGAACTCAGTTATGCTGAGCACTGTACTATGGAAGTCAATGGTTACAGGTTTCCAACATTGTTCAATACATTTTAATATTGTTAATCCAAGCCGAAAAACCCTCAGATTATAATATGCAATACCTTATAATGTTTCTTTTGTTTTCTCTTAAGATTTTTGTTTGTATACATTTATTATTAATAATCTTTTTACTGTTAAAAAGAGTATTAGCAATTCCGGCGTTATGGATGTGACATTTGCAGTAAAAACTCAAAACATAAATTCACATGGAAAGTATATGTTAACTTTATTAAAACATCTGTTTATATTTAACAAAACAACTAACCACAGAATTAAGGGACCAGAAAAATATCAATCTGTAAACATTTTTTATATTTTAAATGGAGGAAAATAAACATGCGTTATGGATGTGACAAAAAAGTATGCACATTTTACAGCATACTTTGTAGGGCTGTGCAATTTGGGGAAAATATCTAATTGTGATTTTTTTGACAGATATTGTGATTTTGATTTGACTTGCAATTAAATGTTTTACTTAAGCTTCTGCTCAAATCACACTCCATGTAAAGCTGGCTGTGGTGCTTTTTTAGGTGCTGGTTGTTGTATTTCCTCTTGCTGGCAACAATTCTGCGACAGTTCTTATAAATGACCTGTTTTTGTTCGGTGTCTGTGAAATGAAAATATTCCCATATTACCAACGTGCTGTTTTTCTTTGATATTAATTAATCTATTAATGCTTTTGAAGCAGCATTCGGCATCATCCCACTCGTCTGCGCTTCCCTGTTGTGGGCATTCCGCATAGTTCTGTTGCACTATTCTGATAGGCTGAATGAAAGTGTGGCAGTCACGCATTCGCTCTGGGTGGGAGAAATAAAATAATATATATTCATATCGTAGACTCTTGCGATTAGCTAATCACAATGTTTCATATCGCGATTGTGATTCAATTTCGATTAATGGCACAGCCCACCTTTATAGTAGTTCTGTAAATAAAACTGCACAACCTAAAAGAAACAATGCTAATTAAAAGGATAAGAGTTGGCTCTCTATAGAACAAAAACGATTGATTTTATTCTACATTTTTGCATTTATGAGGAAAAATCTTTTCTTATGGATGGGACACCTCTCCGTTATGGATGTGACAGATGTGAAATTGCCACATTATGACATTAGTAAATCTAATATAATTGCTTGAAAAAATTGACAGATGTTTTGTGTTTATTTTCAGTACGTTTTGTGTGTATTTTCAGTCCTTTCTCATACGCACTTGTACACAGCACCTTATAACAATATACAATGCAATACTTTCCCTATTCACATTGGTACACAGCACCTTATAACCTGTATATTATCTGTACATACAACTCAACATCCAGATATTTTTGACTAACTGCATCTCTATTTAATGTTTATCGCCTTTTTCTTTTCTCATATTTAATTTTGTGTTGTCACTTTATGTACACTGGAAGCTTTTTTAGCTAAAACAAATTCCTTGTGTATGTGAAGCACACTTGGCAATAAAACTGATTCCGATTCTGATTCTACAGCAAAAATTTCCAAAAGGTTTCGCTATTTTGGTGAAAACTTTTTTTTTTTCATGGCAAGGTTGACATTTGCATGGAATTGTTCGTATATTTTTAGTTGTTTCCATCCATCATCCCCTTGCTCCCCAGGGACATCACCCTGGATTCATTCTATTTTTGGTAAGGGTTTTGGGGTTTGTAAATTTGTAAAAATGTGTCAAATTAAGACTAATTAATATTAAAAGCACAAAAAAACTGGTTTGCAAGTAGTAAAGGGTAAGAAAATGATGACCAAATTTGAACATTCGGCTGAACCATCCCTTTAAAAATGTCGTTGCTGTGTTATAAATCCGCAAAGTTATCTTTTTTTCATAACGAGCATGTTCAAGAGGATCCCTCACCTCTGTTTGGCCTCCAGAACTTCTCCATGCCGTGCCTCATCAGGACGATGCGCGAAAGCTCAGTAAAGGACTCAATGACGTTGAAGTTGCAGAGGGGACTCACTTCAAAAAATGTCATGCCATTCTTTTCTGCATATGCCCGTGCCTGTTCTGTGGGAACCTGTCGCTTGAACGCCAGGTGCAGCCGGTTACCCACAAGAATACGGGGCACTCCAGGTGCATGCTGGGGAAAGACAGAGAGACAAGAAAGTGAGTTTCAAACGGGGGATGGGGAAGACCAGAGAGATAAATTACACAGACTGGAAGATACACAGTGCTGTCAGACTGAGTGAGTCTCAAACAGTGTCACAGCTGGCCTGTCTCATTTATTTATTCAATGTGGCCTGTCATATCTGTGCCTTTCTCTAGTCCACAGAGAAAGAGCACTCACTCATGTCTAGAAGCTGTACTGAGCAGTGTGTTTACATCAAACACGGGCTGTGCAATATGACAATATATATCAAATGGACTAAATAAAAAGTTTATCATTTCATATTATGCTCTATAGTTTATCTTATGGTGTAATACTTTTTTATAATTTTTAATAAGTTCTATAGTACATGCCATTACAGGAAAGTAGACAAAATCACGAATAACATCGCGAGAAGGTTACATTTTGCATTTCATTTGACAATTTTGTTTTATTTTTATGTTGGACCTGTAATTGTTCGTTTTTGCATAAATTTTATTAATATTTACTTTATATTTCTATTTTTTTAATCAAACATTCCTTATCGCTCAAAGTGTTCAACATGAGAAATATGATCAGATATGAATTAGCAAACGTCTAATTTTATAAAAGAGTTTATACTTTATAAATGTAAAAAAAAAAATACTTTACATGTGGTTTTAATTATTAATTTACTAATACTAATCAACTATCAATTGACAGAATTTACATAAATCATACTGTATTGTGATATATATTGCTATCAGGATATGAGATCACTACATCAAACTAGTGTTTCAAATCTTACTCTTTTAATTAGGAGTAAAGTTTCAAGTTTTACTCCTTAAATTCAGAGTCTCGATCAATAGCCATAACTGAAAAGAGTTTGACTGGAAAACAAAAATTTGGTTTTTTAGAACACCATTGATGGTGTCAAAACAGTCCACAGTCAGAGAAATGCTGGACGGGTTGCGGGAATGTAGATAATCACACATATATTTTGGCAATGTCCGAAGTTACTGGCATTTTCAGCAAGGGGTAAAGATTGAGATAATGAAAATTATGCAGTTAGATCTATCTTTTACTCCCCTGTTTTTCTAGCTTGAAGGGATGCCCCAGGATGTATAAAATAAAAACCAGAGATATATACTACATATACTTTTACTAAGTGCAAGAAAGTCTATAACAATAAATTGGATGTGGCCACACCCTTCAACAATAGCATAGTGGACAGAAAAACTTCAATCAATATATAGAAAGGAAAATATGATTGCTCAACTTCAATTGAAATTGGATTTTTTTAAATAAAGATGGGCATCTGTTACTATGTATCTGAACATGGCAACAGAACATAGTATTCCAAGCTGTATCCTTTGAAATTTGAAAATGATGTATGTGTCTTTTTGCAATTTGTTTTTTATTTTACTGGTAGTGTTACTTGTTTGTTTGTTTTTTATAACTGCTGCTGTCACGGACTGTTTAGTTCTGTAAAATGTTTTAACGTATACAAATAAAGTAAATAAAAATAAATACAGTCTCAAATGATTTGATTTTTACATTTCATACATTATTCATATAAATGAGTGTTTACTTTCCATGAAAGCATTATGCTTAATTTACATGACATGCGTGTGCATTTCCTTTTTGTTCTTAAGCATTCTATTCCATTCCATTGTTGTTCAATTTGAAGTATTCTAAATAGGTGGACATGTGAGGTGGTTGAACATTTGCATAAAACACATTCAATTCCTCTCCATGTAAGAGCTTTTAATCACAGCTCTACCATTAAGCCTTTCTTTGTCAATCATAAGCCACTCTCTACTCTCTCGCTTGATTCTCCAGCAATGTCCAGTGTTTTACTATCAAATCCAGTTCAAACACAATAAATACCTTGTATTAGAGACAAGGGTAACAAAGCTCTCATTAGCCCATTCCAGCAGTATTTACACTTATATCTGTGTGTTTTGTTATTCAAAAAACTACATTTGTTATACAAAAAACTACACAAAATACATTTAAAATATAGTATAAAACATAATTTTATAAAAAATATTGTTTATATAATTATATAATATTGTATATTTTATTGTAAAAAATATAACTAAATATATAAATATAATAATATAATGCAATGTATTAATATAATATGTATAACTAAATCAATGAAAACATGTATATAAAATATACATTTATTAAGTATACATTTAAACATTAAATATAAATATGATTGTAAATGTAGAGTAACTACACAATTTACAACTTTACTGTAATTATAAATATTTCATATGAATTTTTATAACTGATAAATTAAACATGAAAATATGTATGTATGAATGAGACCCATTTTTTTTTTATCTGCATTCATGTCATACCTCCACCAAAAAAACGAAACAAAACAAAAAGACCACGTAGAGATCCACAAAATATCAGTACTGCTTGTTTACCATATCAGCCAATATTAATAATATATACTATCTCATGTGCTGATAATGGTTAGGAAACTGGTCCTGAGCAAGTCCACTGCAGTCTAGGACACAAACATTCTGACATAATGACTTCTATCAAATGCAGGGCATCTGAAAAATAAATCAACCTGAGTGCAATCTTACTTTTTCATACAGGCTGCATCGTCCTGGGGGGTATTCCAGAAAGCAGATTATGTGACATCCGGGTAAGTTTGAGAGTAAGTGTATAACCTCAGCTTTGGTTGCAAAATCAGAGGTAACTTCTGGGGTATGCCAAGTAGCCATAGCAACTTTTCATAACCAAATGAGTATTTGAATGAGCAGTCACTTTTCAAAAGGATAGTTAATGTATTAAACAAACCTTTTGAAGTCAAACGTGACAAATCACAGGTCTGCGCTTACCATGGTTAACATACCGCTCAGTGCAGCTCTTTGTTTTTGCATCAGGGCATTTTACTGTACATTGTGGCAATAGCGTGTCCATCTGTACAGTATGTTTGGCACTGAACTGTTTTATACACTTTTGTACAGTTCCTTGGCCATAAACTACTGCGTATCATTACACAAACATGTCAGAGTGCGGCAATAGCGTAGTGGTCAGTGCGCCTCTAAAGTACAACGGTGCTCACAGCAGAGCGAGTTTGAATCTCGCAGAGAGATTTTTGTTTTCTCTTCCTCTCTCTCTCTCTCTCTGCACCACTCACATTTTTCTGTAGCCTATATATAAAATATTATAAAAAGTGGCAGCTTTGTCTTTTGTAGGAAAATATATCCATATTTAAAGATGTAGTCGTTCATATGTATACATCTATTCACACTGCACACTCAATACATATTTTTTTAATATCTGTTTTTCAGAGTTTACAAATGCTATTGGGTGCATTAATACATTTTCTGTCCTTAATCTGTTGATGTTACAACTATTAAACTCATTACTGCTTCCACTAACTATAGCTTATGTGTGATGATCCCACCTCATCACTATGTTGAGGCTAAATGTCCAGGGTCTGTACCTGATACCAGAATTTTCAGGGAGTCTTCATTATGACACATTGCAACAGGATACATTTGATTTACACAATGTTTTTTTTTTTTTTTCTATATTTGTATCATACACCTCAATCATTACTGGGCACTACATTGGATACTTGCTGGAGAACAGAGGATACCCTTTTTTGTTTATGATGACACCCTACCCTGCACTCAGCCTGGCCAAGAGGATCCCTCAGTGACTCAATCAGACCAAAGAGATGGAAGAGTTCTAGGAGAAATTATTTGTCAAATTAATTAAATAGTTTGGTCTAAAGCACTGTTCATGACTTTATTTCTTGAAATAAAATGAATGATTTTCTTTACATTGCTTTATACAATCTCAGAAATAAAGGTACGCGAGCTGTCACTGGGGTGGTACCTTTTTAAAAGGTACACATTTGTACCTAAAGGGCCCATATTGGTACCTCAAAAGTATATAAATAAAAATATATATAAAATGAAGAGGAACACTTTTGTACTTTTTAGGTACTAATATGCATCCTTAAGGTTTTAATATGGACCTTTTAGGTACAAATTTGTACCTTTTGAAAAGAAACCATCCCAGTGACAGCTCGCGTACCTTTATTTCTATGTGTGTACACACACACCTTTTAACATATAACATATTTTCTCCTATACATTTCTCACCTTAAGGTGATGCTCATGTGACTTTATTTGTCTTTGAAGATGGACCATATACAGCTACTTTAGAATTAAAATGAATAAATAAAAGGCTGTTTTATAATACAATAGTAAAATTCAAATATGGAAAAGTGCAGACAAATTCTTACACAGTTTGTTAGTTGAGGAAGAAGAAACTTTGTCTGCATGCAAAACAAAAAACATGAAAAGAACCTAAAGTTACCTGACAACAATCACGTAGAACTGTGATAGATTGTGTAGTTTAAGGTCAAATAATTTAACCACTGATTAGCCTTTATTAAGGGACCGAGCAGCTCCTCTATCTGGTGGCCTACAGCAGTTAGACAGGCCTCAGCCTTCTTTCTATTAGCTACATGACAGAAAGAATATTCTAGAGTGTTTAATACAGCTCCAGTAATTAAATATTACCTTATAAAAGAATGTGTCTGTGTTTAATTTTGACTTTGGACCAAGTTCTTCTAGCTCCAGAAGGATTACAATTTATATAAGCCTTTTATACTAGTCAATACACATTATTTTTTTGTGGCCTTAAAAATCAATGGCGGGACAATTAAATGCATGAATAGTTACACAGCATACTTAAAAAGCATGATAAAGTTGGCCTACATTTATTTTTTCATTGCAATAAAGGGAGGATGGCATGTGTAATTTAATAAACTAATGAATTTTCTTATCTATTTCTTATCTTATATTTCTTATATTTCCTTCGTTGATGCAGATGTGTATTGCTTTTTCTTTATAATCGGCCCTAATTCCTCATACACCAGCATTAATACCTCCAACTCCGCCTTTGTAAAGTGCGTTGCCCTTTTTCTCACCGTGACATTCTATGGTGAATCGTGATCTACTGAAAATGCCTTCAGGTATGCACCGTGCTTTAACCCGCAGTAATCTTCAGGAGGCTGATTTAACTAACTCTTATCAGCTGTTTTGGAACCGACTTACTCACGGTAAGCAGGTTTTGGGTTAATCAACTGAGAGTTCAGGGTTTAGCAGATGGTAAGTTAACCCAGCTTTCTGGAATACCCCCCAGGTTGAGCACAAGTACCATTTAGGGCTGGGTAATTAATCAAAATCGACATTTAGAACCTATAATCTATCCAATTTTTCCCAGGACATTTTTCAAAAACTTTCCCTACGTGCCCTCGCTCTGTAAAGGCAGTGGCTTATTTCTACTTCTGCAGCCACATCTGATCTCTGGCCAAGTAGGTCGATGAATCCATATAAAACTTTTCAGTGAACAAAAAAATTGAATAAATAAATAAAATAATCGTTCATTAATCGTAATTTAGTTAAAATGTTCAAATAACTGAAATTTTGATTTTAGGCCAAATAGCCAAGCCCTAGTACCATTATGATAAACACAACACAACACATAAATTAACAAACAACATCAACTCAAGTGCAAGTTTCCATCGTGTATGTCATTATGAAGCAGTAAGCTCACACTGCAGAGCCAGTCTATCATGAACAAGCTCAGGACAGTTTAACACTGCATTGAGTTAAACGTAATAATGAGTTTAAAAAAAGTTTCTTGAACGAAAAAAGGATCGTTTCACTTCCTAAAACTTTAATGCATCACCAGATGCCAAGCATATTACTATTTTTGGCTGTATGTGGCTTGCATTTTATGAATTGTCACCAAGGACTACATTTCAAAAAGACATGTTATAAAAATATAAAAATAAAATAAAAAAAGTCTATATCCTTGAAATAAATCAACGGAAAATGTTCATCTTAGGGTGAACTATCCCTTTAAATGGCTAAATGTTTATTAGCTAGCTGGCAAAGATTTTAAACATTTCCTCTAAATACTAATGTGATGCTTACTGTGCAAATCCCTGCACCATACACCCTTCCAAAGCTCAGCAAGGTCAAAGCTCGTTCTGCAATGAAATGACTCACTGTGAATCATCAGCTCAAGTCTGACTCGAGTAAATGCAGCAAAGTCAAAGCAGAGCCACAAGTATTCCAATATTTACAAAAGCAGGTCAGGAGTCCTCAGGTTTACACCTCTGCTTGCAAACTAATGCAACATGCCTAGGCTATTTTCTGTGAGCAGTCTGTGCTTTTGTTGAAAAAAAAAATGTCTACAAACACCAGATCCTCACGTTTACACGTAAATATACACTTCTCAAACAAGAAAGGAAGGAAGAGACTGTAACAGTAGCCTATATGTGGAAGGGGACTGTAGTAAGGAAGGACATCCTCTCTGGATATCAAGCACAGGAACAAGAGGAGGAAGGAAGAGGAGAGTCACTGTGACGCTGTAAATTAAGAAGCTGGGTTCACCTCGCTGTAAAGTAACTCTTCTACACTATAAAACATATCTGTTAAATAACAGCGCCAGTATTTTGTGATTCACAAGTGTTTTCGGTTTATTTACGGTTGTGAATGGCATTATGAAACCCCAATCTCTGCTCTGTCGACTTTTAATGTTGAAAATTCAACACTACAATTTGACAAAGTGACATTTGTTGACATTTTAGTAGTTTGAAATAAGATCATGTATATGCAATAATATATAGAGAAATAAGTTTGTAAAATAACAGAAAATGTACTGGCAGTTTATTACAATGTTTTTGTACTGTAATATACAACACCAAACCAGACAATATATTAGGACAGCACGACATTGAAAAAATATGATATTGTGATTATTCATTTCTCTGCGATAAATATTTTGATACAAATACAGTTTCTCAAAATGGTTTGAATAGCACTAGTTGACGGTTTTCAGGGGAGTTTAACAGTATTCGGGTACAGAATTTGAAGGATCACAATGCAAAAAATGCTTACTTTGTCTCACTTCTAGTCCAAATATATATAAATAAAAGATTCAGATGAAAAAAATAAAAATTAAGAGTTTTTCCTTAAAACAAGCAATATTATCTGCTAGTGGGGTAAGTTAAAAAAAATCTTGTTTTCGCTTTGAAATGTAGATATTTGGACTAGAAACAAGACAAAAACTCTAAATAAGCAAAACATTTTTATTTTTTGTTTTGTTGCATAAACTGTATAAATACAGTGATTAAATACAATTCTGTAGCTCCTGGCCAACTATAGTTAGGTTCACACAAAATCTAATCTGCAGATTTCCTCATATTTTTTATGCCTATGTATTTACTTGTGTAAATGTGTGTGAAATTTTATTTATTCAGTTTTTAAATTTCACTAAAATTATTGTGATAATAATATAGTAATATTACAATGTTTTAACAATTTACTTACAACACAGTTTGTAAAGTAATATTTTCTGTCATTTAGTAGATATATTATATGAGAAACTTGCTTTGTTTACCAAATAAGTGGATCTATTTGGATTTGCATTGTAAATATTAAATAAAAGTAAAAAAGCTAATACTTTACTTAATATATTAAGTTTTAGTTATGATACTTACTAAAATCATTCCGCATAAATAAACAATTTTTTTGTACAAAATTCTCAGCATAAATAGCAAAAAATGTCAGCAGATTCTGTCTGGGCCTGACTATAATCCTTTACAAGACTTAACATTGCATATCTTTGCGATGTGACTATTGCAAAAGCGCACATTGTGATTGCGCAAATGCGGAAATAATATATTGTGCAGCCCCACGATTTATCACTTTAAACTAGGCATGGACCAGTATAAAATATGATGATATCCTTGATATGATATCTTTGGATAAAAAACATTGTTGGGAGAAAGCTCAAGGTCCCATAATGCAATTAAAAAACATAAATAAATGAGGAAATATAAAGAATAAAAACATGAATCTCAAAATAAGGAAAACTGCAAATTTACAGATTTTTTTTACAGTGTGTATATACACAAAAAGTGCACACAACATAAAATGCAACTCTGAAGCTAAAAGATAGACCTTAATTGTTACTGCACAAGTATATTTGTGATATCACTTTAGTTTAAAGTTTACCTCATCAATCTCCCTAATCCAGCGGTCTATCCCATCAAATGACCAGCGGTTGGTGATGTCGTACACCAACAGGATCCCCTGCAAAGGACAAACAAACATGCATTGTTAGCTGGTATCCTGTTCATGCAGCGAGGAGGGACTTTAACAGACTTACAGGACATGAACTGCACGCTGGAAAACCATTTCAACACACACCAAGCAAATGAAATCAAAAGACCTTTTTAGTAAATGAAATAAACTAAATCAGAATAAAAGTTAAAACTAAATTAAACTAACAATAATAATTGGAAAATTAATTTGTAAAAATAATAATTGTTAACAGAATTAATAAGCACTCATTCTGTGGGAGAAAATCTGACTTGAAGAACTTGTAGATGGCCATTTTACAGCCAAACACACAAATCAAGTTCATGATTATACATACAAACTTATTTTCCATATAAACACAAAACATGTTTAAACTTTTCTTCATTTGCCCAGGAGTGTAAACCATTAATATTAAAGTCTTAATTATTTGTCATTTTTGCAGTTTTAATTTTTTAAGTTGCATCTGCATGGTTTCGGATTACGTGTCTATTAAAACATTTATTTTATTTGTATTACTGAGAGGTTTGCACAATTAATGCAAGATAATGTAAGCCGTGCAAACATTAAAATTTGCTCTGGTTGACGCTGGATGTGTTAGGGTTAGGGTTGAACTAGAGACACTAAATCTATTTAAATATAAACTAAATAAAAGTGTTTTCGCAATATTTAGTGTGAAAGCAAAAAATAAATATTTTTAGAAATAATAGCAAAATAAAAACTATAATAACCTTACTCCAAGTATACTAGTGTTTCTTAAAACAAAAGTTTGATTTTTAAACTCCTCTGTATGTAACCACATTTTTACATTCTTGTGGACTAAGTAAACTTGTTTATAGCTTGCGAATGTCCATTTTTTGCCTTTGGCAGAGCACTTAGCACAACACAAGTCTGCTGAGCAAGAGCAAACAGTGACAAATAAACATTAATGTGCTTTTACCTGCGCTCCCCTGGAGTATGACCTGAAAATGGTGCAAAACCTGCCTTGTCCCGAGGTGTCCCTGAAAACAAACAGAGGCAAGTCAGGACAAAAATCGCAAAACAGTCTGTAAACACTGTGGCAATAAAGCTTGATGCATGAGGTCAGCTTCAAAACACTGCAAGCTCCACTTACAGGAACCTTCCTAATAACCAAAGTATATTTCAGTTTTTAGAGTTACACAAGCACATTTTAGAGAGAGAACACAACGCAAAACTCATCCCACATTAATTAATGGGGTGAAAATTCAGTTAGTAACAAATTCTAAATATTTGGGTGTGATGTTGGACAATAAACTTAAGTATGGACTGACTGTATAAGGAAAAAGCTTCAACAGAGAATGTACTTCATAAAGTAACTATTGTCTTTTAATGCATTGATAGTATATACAAAGAAAGCGTACTAAATAAAGCTATCATGATTGTCAATGATGAGAGACATCCTTTATCAAACACCTTCCAATCAGGTCATCGATATTGTGTTTCCAGGTGTTTAAAAAATATGAAATAATAATCATTTATACCCCAAGCAATAAAGTTTTTTAATTACTCCTCCCTCAGTGGCAGCTGATGGCCAGTAGACTAAATATTTATTTAGAGTAGGGGTACCATGTTTATTTATTTATAT
>CAIGQZ010016425.1:14820131-14861218 GCA_903798205.1 Danio tinwini
ATTTAACATTATATATATATATATATATAAAATGTCAAATGTCAGACTCTGTGAGTGTATGCTGCAAATGAAATTTGCCTACAAGGAAAAGTTAACTAACATGATCATCAGCAAAACACGTGCATACTCAATTTTTCTAACTAGGCTTACAAGGTAACACATTTCAAATTGTTTTTGCACTAAACAACAAGGTGTCAAAACTGAACCAAGCCTTTCACAAAAGCATGGTCACAAAAGAAGAGCAGAGGAGATGAGAAAGCACTGAATACAGCAGAGGAATATAAGAATCTCAATTAAAAGATAGAAATAAAAACTTTCCTATTGTGACATACTGTATAAGTGAAACAATGTTTTGTAGTGCCTTTAAAACAGTGTTTCTCAACCACCTTCCTGGAGGACCACCAACACTGCATGTTTTGGATGTCTCCCATGTCTGTCACACCCCTTACAGCTCTTTTAGGCCCTGTTTACACTAATACGTTTTAGTTTTAAAACGCATAAGTTTTGTTACGGTTACGCCATCCGTCCACACTACATTTCATTTTAAAACGCTGCTGCTCCATCTCAGTGTAGATGGGGAAATCGCAGACATCTGAAAACAGAGGCGGGGCTGCAGACATTCGCCTAGCTGATTGGGGCTTTTCCTCAATATTAAGTAGCCTTCACACAGTTCAGTGACAGTCCTGCATCCTCTCCTTGTAAGTTCAGACTTTGCAAGTTTGATATGGAAAACAAACTCCCGAGTGTGTACATGGTACTTTAAAAAGTCATTTACATCACCCTAGCTATGCTGTTTCACTTTCTTAACAATAAAATGAAAACATGACATAAGGAACTGCCTATTTTTATTTTAATATTAGCAACTTAACAGACATCAAAAAATGTTGAGGCGTCCTTTCATTTTCATTGAAAATACCAAGCACCCTCTCTTTCATTGAATATCAGTTTTAATAAACAATAAAGGCCATTATAAAAGTATAACGCACAATAAGTTTATACAATAGATAAAATAAAGGCAAGCAATCAGTCAGATGTGGTGAGCGCTGTTACATTAATTAGGATATTAACCTAATTTATCTGCGCTCAGCCAAAACACGTTACCTGAGAACAAGTAATAAATTCAAAAGACCAAAGACAGGGAATATGTCGTTAGATATAGACAACAAGATGAATTAAATATCACGTTTAACAAATATAGTGAGATTAGATCCAGCGGGAGATCCGTGATGAACAGTCTGACGTGCACAGCTCTCATATGGGTATGTGCTCAACGCACGCTGCAGCGCATGCCAGTGTGTGTGTGTGTGGTCACGTGATGTGCGTCTTCACCGTTTTAGTGTAGACGGAGAGCTGTTTAGAAACGCTGGGTGAAACGCTAGTGTGGACGCGGATCGTTTTCATTCTAAAACGCCGTTTTAAAACTAAAACGTACTAGTGTAAACAGGGCCTTAGTCTATACTAAGCTGAGGATCTGAATCGGGTGTGTTTGGTTAAAGAGACACAGAAAATGTGCATAGCTGGTGGTCCTCCAAGACGTGGTTGAGAAACACTGCTGTAAAACATCCAAAACATTTTACACAATTTGAAAAAATAAACAAGAAAGCAAGAGTATGCATACAACAACCAATCAGTGGACAGAGATTCAATAATATGCACTATATGTATAAGCTCGTGCATACAAAACTTTTTTTTTTTCAATGTGCTACTTTTCACTTGTTTTTCAAATGTAAACACGTTTAACTGTAGGCTGCACAATATTGGAAAAATCTGATATTGCAATATATTTGTGCGATAAATATTGCGATATGAATACTGATATGAATAGCTGTATTTGATGTTTTTTTTGATGAGTCTAACAGTATTCAGGTATAGAAATTAAATAACCACAATAGAAAAAAAATGCTTTTCTTTGTTTTGTATTGTTTACAGTTCAAATATCAAAAAATTCTTACAGCAGGTAAAAATATTTTGTTTAAGAAATTTGTTTAAGAAATAAGTCACAATAAAGAGATTTTAGGGCACCTATTTTACCCCTTTTTAAAGATTTTTTTTTTTAAGATTTAAGGTGTTGTGTGTCTCCAGAATGTGTCTGTAAAGTTTCACAATACCCATCAGATTATTTATTATATCTTTAAGAATATTCTGATTTTCTGCTCTGAACACAATGTAGCTGTTTTTGTTGCATGTGCCTTTAATGCTAGTTCTCCCCGCCCACCGTTCCCACGTGCCTGTCAGAGTGTGCCTCAATCAACACTTCGGCTGCGTCCGATAAAGAGCACAGTGACAGACATGAAGGAAGCAGATCTCGCGTAATTTTGTGAGAAATACTACAGTAAGAACTTTACCTAAGATTATTTGATGTATTTGTTGTGGAGTTAATTCAAGCCTTTCGATGAGTCACACACAATACAAAGTTTATGCACACACAGCAGACACACACACACGCACACAAACACACACACACACACACACAAAAGTAAAGACGGTAAAATTGTAGTAATTAATCTTGTGCCTCACATCTTTTGAAGTGCCGTGCACATGAACATGAGTTTTTGAGATGATATGGAAACTTTTACATGCAGCGTTGCTCAATGTATGATTCAAAGCACTGGACCAATTAGAAGAACTCGTAGGAGGGGCCAGCATTGCAATCTTCTGTTTACAGAAATGCAAACCGTAAACTTCTGTTTACTTATGTAGACTCTGTGTGGATACTCACACTAGTCTGTGCTTTTTATTTTAAAATAATTGAGTTTTCATGTTTTTAAATGCTAAAAAACACTTTCTGTGTGAAAGGCCCCTTAAAAAACAAGCAAGAAGCATAATATTGGTGCAATCAATCAGTTAAGAAACATGCTGTAAATAAGTGTGTTGTGAGAGCATTTTTAAAGGTCTGGAGAGAGTAAATAAACTGGAGACCTTGTGGTAGTTCATTCCAGAGGTTGGCAGCAGAAATGCAGAAAGTCCTACCACTTACACTAGTTAACCAGAATTTGTGCACACTGTAAAAAATGCATTGTTCCACAATTCATTTATGTTGTCCCAACACAAATCGATTAAGTTAACTTAACACTTTTAACAAATTTAAGTGGATTGAACATTTAAAAAAATGTTGTTGTCCCAATGAAATCTCAAGAATTGTGTTGTTTCAGCTCATTTTAAATAAGTTGTTATAACAAGTAAAAAAATATTTTTTTGAGTGTACTGCAAGCTAATTTTCAGAGCTAGGTACGAGTATGAGCAGGGACAAAGCAGAGAATTCATTACAAAAGGTAGGAAGATGCTAAACCATGACTAAAACCACAATCCTAAACTGAATACGATAGGGCTTTAAAAAAGGAGTAATGTGGGCTGATTTTATGGTAAAAGTAGCTTCTTTAACATTAAAAAATACACATGGCATGACTTGATTTTGTATATATTTATTAACTGGATTGTTAGTTCATGCTTCTGCATGTGTGACAGGTTGATGCCGCCCTCGTGTTGCTGCACACATCAGAGGGGGAAAAAAATAATGGAAGCTTTCAAACGAGAGGAAAGAGAAGCTATTTTAAGATCATGAGAGACCATGAATTAAAAAAAGATGAACACAGATAAATCATGCATATAACAAGCATTGCAACCTTCCATCAAAATAAGACCTGTCTGTTTTGATTTCATGGTGACTTTTATCATCAAGCTCAAGGAGGACATGAAAGGCATTTTAAACTGCCCATGAAAAGCGTTCCAAATCTGTCACATATGAGGTTCTATTTAAGTTGGGATGCTCCCTTGAAAAGCAGCTGACTACATAAACAGTAAGACAGAGTTTAGAGTTCACCCAAATACATGAGTCAGACTCTTGTGTTGGCGTCACAGCCTAGAAAAACGAGTTTTCCACTGTGGCACGTCCGCACCCGAATAACCTTTCCAGCAGTCTACACTTTCTTTGAGAAATTTCTCTCACAGGTAAATCAGCCATAATGGACTGGAAAGTGTTAAATGTGTCTGCAAAAGTCTAAGAGGAAGTTTCCATTTTTGAAGATTGCAGTTTAGTGCTGTACCTTGGTCGTCACATCATCAGATATACCTAGCTTTGCAATGTGCGTTAGTAAAGATAGATTTAGGTCGTGATCAAAGCCCTGAGGAGAGACTCTATAAGAAGGAATATGTAGTAAGATGCCCAATTACTATAAAGCATTACATTAAATTGCCCAGCACATTACAGCAGCCCACAGAAACTTCCTCAAGGGTTTTACGAATTGCTCCTCGGGCTCTTACCACAGTGTGTGTTAACGCTAATGAGCTTGTTGTTTGTCTTCATAATGTGTAATTCTGCTGTCTAACAATCCAATGCCTTCCTGATTAGCAAACTTTTCTTTCTCTCTGGGGGAAGAGGGGCTAAATGCTTTTATGGATGTATAACAGTGAGAGGATCCCTTTCTCAGCCTCTTTCAGTTAATGGAACTTTTGCTTATTTAAGATTTATGAGCTCTTGCACTTTTGTATTTTATAGAAATAAATATTACATAAAATGTTATATTTTATACAAACACTTTTGGTAATACTTTAGTTTAAGGACTGATTCTTATTATTATCTAGTGGCTTATTATTATTATATGCCTTTAATAAAGATATTGACTGTTTAATAGTACTTAAAGTCTGCATGATACTATTCTACATCAATAAATCTACTAAAACTAACTATGACTATTAATCATTCATAATAATAATAATATAAATTAGAAGTTTGAGGCAAAAGTCATAGTTAAATGATTTAGAAATGGCAAAAATTTTACATTAATTTAAAGTGTGACCATATTTGTATTATAATTATTACTGCAAGGCTTATTTATCAGTTCTTATTATTTATGACTCATTATTAGATAATAAATATACATTATATGATTTGAAATCAACAGCAGTACATTATACTTGTATTATTATAATTATTACTGATATATTTTTAAATGATGTATTAAAGCCGCACAATATTGAAAATTTGAGACTGCTACACTGTAAAACCCAGTAAGTTAAGGTAACTCAAATCATTTGAGGAAACCGATTGCAACAAACCGTTCAAGTAATCCTAATGAATACTGTGAACTTAATCTATTTGAGTAAATGAAGCAATTTGAGCACAGTAAAACCCAATAAATAAAGAGAACTCAAACAAACTGAGTACTGTAAAACCTAAAGAGTTAAGGCAACTCAAACCATTTGAGGAAACCAATTGCAACAAACCATTTGAGTTAAAAACTAATCTCTATGAGCACTGTGAACTTACTTCATTTAAGTTAAAGTAATGAGGTATTTAATTAACTAACTTCCTTCAACACTGAGTTCAAAATGCTTTTCGAATGAGTAGAATTAAATTTTGAGTTAACTACACTCCTTCATTTGATAAAGTTGACTGTTGGGTTTTACAGTGTATATTTTGTTTTTAGGCAATATATATTGTGATTTGAACAGCTGTACACACAAATTTATGAGTCATTCATAAAATGTAATATATTAAAAACAAGTAAAATTTACAGCTTTTTATAGTTTTCCCGGGAGTCTAATAGTATTCAGGTAATGAAATTAAAAACTTGGGTGAAAAATAACACTATAGACTTTATTGCAAGAAGAATCCAATGATTCCATCTTTATTAAAAATACAAACGGCACACTTGCTTGTGCCTGAATACTTTAAACTCTTTTGTGCCTGAATGCTTTTACAGTCACAGGCCTTAACACCTGCAAATGATAAACCTTTACTCCATTATGGTTAAAAACTTTCACTTTATTATAGTTAAACTTACAGTGACTCCACATTTCTCATGCGTGTGCACATTGCGATATTGATGCTGAAACAATCAATTATGCAGCCCTATGACCTATTATTAATTTTCTCATTATTCTTATACTACTAAAATAATAATAATAAATGCAAATTAGTCTACTAATTTTCCTTGCATTATAAAACAAATACCCATATTTTTAAAAATACATATTTCATATACGGCATATTACTAAGAGGAAATTAGTATAGATATTCTAAATATGGCACATAAGCCATTGCATCCTTTTTATTGCATATTGCACTATGAAAATGTCCCATCTCATCTCTCCTGTTGACTGGGAAATTACCCAACACTCATATCCGTAAGGCACTGATTTATTCTTTAGAAAATTAAATTTGCGTCAGTCTCAGCGTCTGTTACTGTTAGTGCAATGAGAAGAAAGACCTGCTATCTGTGGAATGAAGCCCTACCAAAACACACTAGGGGCTTTCGCATGGGTGGAACTTTAGCATAGTTCCTAGAACTATTTGCTAAAGAACCCAAAAGTACACAAAAATGGCTTGAGGTTAAATCAGTTGTTGTGGAGCCAGTCTGTTATCTAATTGCAATAACTACCTAGTGCAAAAGCTCCTAAAGTCTCTAAGCAGAAGATATAATTTCGCTTTTGCTTTTAGAAGGCAATAAAGCAGAAAATGATAGAAGTGACCACTTACCAAAGCTCTAGTTTAACTCTCCGCCCATCCAAAAGGATTGTGGTGGTCTTGTAGTCGATTCCTGCAGAAAGATGAACAGAAAACACTAGGATGAGGTTTACCCTGGTGGCTGTCTTTCATCAAATATAATGCATTGCTGTCAACCAAAAAGATACATACTCTACGAAAAGTATCTGGAACTTGAAAAGCTTCAGACAACAGCATGATTGCATTAGGTGCACTCCCTAATTTAATTCCCAGCCAATCGGTCCTTTCATTAGAAGGCACTAAAGCTGAGATGGCCATTGTGATAGTGACTGTGCACATTCAGTGGAGAGCTTGACAGTTGCGAGCAATCTGCTGCGACTTAATGCTATCATTGCTGAAATGTGACCAGGACGCTTCCCATAAGGCGATTATCTCCACGGCTTATCTACTTTTACCATTCAGAAAGAAAAAAAAACTAAGTGAACATAGAACAGCTCCATTAACTGAATGGAAAGATCTTCATTTTCAGGTGCTTCACAGCAGGTCAGCATTCAAACCTGCTTTTTGCATTTTAATAGACAGCTCTGTGTCTAACAAAGGCTCACTGCGTCTATTTCTATATAGGTCAGTGTCATATTTACCATGCCAAGAGCGCTTGTCTCGGCAGATCATCTTTTTGCACACTTGAAAAATCTGATTATCTGTGATGTTGACAACATGGACACGGACTTGCCCCCTCCTGTTTTTAGCAGCAAAGGAGAGTGTCATAATAAGAGTGGTTTTGGCCATTGCTTCCTCTGGTACATCAGTTTTAAATAACTACTACTACTACTACTAACGATGACTACTACTACTGACGATAACTACTACTACTACTGACAATGACTACTACTAGTAATACTGACAATGACTACTACTGCTACTACTGACGATGACTACTACTACTGACAATGACTACTACTACTACTGATGATGACTACTACTAATGATGATAATGATAAAGATGATAATAATGAAGCAGTTGCTTTACTATTACTAAATAGAACTTCACACATTTTACAAAAATTTCTGTAATTTTTCTATATAAAATAAAACTCATAGATTAAGTAATAAAATAACACAATCATACAATATAAACAACTCTAACATAATAAATAATTTAATAATAATAATAAAAACAACAATAGAGTAGTTGCTTTAGAAAGTGAAGAAAGTGAAGAACATGGCTATCACTTTTTTTCAAGATCATTTGATCATTCTGAGCCAGAACATGGCCAGAACATGTCTGAAGGAGGGTCTTTTTTACGCTCAGCTAGACAGGCACCATAAGAGCTTCTGACAGGCCAACGTCGGCTGGTTCAGAGCCCATAGGCTTCATCCGTCCTCCATTATTCAACATCTACAAGGGAACGTAACAAGAGGGAAATGGCTCGCACTTAAAAAGAACCGCTGGGGCTGATTTCCTGCTGCTCTCTTTCCTGCAAAAGCTTTGCTCTTAAGCAGGGCAGTACATCAAGCCAAAGGCGCATCACACTTCCTTCCTCCAGCATCCCTCCTCCTTCGCTCTGGGTAATTGTATGGGCAGATGGCTCAGCAACACAGCCTGACAAGGGCAGTACGGTGTAATTATCATCTCAGGTTCCAGCTCTGGGCCGCAGGCCAAGACTTCCCTGCCCTGCTGAGTGAAGACAGCCTGAAGCGGCTAGTTTTGAAGAAGAGCCTGGAAGTGAAAGATCCAGCAGGATTTGCGGACACCTGAGAGGGATCAAGTGGACAGTGACACGTGCGGGCAGGTTTAATTCAATTTAAATAGCCTACCGTCAAAGGCAGAGGAGACTAAACTGCGTCAATTGGCAAAAGAAGCCATATTTGTGATAGCTTTTAGTTTTGTTTATTCATAATAACACATTTAGACAGCCTGAACTGCAATGTGCACAGTTAAAACAGGGTGCGACTGAATTTGTGAGCAATTTCAAAGGCTACATGTGCATGAGAGAAATTAAACA
Organism: Danio tinwini; assembly: GCA_903798205.1. Classification (NCBI taxonomy): domain Eukaryota; kingdom Metazoa; phylum Chordata; class Actinopteri; order Cypriniformes; family Danionidae; genus Danio; species Danio tinwini. The sequence goes on from CAIGQZ010016425.1 coordinate 14,828,583, forward strand.
AACATGCCCGAGGCTCAAAAAGGTAGACAAGCTGGTTTCACACTGCATTTCAATAACTGCATGTGTTTGTCTGCATTAGGGTTGGGAATCTTTAGGGACTATCCAATCCAATTCTGGGGGTCACAATTCAATCTGATTCCAATTTCTTCCACTGTACATTATCATCTTTAGAACTATACATTTTTAGACAGCACTGCCATCTTAAAAATAATTTATTTGTATTAAAGAATTATTCAGAATGAACAAGCTCTGAATGTAAAACAGCCATTTTAAAAAAAAATAGAAAAACAAAAACTCCATAAAACTTTTTTTTTCTCCGTGTACACGCAAAGACGCGTGTGTGCGGCGCGGTCCGGTCCACTTGTTGCAGCTGCTAGCAGCATGTAATTTTAATTGATGCAAGTTGCAGCTCTATGCCCAGGAAAAGACAACAGCAGTCTGGAGCCGAGAAGAGAAAAACTGTACAAGATGAATAGCGTGCATCACTTTCAGGTAACTTATATCCACAAATCTGGAAAACATATTTTGGTTGTTCAAGTAGAATAGTGAGGCTAACGTTTAAACTTCGCCAAAACTGTACCAATCTGCCTTATTTGTTGTTGTTTACATTCAGCTTCTTGCTTTGCGGCTATGCATTGTGCTTAAACTATGACAGGACATGTTCTATGACTTTTTGCGTTTGCCCCTCCTCCCCATGTTGCTGGTAAACACAAACTCAATTATTTTTATTAACTTGTGCAATAGTTTACAATTCAGTTTGCACAACAGCTACATACAGTACACATGCATTGCACAATGATTTCACTGTATGTATTATTTATTATTATATAGTTATTATTGAAATTACACGAGAGTGAGCATATCAATCAATGTAAATCAACTAATGGCCATTTCTTGGTGAATTACATCTTTATTATGACTAGACCAAATTACAAAAATATTAAGCAGCACTTGCGCATAAAATCAGTTTAGTCAATTTAGTCCCAAAATGCTTTATAAAAAAAAAAAAAAAAAAAAAAGAACTATTATAAATATACGTAGTCTTTATATATATTTAAAAAAAAAGCATGTGGCGGAGCTTTAAAGCAGATAAAAGCAAAAGAAATGTCTTAAATGAGGTCTATGAGAGGATCCTACCCTGCAAACTGTCAAATATCTAAAGCTCTAAATAAAGCACCACCACTAAAGACATCAAACACGTTTTTTTGCAGTTGAAAAGATGAAAATTCTCACTATTTACACAAAAACTCAAGTGGTTTAAATGATTTAACTAATGATTTTCTTTCGTCTGTTAAACACACACAAAGAACAAAAGATATTTTAAAGAATGCTGGAAACCTGTAGCCACTGACATCCATAGTAGGAACAAAACATACAATTCAAGTCAACTGCTGTTGGTTTCCAACATTCTTTAAATTATCTTCTTTTGTGTTTAACAGAACAAATCAATTCAAACAGGTTTGGAACATGTGAAGGAGGAGTAAATTAAGCAATTTCATTTCTGGGTAACTAGACAGACCTCCCCAACCAAGGTTTGTTGGCAGCTGACCATCATGACTCATCATTAATAATAAATGATCATGAACTGCAAAAGTCCAGTAGAATGCTAAATTATTAACACCACAGACTGAAGTAGAAAAATTGCCAGCTCAAATTTCTAAAGGTTTTTAAAACATTTTTGAAAGTTTCCATGGTCCTTAGCCTCAATAACTCACCATGTACAAAGTGTTACAGCAATTCTATCCAAGCCAAATTGCTCTGTCGATCACTAGCAAACCAACCAAGATGTCTGCATCTGCAACTGTAGACTGTAAATATTTACAGTTGTTCACTCAAAGCCAGAGCAAAGACAAATCAATCAGAGTAAACACCAAAGACTCAAATTATATGAAAAGAGACTGCATTTTAGCAAGGCTTCTGAGAACTCAGGAAATCTCCAGAAAGCAAAACTGCATATGTCATTAAGCTCATGGATTTATTCAAAGAATACTAAAGGGACAGTCCCCTTGAGGCAAACTGGGGTTAAATGCCTTGCTCAAGGGCACCTGCAGTATGGGAACTGAACCCATGACCTTTTGGTTGGCAGTATAGAAGGCTGCCCTTAAAAGGCATAGATCATCTAAAAATGAAGATTTAAATCACCCTCAGGGCAATCCAAAATATAGGATTGCTTTTTTTGAAAATTCTTTCTATTTTTTTTAACCATAAACTGTGTCCTTTATTTATAAAAGTCAACAGCATACAGAGTCAAAAAACAGAGGCAAAACCAAACTAATGCCTGTGACGCCTAAAAATATTTTGTGAAAAGCTAAATTAGAAATAACATTCAGTTTATTGCAACAGACCAATATTTATTTTATTTAGAATGCATCTTCAGGACCATATTGTATTTCCATGTACATTTTTTGGCATTGATTTGCATCAAAGGACAGTGGTATCAGCTAATAATCTCCTTTAAACCTTTCACACTACGAGGGACTTGCAGATAGCTTAAAATTAACTTAAAATTATGCTAGAAATATTTGATTTCTTTATTAAATATGTCATATCAAAGTAATGGCATTTTCTGTTTTCTGTAATTGATTACTTTGGACTCGATGCAAAAACAGTCTCATTGGTAAATACAGACATAACTGTGGCTTAAACTTCCAACCGTTTCACGTCAACTAGAACCACATTCTCAGTTGTATGAAGCAAAACGTCACACAAATGTAAAGGTAACAATGATTACAGTTATAGCCTAACAACCAGCTTATGCGCGCCTCACGTCTGCGACTCTACTGTATCAGAGTCGCACAAGTCAGTTAAATCACAAACTATGCGCGCTATCTTTGAGAGAACACAATAAAATATCCACATAGTTGTCCAAAATGAATGTCCTGCAAGTATTTTAAAATAGACGCACGCATGTACAGGAGGATCTAGCTAGGGCTCGGTGGTGTTTCAGTGGGAACAGCCAGTCACTGTCACAACATTCAGCTGCAAACCCAACTGCCTTCAGATCGATGCGTTTCAACAGGTTTAGTGTTATTATATTTTTATTTTTTTGTTTATTTTTGAATGATATGAATAGCAGATCAACAGATGAATAGTCGCAAAGCAGCAGCAGTTGTTTTTTGCCATCCCCTGTTCTCCTGTAAGGTTATTTTTTTTTGAAGAAAAGGCCCAAATACTTTGCAGTTGTAAAGAATAACTGGTCAAAATTTCTAAATTCAGATCATTTCCATCTGTGTGTGTGTTTTAAATAAAATTATAATGTATATAAATAAAATGTATAAAACAATGTTTCACTTTTTATAAAATACTGTAGAAAAATAAGAGCCAAAGAAGGTAAAATAAATGTTTTGCTTCTAAATAAAGTTATTAAAAAATAAGCATTTTTTAGACAATCAGTGCAAGACAAAATGTCAGGTTGGGCCTTTAAAATATTTTCGCAGAAGGAGGTGGGCCTTGAAGTGAAAAAGGTTGACAACGCCTGCCTTAAAGGATCAGGTTCTGACACCAACACAACACAACTCAAATGTTCTCCTAAATAACATTTATAATATGTATTATATAGTGACATGATGTTTAAAATCACAATCACATAATTTTTACCCATCACTCTTTACTATTTTGCCTTGGACACTGTCGATATCTCTACATACCAAATACATAATTCATATGAAATAAGTCTTTCAACCATCTGAGCACGTCAGAACGGCATCTCCCTTAGGGTTATATACAAATATCTGCAGTGCATTTTACCACCACCGAATTCACAAACGGCTCGCAGAGCCATCTGTGATGGTTTTGAGTGATCGTGCAGGTCAACTCATTTGAAGCTGGACCGGCGAGTTCCCCTAGGACACTTCAGACAAGAGCCATCACTGCGAAATCTCTCACACCCATAAAACACACACACACACACTGTTCCCTAATAAATTCAGCCAACAGGATAAACAGCAGTTCATGTGTATGAAAAGGGACAGAACAAGAGCAAACAACAGCTCTTATTTGCCTGCACACATGAGGCTCATTCGGATATATGAAAGGCATATCAGTCTATAATTGGTCTATCAGCTCACAACCTTCAGTCTAATGACAGAGCATGTGATCTCATTACAGCAGATAGAAAGCTGTGAAATAAATCAAATCAAAAGAGCTTGTGTCTAAAACTGCTCTTGGTGGTCAACATACAATCAAAAAAAAAAATCAACATACAAACACACTTCAGACTAGTAATATATACTTTTGAGTTTAGTATCCCATCACAGCTCAAAACATTTACCGAAAACAACTTGTATGACTGATAAACAACAGATCTACCAAAATAGATTTTTTTAAATGACAGATTTATATTGCGCATATAATACATTTTTAATAAATAAAAAATACCAGTAGGGATGCAACGATTGTAGATTTTGGTTGTATGATTATAGTCTGAATAATAATCACGGTTTCACAGTTATCATGATTATTATGATCATTTTGTACTATAGTTGATCAAAGGTGGTTTGGTATTTTCCTTTTCTATTTTTTTTCCTCTTTGGAGTAGAAATGTGTATATTCCTTAGCCTACAAAGGACGAAGCTGACTGGTCAGTTCTTGTCATGTGACTCGCGGTGCACTCGTGGCATTCTTTCAACTAGGTTCGTCTGGAAAGCGTAAGTGCAGCGCACGGCACGTCACTGCCAATATGTGTGCGCAAGCTGCACGCCTCCATTGTAAATAACAATCTTGTGCACGCCAAAGATGGGATATGTGAATGGCCCTTAGCTAATAACCTCAGCCATGGTTAAAACCAGCCTTTAATCCAGTGTTGTGTGTATTGTGTACAAGCTCGGAACTTTAAACTAGTGCACAGTTGGCAGAACTTCTGGTTGCAGCAGTTTTGTTTTGTGTATAAATGCAGTGTTGACAAGCCTTTACGATTAATTAACTGTGACAAATTAAAGCATGGTTAATAGTGAAATCTGTTAATCACTGCATCCATACATACCAGTCACTCACTCAAGTGAAAAGTAATCAAACTGTCATGCAACATAAGCGATATGCACAAATATACTGCTTGTTATATACAATGAACCTATTTGTGTACACTAATTGCCAAATGCACAGCGTTACAATTTCTAGCGTGTGTGTGTGAACACTGAACAGAGGTCCTCGATAAACACAACCTAACGATTACTCTTTGTTATTTGCTACCCTTTTTAATCCCCTTAAATATGCACTCATCAGTACAGGTGTCTATCATTCTGTTGTCTTCTGTAGTGTTTAAGCTGTTTCCTCCATTTCTTTTCTAATGGCAAAACAATGGCCCACTGAGGTTTAACATCCTGTATTCAAAGCAAGTGTTGGTTGTACATGTATAGATATTTTAACACATTCTCAATAGCCACGTGTCCTGCAAGCTGTTCATAGATTCAGGTGTATGCATAAAAAAAACTAAAGCATACTATGACTATGAGCTATACCCATAAAATAAATCATGATTATTCAATAAATAACTGAAACAAATGGCAACTCTTCAGACTGCTAAAGACCTGTCCATAAGTAGCTGTACTTTAATTATAACATTATTAAAAATAATGTTTATTGATTTAAACATTCTGGAAGGTTTTCAGAAATTTACCAGATATATTCCACTCCTTTACAAACTTATTTATTATGGTGGAAAAAATAACAATAAAGTAATAATAATTAATAAATAAGTTTAAGTATTATTTTAAAAGGATAAATCATCCAAACATTAAAATGGCTGACAGCAGTGTCAGTTTATATACTGGTTTACAAGCTCATGCCTTGGCAAAGAGTTGTTTTCACAACTATTTGCAGAAGCTGTGGATTAAAAGTAATGTTGTAAAATAACATTTATATACTATATTTGATTTTGAAAATACTTCATGATCGTTAAAAAGTACATACTATATAATATGAATGCAAGTGGTATGAATGGATATAGGTGTACTACATCCACCATTTGTCATTATTACATGACCTACGCGTGTCAGATGCCATAGATTCTCTTCTAAGGCATCATGGGGTAGTAAAGTATCCATTGGATTTTCACTTCAGAATCTCGCCAGTAGTCATTCAGGTACTTCTTGCCTATTGTGAATTCAGACATAGTGTACTACTTGACTTGGGCTCACATTAGGACTGCACCAAATATAGTTTCAGCAACGATATTGCAATGTGCGCATCCGCAAAAGTCACATTGCAAGATATACAATATTGAGTTTGAATTATAGTTGACAAGGAGCTAGAGAATGTGATTTGTACTCGCTGTTGAGTTTAACCATAATAGAGTAAATGTACATGTGTTTTTAAGGCCTGTGACTCAGCATTTCAAGAGAGTCTAAAACATTTGGGCTAAAAAAAATGATGTTTGAAGGTGTAACAAATTAGAATTGCATGTAATTATTTATACAGAATTTTATATGATTTATTTCTAGTCCAAATATCAACGTTTCCAATCGAAAATAAGATGACTTTACTTGACCAATTGGTAATTATGATTGTTTTAAGGAAAAAAACTCTTAACTTTGACTCTTTAATAAACATGAATACTGTTAGACTCCTCAGAAAATCATCAAATAGTGCTATTTAAACCATCCTATAAAACTGTATTCATATCGCAATATTTATTGCAGAAAAATAAAATCTCAATATCAGATTTTACCAATATTGTGCAGCACTAGCTCACATATTGTTTTTCAAATACTATATAGTAGAGAAGTATGCAATTTCATAACACTAAGGATTATAGTTCAAAAGATCACAATGGAGATATGCATATTTATTTTGTTTCGACTAAATTTGCATTTAGAGCCATTTAGTATCGGTAGCGGTTAACTTGCATTTTACGAATAACCAAGGACCAAAATTTTTGCCAAAAATAATCTTTAATTTTCCAGTGAAGAAAAAAGTATAGCACATCTCAAATGACATGAGGCTGAGTAGACTAACATTTTTATTTTTGGTTGAACTATTACTTTAAGTGTCCTGTAATTTGATATTGTAACATAAACATATAGAGCAACAATTACATTTTACACAATTAAAATGCATTATGTACATTACAGTATTTACCAGTAATCTGTTAGATTTATGCAAAGCTGATTTGCATTATTAAATAAATAAACAGCAGCGGTTAGAGAGTTGTACTTGTAATCGAATAGCTGCAGGTTCAATTCCCGGTCCTGGCAGGGATTAAACATGGGGGAGTGAATGAACTACATGCTCTCCATCTTCGATACCCAGCTAAGGTCCCCCTGAGCAAGGCACCTAATCCCTAATTGCTCCCCAGGCGCTGGAAGCAATAGCTGCTCACTGCTCCAGGTGTATGCCAGGGTGTGTGCGCACTTGGATGGGTCAAAAGTATGGGTAACCATCCTTAATGCTCAAATTGCTTCATATATGTATATATATATATATATTAATCTAAATGTATATATATATATATATATATATATATATTCTATTTTGTATAAATTATCAGACCTCCCTTAACATATAGTGCACCTAAAATGGGCAAAAGTTTTTAAATTACACAAAAATTACACAATCCTATTGAAGATACAGATCAATAAAATATTATCGACTGCTTTTCAGCCTCACTGACAACATAATATGACACCCACAGTATGACTCAACATACTCCCAAGAAAAATATGGTCCATGCTAGTTGATAAACCTGCACAAACATCAATATTCTGAATGGATCTGGATTCTGGATGTAAGATGTGTGGGATGTGTTGAACAAACTCACCGCTGCTGTAGGCGTATGGAGACTCAGCAGATCCGTCTTGAAGGCTATCCAGGATCTCCCCTTTGCCCACGTCGCTGTCTCCAACCAGGAGGAACTTGAGCAGGTAGTCGTAGCTCTTCACAGGGCTTCCCTGGGTGCCCATGACTGCTCACATCAGAGAGCAAAAGACAGGAGACAACTGTGTGTGTCCCTCTCTGATGCCAAAGATGGACCCTGATTCCTTCAGAGCCCCTATGTCTTGGTCTATCTTTAAATGAGTGTAAGACCGAAGTACCAGCAGCCAGATCAGATCAAATCAAACCATTTCCCACCTTTCCACTCCAAATCCGGGAACGCAGACTAGTTTAAAGTGTATATATAACGTTAGTTTGTAAGACGTCCAGCTGTGTTCACTCTTCCGAGCTCAATGTTGTACAACAATATGAATCATTGGGTGTATAAATACATCACTTTAGCTGTTCGCTATCAATTGGAGTTGTTTACATTGCTTCAAACAAGCTTAAATCATCATTACCGACTGAAAGCTAAAATAACACGCGTAAAATCAATTACAGAAACATTCATGGCGAGTTATTGCTATAGCAGAAAAGCAATTGAGCTATCGAGCTAGGGCATTGTTAGCATAAAGCCTGTCAAGCTGTCAGCACAAAGAAATAATTTCATTACATTTTTATATAATTACATTTTTTATCGGCTATGACAATATTATCAATATGAATGTGTATTTGTACAAGTAAAACTAATTAAAACGCGTTAAAGACGGTTCGTCGTTTAGCTGAAGTAACACAGCATCGGCTAACGCTACTAGCTAGTTACAAGCATAGCGAGTCAACAACAAGCGCACAACATTGATTTTACACCATAACTTCAGAGTTCAGCATACACTCGTCACGAGCACAATATATTCCCGCTGGAATGACAGAAAATAAAACTTTATCAGACGAAAGGAAAAAGGATATCCACAGTTAGCTTAAGCAGCTGATGCTAACGCTTCTGTTAGAAATCATGGCTCCTTTTCTGTTTTGCTGTGAATAACAAAGATTCATGCAGGTTGACGCTGCTCGTCTCGGGATCTCTGCGCGTTATCAGGCGGTTTGTTTAGGGCGAGGCGATGAAGGCAAGTTATTGAACGACAATCCGTTCTGCTGGATATGATTGCATGCGCTGTAAATTCTGTCGGATATCCAAATATGCCCCATGATCTCTCGCACAGGAGAGATCACACACACTGTCACGCTGAGCTTTCACCTCTGCGTACTGCTGCGCTCTGACTGACTGGACCTCCCCCTACTAACACGCGCGCGCACACGCATCTCAAAACACGAAGTAACGACTATGGGTCTATTTTACGTACAATATTAATACAAACAATAAACAGAGTTAAATAAAAAATAATCAAAATAAGACGGCAGTATATTGATATATTTATAAAGTAGCCTAACATTGAAGACTCAGTTTAAATAAAATTTATGTAAATTATAAAAAAAGATAAGCCACGAGAGATGAATATTAAATATTAAATCAATAATTGTATCATTATATTATATTCTAATATAATATAATATATATTGAGTGAGCGGCTGTATTTGGAAATAATTCATAATTTTAGATTGATTGGGGTGACTTTGGGGTTTATTTTATAATAAACCAAATCACTAATATTGATAATTACAGTGAAGCAAAGATGTAAATGAAATGCACAGACTTTTATGGTTTTCTGGGAGTCTAGCAGTATTCAGGCAAAATAATAAACAAATGTAAAATATCACCACATAGTCTACATCTTATAAATATCTTTCTTAAAGTGACAACCCAGATAGCAAAATTCATGTGGCTCAAATCAGGTCCACATACCAGATGGAATGATGGCACTTGGGCGGTATGCTCCTGTTTGCCAGATCTGGGCCACAAATAAGCCATAGCAATACCACATATCAGCCAGAATTCAATCAAATGAACCAGAACTGACCCTATTCTGGACCACAGTTTACTTTTGTTTTGGCCCAAATCTGACCCACATAGCCAGAGTTTACTGTGCCGAATATTTGCCAAAAGTGGCCCACATGTTTTAGGATAACTGGGCCACATTTGCCTTATTTTCTCTGGGCCACTTTAGGCTCACAGCCACATTAGCCAGAGCTTACTGTGCCGAATATTTGCCCAAAGTGTCCCACATATGTCTTAAGATAACTGGGCCACATTTGTCATATGTGTCATATGTATCCATCCACTTTAGGCTCACAGCCACATTAGCCAGAGCTTACTGTGCCAAGTATTTGCCAAAAGTGGCTTATATATGTTTTATAATAACTGGCCCACATTTGCACCTACACATGCAAGGCACTTCAGGTTTAGACCCAGATTAACCTTAAATGACTTTGCCACATTTTTTGCCAACTGTGACCCACATTTGTCCTCTGCCATTTGGGCCAAATTCACCATTTTCCACATCTACATTGGGTTCACAATCAGATTACATGTTGCCATAAGTGCCAAATCTTTGCCTAAATGGCCCATTTATGAAGTGGAATCTTTGGCCCCCTTTTGCCATTGGTGGGCCACTTCAGGCTCACGCTCATTTTGCCTGAGCTGAAAGAACTGCCGCGTAACTGCCATAAGTGGCCCATATTTGTATGCTATCTGGGAAGCATTATAACTGCCTAAATGTTTTGAACTGGTTTGAAATGCTCACAGACCTTAAAAACAAATGTAAATAATAAACATGTTGGTTGACTTGAGTTAAATTTTGCAGTGAATCCACAAATCACGTTTTTAACTGTGTATAATCCCAACACAACATTACAGATCCTTCATTGTCACTATTACAGATGGGCTCATTGCGATATTGATGCTTAATTTATTGTGCAGCCCTAATTTTACATATAATTCACATAAATAGCAGTAAGGCCAATACATATGGATTTTGGATGAATATATACATATATATATTTTTCTCTCTTTTTTAAAATAGATAAAAATAGAAACCCAAACAAAATGCAGTACGCTATGACACACCCATTCATACAGTACACAGCATAATTCATCTGCCACATCTCTGAATTCATTTGTTCCCAGTGTGTATATAAAGGCAGGTGATGTTGACGTCTAACAATGTTGCTTAAATAGTTATGTAACCTTTTAGACTGAAGGGTGGTTGGTACTAATTCTGTTTTTTTTGTCTGTCTGTTGTTAGAAATGTAGTATTACAAACACTTGAGTTCATTTTGTCATTCTGCCAAAACGGTGTGGCTTTTTTTTCTTTGTCTTGAACAAAAAAGAAGATGCATGGTTGAATGAAATCCTCAGACCTAAAAAAAGTTGTTAAAAATGGAAATTTTGGGGTGAGCTGTTTCCCTTCAAGGGACACATAACTCCAAAATGAACATTTACTGACCTTTTACTCATGTTAAACCTTTACAAGTTTCTGTTCTTTTTCTTCTGTCAAACTTAAAAGAAGATATTTGAAGAATGTTGGTAACCATGTGTTCTCCTTTCATACCATGGACGTCAATGGCTACTGGTTTCCAGCATTCTCCAAAATATCTTCATTTGTGTTCAACAGGAGAAAGAAAGATGAACGGGTTTGGAACAAATGGATGGAGAGTAAATGATCACAGAGATTTCTTTTTTGGGTGAACAATCCCTTTAAATATTCAGTGAAATGTAAATGTGAAAAATCAGGATTGTTTTCACCTTCTGTTAGCAGAACTGATATTACAGGTTGCTGCTGGTGTGACAGATGCAGGAGGGTTAATGTGCTGGGGAAAAGCCAGAGGTCTCTCCACATCCAGGGAATCATCAAAGGAGGATAATCCCCCTCCCCCCAAATAGATTAAAATGCAAATTGCTGTATGAAGTCTTTGTGTCTGCCCATCCAGATTACAGCTACACGAGGGTCTCGAGGGATACAAGGGGACATCTGGACCCTGCATCAAGTTCTATCAGTCATTAAAAAACATAAATGCTTACAGCTCATACATTTATACAGAATAATACATTATACAGAACATATATTCTGCTAGGATGAGATTTGAGAGAGCTGTTTAGAATACATTTCAATCAGTCCGTCCGTCCGTCCGTCCGTCCGTCCGTCCGTCCGTCCGTCCGTCCGTCCGTCCGTCCGTCCGTCCGTCCGTCCGTCCATCCATCCGTCCATCTACAGCTACACCATATTATAGTTACATTTTCCAGGGCAATACAATTTTGATACACGGATGCCTGTATTATATCTGCCAATATTTTATTATAGCCTACTGTCTGGTTTAATATTAACATCTTTTACTCCACCTTCAGCATGCAAGTTAGCCAATTAAAGATGGCAGCATCGCAAAAAAGGTTAAACACTGAAAACTGAACTGACACTGTTTCAATTCACTATAAACTTCCATGTGAAGCTGCTTTGACACAATCTACATTGTATAAGCGCTATACAAATAAAGATTAATTGAATTTTATTGAATTGAATTAAATGTTTAAAAAAAATATTTTGTATTCAACAGAAAAAGAAACTCAAACAGGTTTGTGCAATTTAAGAAAGAGTAAATAACAGAACTGTCAGTTTTGGGTAAACTAACCCTTTAAGACGAAGGTGTCCAAACTTGGTCCTGGGGGGCCGGTGTCCTGCATATTTTAGTTCCAACCCCAATTAAACATACCTGAACCAGCAAATTAAGCTCTTTCTAGGTATTCTAGAAACTTTCAGGCAGGTGTGTTTAAGGAAGCTGGAGCTAAACTAATCAGGACACTGGCCCTCCAGGACCGAGTTTGGACACCCCCGCTTTAAGACTTTACAGTTTTCATTATTGTTGGTCAGTTTGTCTGCTTGACAATGCCATTCATTTGCACTGCAGCAAAAGAAAACGAAAAGAAGAGACAAACACAAACTGAAAAATGGTTTTGTTCAGTTAAACAGAAAAGGGAAATTTCGTTAAAAGAATTTGCTAAAGTTTTCTGTTGGGGACATAATATGAAGTTGGTAAAAGGTAATTAATAATAATATTTCCCAGAATATTGCAATACATTTAAAACCCAAAATAATGATGTATTATGACACAAGTATAATGATGATATTCTATTGTGAGGGCTCTATTCTAATATCTTCTATCTAGTCTAATCAACATTGTGCACATTTTTCAGTTTTCACCTACATATCTTTGTGTCAAATATACACAAGAGCTTCATGTCCTCAACACAAACATGAAGGTGAATCCCCAGATGTCAATGAATAATCAGTTGTCGGGCCTGTCATTGTCGTGTTGTTCATGGAGTCCAGTCTGAGCACATTCTTCAAAGGCTGTTCCACCAAACAAAAGATCCAAGACCAGTTATACACACTGAACAGCAGTTGTTTACAGTGTCAACATTCATCACCCGAAAGCGATCTAAGATCCAGAGATACTGTATGGATACAAATGGATTAAATAAACTTTATTGGAGTGTTCAAAGATTAGAATCAACAGCACAACATTATTTCCACCTGCATTTATACACATTTTATTAACTCATATCAATATTAATTGCTACAAAAACACAATTTGGCAATGATAATACATGGTTCATATCTAAATAATTTAATTTAATAATTGTAACTATACTCAACTCATTGAGAGCCAGTTCACATTGATCAGGTAGATTAGACTCATATAAATGTATACAAAGTATAGTACCACTTTAAACAACTTAACTCACTCCCTTTCTATTTACCTAGCCTATCAGGAGAGGCTAAAAACTAATAAAGTTGACAGTTTGTCTTCCAGTTCAAATAAATCTAATAAAACGGTAGTGATACAGCCATCAGTATTAATTATTAATGTTACAAGTAACACATGGCACAACTTCAAATGTTATACAAAAGTAGAAATAGACTTAAAATAAATACAAAAATAATCACAGTTTCAATCACAGAAATAGTGATTCAATGTTGGTCTAATTATTTACTTTTACATAATCTGTATTTTTATAAAAGAAAAACTTTTAAGAACTATTATTTTGGAAGTGAGTGAAGTTTGACCAACAGAGCATTTTACTCTCCCAGTCTGCACATGTCTGGCTATGTTAGTCTAGCATAGTGTTGTCCATTACTGAAAGAGTTTAGCTCCAACCCCAAACAAAAAAGGCAGGTGTGTTGGCACAGGTTTGAGCTAAACTCCAGAACCAAAATGGAACACCATGGTACCTCAAAGTTAGTCTGTCTTGTCAGTCTTCTGCTTCCAGGGGTAAATAAGTTCTCCTACAAACAGTTTCTTGCACAATGCGGCCCATGAATCCTTAGGGTAACAGCTATAGGTAGGCGTCCGGTAACGCTGTAGTACAGAGCTGCACTTCAATGGGTTGATCTGAGAGTGGAGAAAAGAAACATTGTTTTTCTTTTCTGTTGTTCATGTTTGCTCATCTGAAACATAATTCATTATCAAACCCCATTGCTAAGCAAAGCATGTCCAGTGTTTGTACGGATTATGAATTCAACCAAACAATAACCCATCCCACAAAATCAACAGGTCAAACCCAAACCACAAATGAAACTCAATTATAAGTCAACCGCAGGATGTTAAGCTGTTCTCCCCATAATAAACCTACCTCCATCATCAGGTGAAGCGGAGATCCTGACTCCTCACAAAGCACATTGAATTTAACCCCCTCTGGAATACGAAGACATAATATTTATAGTTATTATTATTTATTTGTTTAGGACATATGTTTTCACATTACGATTCTAATGCCTAATCATTAAATTGTTAAACCTTTAACAAGAATTGTAACCACCTGGTCGACCTTTTATCCATAGGCTATCATTATCATTTTAATTGCTTATTACTATTTATTAAAGTTGTGCCAGTATATTGTTCAATGCAAGCCAAAAACATTTTTTAAGGAGTGCACCTTAAAGGGTTAAAATTACTCTAATAATATCAAATGTCATAAGAATGAAGTATCGTGTGTTCTTTTAAAGAGTATATTTGTATTATTGTGCTATGATACACTGTATAAATGCAGCGTTCCACACAATTCCATTAAGGTGCTCCAACACAAATTGATTAAGTTAACTTAATAATAATTTTTACAAATTAAATTGGATTGAACATAAACCAATTAAGTTATCCCCCCCAAAAACCTTAAGAATTGTGTTGTTTTAACTCATTTTAAATAAGTAGTTTGAACAGGAAGCAAAAGTCATTTGAGTGTTTGGACCCTTTTCACATTTCTATGTTTCTCAGTAGCGGAAGTCAGCATAATTGAGTAAATGTAGAGCGCCGTGAATAGGAGAGTACAACAAATATTTTTTTTTTACAATCCTATTTGCTTAAATAATAAAAGAAAAACTTGATGTAATGTATTTTTTTATTTAATGCCATGTCAGCAAACATGGCTATTTCCATGGCAAGAACATTTCAATAAAAAATATACAATTAAAAACAACAAACAAATGAATACATAAATTAAATAAGATGTTTAGTGTTAAGACATGATCAAAAAAAGTTTTTCCTGGTGTCAGTTTGTTAAGAATGTCCTTAAGAGAGTAAAATGTGTTTTCAATGGTGTTATTGAGATTTTCAAAAAAAGGAAACAAAAGTTGTGTGAGACTGATAACAACAGCCAGATGAGAGAACAACGTCAAATTTACTGTCCTGCCTTTCCGCTCTGCATTAAAAACGCATCACATAAGCCATAATAAATGTTTTGTGATTTGATGCAACGATGATACAATACATACATAAATACATATAAATGTGCATACATTTTTTAAAATAATCAAAATATTAAAAACTTTTAGTTTTTTTAAAGATGATTTAAGATGCTGATGACTGTTAAAATGCATCATAACTGTCCTGTGAAAAGCGTTCATTGTAATACTGGCATTCTATGAGTGTCATAAAATGGCCTTTAAAAATAACAATATCATTCATCGCAATACATTTTTGGTGCAATATATTGCGCAACAAAAATGTCATGACTCAAAGACAATTTATATAGTGTTTTAATTAACTGATCAGCTATAAAAACAAATAAATACGTAACAGGTCAGATAATCACAACAGAACATGGACAATCATAATTTCATCTTCATAATTAGTTGTTAGATAAAAAAAAAAAAAAGTCAACGATTATATCAAAGAATGTATGCTTTTTCTTCTGCATGCTACAGTATGGCTCACCTGCCAGTCTGTATGGTCTGCAGATGCGCAGGCCGATGGCAAACAGGGGGAAAGAGTTGATGAAGTCGACACTGAGGTGAATCAAACCTTGAAACAGAACTACCACCAGCCGCAGCTACAAGCACACAGACAGACACATTACAAACTCACCAACCCAGATAGAGCTGCATACAGTATAGATCTTTTTCATTTAAAGATGCGAATTAAAACTTATGTTTAAAACTGAAATGCTGCATGAAACATTTGCAAAAAAAAAATTAAAGCATAATTTCCATCCAATGAGTCAAAGAGATGATAAACTGATAAACTGGCTCCAAATGCCTAAAAGAAAAAAGGAATTCGCTGAGGTATGAAGTGGCACGGCGAGCTTTTCCCTCGTGTAATGAATTAATTGCGCCTCAGAAGATGAAGACTAAACGCAATAAATAAACAGCAGTTTTTGGAAGCGTGAGGCAATCTTTGGAAGCACAGCTGCTCAAGACAATTCTGGGAGGTAATAATACTGAACCACTCTGATGACAGACTTTAGCCGAGACATTATAAAATGAGGGGTGGTGCAGAGGCTCAGTGGGTAGCACTGTCGCCTCACAGCAAGAAGGTTCGCTGGTTCGAGCCTTGGCTGGGTCAGTTGGCATTTCTGTGTGGAGCTTACATGGTTTCCCCGTGTTCATGTGGGTTTCCTCTGGGTGCTCTGGTTTCCTCCACAGTCCAAAGACATACGTTATAGGTGAATTGAATAAGCTAAATTGTCCGTAGTGTATGAGTGTGAATAAGAGTGTATGGATGTTTCCCAGTGAAGGGCATCCACTGCGTAAAACATACGCTGGATAAGTTGGCGGTTCATTCCACAATGATGATCCCTGGTTAATAAAAGCCAAGCCAAAGAGAAAATGAATGAATGAATTATAGAAGGACCAAAACACCATTTCAGATGTTTTACAATGCGGTTGATCTGCTGGTTTGTCCATTAATATCATCCAATTGTGCCAATTTTTGTTCTCACATCATCTCTTAAAACAAAATCACATGACTTTTTTTTGATGAGCTTGCTGTAAGTTATTCCGTAAATAATAAAAAACTTTTTTTTGTTATCAGATAAAAACAATTATCCTACTCTGTTGTGTACATAACGATTTTAATGCACATTTACAAAATGTATGTATACCTTGGAGTTTCCATTAAGCATTTTTATGTGACATTTCAAAATTCGAATAATTGTAGGTCGACGGAAACAAGGTAGTGGCGCTTTTTGATTAGTTGTTAATATTAAATAGACTGTTCATCTCAAAATGAAAATTTGCATCCTCACATGCTTCCTCACCAAGGATGTAGATTCACTCTTGACATTGGTGAGGACATACATCCCTAGAGCGCATGCATTTAACAGTACAAATTCTATTTTGTGCAATTAAAAACATGAATAAAGTACTTAATAATATAAAATAAACTCTTAATAATTAAAAATAAATCACGTCCCATGTTGCAAATGTCAATTTACATGATTTTACTCCAGTAGAGTTTTAAGGAGGTATGAATGTAGAGAAATTTAGAGAGGTGTGTGACGCAGTTTAACCTTTTTATCCTGATTATTGTTTTTCATAATCAAGGAGGCCAAGATCAAAACTGAATTTTGATTAATTGCACAGCCTTGGTTAATAGTATTACGGTGAACTCGTAGCCAATTTGACTCGGTGCTTGTGTAGGTTAAGAGTTGAAGGAGCATTACTTTATTTTGAAGTCGATTCAATTATTGGTAGGGACATTTCAGTAATTGGTGCAAATTGGAGGGGACTTCATGCCAATTCTACGCCCTTGTTCCTCACTCTCACCACCTCATGCCTAAGTGCCTTACCTGAACTGTTTTCCTATGCTGTAGACTATAGCTAATAATATTGTAAAGATTGCTCAATGTCTTGCACCGACCAAACATTTCACTTCATTAGACTTTAGTGTATCATCAGGACCCACAGAGACGAATTTGGCTTGGTTTGTATGTGATTATTTTTAATCTCTAAAACAAGTGACCACAGGCTACAATTATACGAATAACCTAAAAATCTTCCTTAATGTTCTGCACGAGAAAAAAAATTCATTCTTTCAGTGCCCCAAGGATGAGTAAATTAACTGTTATTATTCTTTTTTGGGAGAACTATCCTTTTCAAGACATCAAACACTCAAAGATACACCACCAGATTTCTCTGCTATATACTATTTTCTATGTATTAGAAGCATATCAAGCTCTATGGCTCAGACAAACCAAAAAAATCAGTAGGTTTTTATCAAAATGGTAAAAAGTACTGCTCAAACATTTGGGGTCAACAAGATTTCTGCCTATCTATGAATATTAGACCACAAAAAGACTCTTAACACTTCACACATGTTTGTGTTTTCAGCAACTGTTGTCTAAGCGTATGAGGACATGAACTTCATTTCCAGACCTGACAGTCACTTAAACAGCATTTTACCATTATATTTATAATGTAACAGTAAACTGTTGTCCTAGCATGCCATGTAAAGTGCAAGAAATGTCATTATTTGAATGATTTCAAAAGTATCATGTCATCACAATGAAACCTGGAATAATGGCTGCTGAAAAATTTGCTTTACCAACACAAGAATTACATTTATACAAACAATTATGTAACACTACTGACCCCAACATTTCAGTCAGTAGCGTGTACTAGCAGACTATTATCAAGAGTTAAAACATGCGAACCCTCATGGAAACTAGGCTTAATGACATATGAGCTAGTGTATGATTATCTTAATGGTCGCATTCACCAGCACTGAATTGATGGTCTGAGTAACAGAAAATATCAGAGAGCTGCATCAAGTGGTCCAATAGCTCTGCTGGAATGGAGATGAGGTTGAAGCTTATGTTCGAGTGACTCACCAGGGTAAAGACCAGGTAATAGAGGGCAGTGGTGGGCAGCAGGAACAGCAGAATTGTAAAGAGCAAAGTGCCTATGAACAACTGCAAAGAAAAGAGATTGGTCGAGTTATGTAAGGAATGAACTGAATGGCTAATAGATGAATAAATCATGCTGAGATGTACCTGGTCCAGGTCGTATGAGCACGAGTCCACCCTCTGCCTCAAAACATTCCATTTCTTTCCTCTAAAAAGCCGCCACAGCGAGGAGAGACCGTAGATCTTCAGACAGTACAGCCTGACAAGACAGAAGAAAGCACACGTCACAAATAAAGAAACCACCCTGCAGTACTCAAAAAATAGAATAATGTCAAAGGTCAAATGAAAATATTACCCAGGATCGCAAAACCTCATAGGAATGATCAATTCAATTTAATTCATATTTACTTATATAGTGCTTTTGCAATGTAGATTGTGTCAAAGCAGCATAGAATAGAAGTTCTAGCAAATTGAAACTGTATCAGTCCAGTTTTCAGAGTTGAAGTTCAGTTTAGTTCAGTTCAGTGTGCTTTAAATTTAACTGCTGAAAGTCCAAACACTAAAGAGCAAATCCATTGATGCGCAGCTCCACAAGTCCCGAAACAAGCAAGCCAGTGGCAAAAGTGGTGAGAAACAAAACTTCACCAATTGACAAAACTGAAGGAAAGGAAAACATTGCAGAAACCAGACTCAGTTGGGCATGTCCATTTATACAACTGACCCATACGAAATACAATTGACCCATATGAAAAATACATTGCATGGGTCAAATTTATGCCAAAAGTCATCAGTATACTAAATAAAGATCTTGTTTCATGCACTGTAAAAAATAAATCCGTAAAAAACTTACAGTAAAAAAACGGAAGCTGTGGTTGGCAGTATTTCACTGCTAAAAATCCGGTACAAACCATAAAAGCAATTTCAAATTTGTACAGTAAACTACGGTATTTCTTTAATTTATAGAAGTAATATGTCCGCATTTTGAATTAACAACATCTACACATCACATCTTTTGTAACACAGATATAAACATTAACACAGCCATATGCAGGTGGGGATGAGAAAGTTATAATGAAATAATGAACCAATGCTCATCACAAACAACTATTTCCACAAGCAGAAAAGTGTATGAGTGTATAGAAGGTGCTCAGTGTCATTCATGCACATGCTAAACACCAGTATGGTAACATGCATAAACAAAGTCATGAAATAAACATTGTTTATCAACATTAGATATAACATTAATCTCTAATGTACATAACTGATGGGGAAACAACAAAAAATATCCATAGTTATGTCAACAAATAGCATAAAAAGTGATGTGCCATGCAGGGAATTCCGGGAGTCAATGTACGGTTATTCGCCGTATATATTAAGGTAATATACTGTTAACCAGGTTACGGCTTTTTACTGTAGCATTTTTACAGTTTTTTACCATTGAAATCACAGCCATTTTTTTTACAGTGGACTATTATAAATGTCCTACTATAAACATATCTAAACTATTTTGATATGCATTTCTAAGAACTAAATTTGGACAACTTGAAACTTTAACTCGATTATTTTTTTAACTCTCACATTACAGATATCAAAATAGTTGCATTTCAGCCAAATATTGTCATATCCTAACAAACCATACATCAATGGAAAGCTGTTTTATAGAGCTTTTATGTTAAGTCTTACATTTCAAAAAGCTGATACTTGGTTTTGTGACCCAGGGTCTATGGAATTCCGTTTCTTTATTATTCAATCAAAAATATTTAGTTTTAGGGAAAAATGATTGAAGATTGTAAATTTAAAAATTGTTTAATTAAAAACACTTATGTCAAGAGAGTCAAGTCCAATCGCGCGAAAATGCAGTGAGCATGGCCAACCTGTGACCTCACTCAAGATTGACTAGTAAAATAAGGCCTTTCATCCAGAAGGAAAGATACCACCCACTGAGCTGCAGAGTTCAAAACGTTTCAATGCAAAGATTTAAAAAAAATATTAGAAAAAAACAGAAAGCAAACAACAGAAAGCAAAATGAATGAGCGCACAATGAAAAATCTGGTGGTAACTGCATAAAATGACAATAGTTTATTTTTTGCAGTGCAAATTTTTTTTTATCAATGACATTTTTTTTAATGAAATGTTTTTTTTATCATTTTTTTTATTACAGTGTACCTAATTTTGGTAAAAACTTAATATGCGTGTTTGAATAATAAAGACACAAAATTAACCTTAGCATACATGGGTTCAACATTTTTCAACAGGCAAGCAAAACATTTCAACTCGCAAGCAAAGATTCTAGATGTGCAATAAATGGCAGCAGAACAGAGGGCAAAATGAATGAGTGTGTAAGGAAAATTGTGGTAACTGCATAATGTGACAATAGTTTATTTTTTGCAATCCAAAATATTTTATTATCATTGACAAAAGCTTTTTTTTCTTTCACAATTTTTTTATTTGCAATCTTTTATATTTTAGCTACTATGTACTTAATTTTTCCCTAAAACTGAATATTTTTGATTGAATAATAAAGAAACAAAAATAACTCCATAAAGGTCACAAATAAAGATTAAAAACTCTAAATATAGGGGAAGTAACTGCTTAGACAGATCTCAGAAAGAACCTTAGAAGAAAACTACAAACAAAAAATGATGTCAAGGCTGATGTCTTTTCATAACAACTTTCTTTTTTCTTTCATGAAACATCAACTATTTCACCTCTATTTTCTGTGAAACTCTACTTATACATTGCACACTTGGACGTTCAGTTCTCTTTCTAAGAGGACCAATTCTAAAAGTTGATACTGCCCTCTACTGGAAAATCACTAAAAGTGTGAAAACATTACAGATACAATGGGGTATATGCACATTTAGACTTAAGCAAGCTCAAGCGCTTCAGGTGAACTGTGATGCCATTACAAAATCACGTTTAAGATCTGGTTTCTTTAGAAATCAATAATCTTCACTACCTAATAGATATACAACATAAAGTGGGTCTCAGACTGGACAAGAAGCACCGCATTATATTCCATTGTTCTACACTATATCTTTAAATTTTATGGAAATTTAATAATTTATTACCACAGTAATTTCAATGGATTGTCTGTGCTCGCCTGCAGCTCCTGGTGGTGCTTCTGTTAAAACGTTCATCTTATTTTAGGCCTGAACCTCTAAATGAATACATTACAACATTGATACTGTAAAAGCAACCTTATGAAACTCAAAATAGTCACAAGCTTATCAGTGGCTGAACAACTAGCAGTGCATATAGCCCATTGGCTGCAGCTGAAATTGCATACTGTACAGGCACAAAAAATCTGTTGTAAGCAATCATACATGTTTTTGAGATGAAAACCTGCTGTTACAAATTTATCTAAATGCTAAATGCTTATCTAAATGCTTTATGAGTGCTCTAAATAGAGACTTACTAATCTGTTCACATACTTTTTTCACCAGCTATAAAGCATGTGATTTTGGATGCAGTCAGTTTGTTAGAAAAATGAAATATGGAGAAAATAAATTCATCTCACCGTGCCCCGTACACATAAAAACAGTAGATGTGGAAAGTCAGGAGGGCCACAATGTCGGACAGGATGGAGAGTGCAAAAGTCAGTCCCAAGCAGGCTGAGAGTCCAACGTACCACAAGATCCTCTCAATGAAAGGAGACATCAGGTGGATGTAGCCTGTTAACAAAAAATCATATCCATGAGATGGTGGAATAAGCCTGAAACATCAAGAAAATGCTTTAAATCAGGCTTTAAATACATACTGATCCACAGATGGATGTGGTAAAGAAAGAATCTCCCCAGCACTTGATCGAGAGCCTTGTTCATCTTCAGTCCAGCAGGAGCTCCCATCAGCCATTCTAACAGCTGCTGGAGCTCTTTGGCCACATGCTAAAACACAATCCAATTGTTTGGGATCATTATGTATGTATATTTATTTCAATATGTAAACTGATGCAAAGTGAAGTTAATATTTTTTCTCATTTTATTTTCAGACAAACACAAAGAAAAATAATTGAATAGAAAATGTTTATTTATTTTAATTGTAGTATTATTTTCTACTTTATTTTTTTATCAAATGAATCGAATATGAATAAAATGAGTCAAAGATAGGCCTGTCACGATATCTATTTTTTGTTGTATGATATATTGCACCAAAATATATTGCAATAAATGATATTATTGTCATTTAAAGACCATTTTATGCCACTCATTATATAATGCCAGAATGACAACATAATATCATCACAATGCTAGTACACTCTTCCAAAGAACAAATAATATAATATTCTGAATAATATTTAAATTAAATATAGTCATTTTAACAATTTCATAATTAGGCATTGGAATCAGAATGTGAAAATCTATATCCTAAATAAATTATAATAAATGTTAACAGAAAAGTGCAAGGTAAGAAGTAACAGAGGCTGCGATATCTGCTGCCAGATCTATTTTCAGTGTTCAGGCACCCACATGAAAAATACTACAGTAATTTATAGTAAATACTATAGTGTTCTTTTAACCATACGAACATTGACACCTTCAATAGAGATAGAGATGTTGCAAAATCAGCTAAAATGTTGCTAGAATTGTTTTTTATGTAAAGGCGTTGGGCGATATATATTGCAACAACAAAAATGATTGACATCATGCCCATGTGTTGTGTGATAATTCGAAACACTGATTAATGTGACTGGCCTAGTCAAAGAGACTAAAATAAATAATGTAAACCCTAAACTTTTTAATGGTAATATATCATCATACTTACATCAGCCACAGGTACCAGAGTATCAGCTAATTTGCTAATACGATTCTCTCTATACAGCCATGAGATGAGCAGCAAACCAAGGGCTATGTCCACAAGGAAAGACACAAAAATGTTTGCTTTTCTGCAGAGAAGTGAAAAGAGTTAAGAGATTATGTTTGATTGAATAATGTAATAAAAAAGTTAAACATTCAAGTAATTAACAGCATGCAGTTTTTTTAAATGATTTCAAATACTGCAGTTCCTTTGAAATACTATTTTGGAGCATAAGTAAAAATAAAATAAAAATGCAAACATTATGATCAAAACGTCTCATTACAAAAATGAATGTATATTCTTATTTTATAATAGTATTTACAAAACAAATTGTCAGGATAAATAAGTACCTAAAAATATCAGGAAATTTGACCTTTTTATTAGTGCGAGATTAATTATGTGCCATGAGTACTTCAACATTTTTCATGAGAATAGCTAACAATAATTATACTTATACATGTTACTAAATTTACTTTTAAAATGCATTCATCTTCACAATGTATTTTGAGTTATAAAACTGACTGAATGGAAATAGAATGAATTGAAGAGAAATTAGGGCTGCACGATATTGGAAAAATCATTTTGTTTTTCTACGATATATATTCAGTTTTGCCAAATGACTGAATAACACTATTTGTAAAGAATTTAGGGTCACATTGTATTTTATGGTTCAATTCTATGACTTTTGCCTCAATAAACTCCCAATTAGCTCCTTATTAATAGTTATTAAGGTAGATTAGGTATTGGGTAGGACTAGGGGTGCAGAATAAGATCATGCAGAATATACAGTTTATAAGTACTAATAAGCAGCCAATCTCTCAATAACATGCATGCTAATAAGCAACTAGTTAGTAGTGAGAATTGGTCCCTTAAGTGTTTCAGAATATATTCATTTTGATTAATTGGGATGATTCTGTAGGGGAGTAAATGATGCAAAATAAATATAATAAACAAATTACAAGCACAGATAAATGGAATAAAGCAAAGATAAAAGTGAAATGAACAGCGCATGCTTTATGGTTTTGCAAATGTAAAAATTACACTGCAAAGTCTTTACTGTATAAATAATTAAACATAATTATTCTTTATTAAAATTTCAATTGGACAAATTTCTTATGCCTGAATACTTTAATGTCTCTCAGCCTTAAAAACATGCAAATTATAAAATTTCACTCCATTGTAGTTAAACTCTGCAGTGATTCCGAAAATCTCATGTTTTGAACTGTGAGCCTTGCTCAACTAAAATCCCAACTCAACATTGCATATCTCTATGATGTGACTATTGCGCATACACACATTGTGATATCGATGCTGAAACAATATATTGTGCAGCCCTAACAGAAATACACAATTTTCTAAATCATATAAAACAAAGCACAAAGCAAAAGTCAATGCTTAAGTTTTTCTCTTTTGTTATCAAATGAACACTTGTTTTATATGATTGACCACTACCTAGGGCCAGACAGAATCTGCAGACATTTGTGGTATTTCTGCGCACTATTTTGTAAAAATCTGCGTTTTTATGTGGAATGATTTTGGGAGTATCATAACTAAAACTTAATATATCTTTTTAACTTTTATTTAGTGTTTACAATGCAAATCAAATTAGATCCACTTATTTGGTTAACAAAGCAAGTCTCTCATATAATATATCTACTAAACGACAGAAAATATTACTTTACAAACTGCATTGTACATAAATCATAAGAATATTTTCATATTTGTCAATAATATTAGTGAAATGAATCGAAAAACTGAATAAATGTAAACGTACACACATTTACACAAGTAAATAAATAGACTCAATGATGGGCTAAAAATCTGCGGATTTCTGCACGTGCAGATTCTGTGTGGGCCTACCCTTACCTCATGAAATCCATGTGGGTATCAGCTTTTTTAGGGGAGAAAACGGTTTTGAAATGAATGGCCCTGTAACTCGACTGAACACAAGTGGACAGCTTGCTCGTAATGAACTTCACAGGAGGTATGTTTAAAATCCTGTAAAACAAGAAAGGATCTGATTCACACATTTCCTCTTTGCATTTTCAATACTGACAACAGACAGAAGATGGTCCACATTTACTCACCTGAAGCTGCAAAACCAAAGCCACAGAGAAAGCAACCACGTGAGGCAGATGCACACTGGCACAGATGCTTGTTTAAGAAGCTCTGCAATAATACTAGCCTCCCTGCCTTCAGACTGCCAGTGGGTGAGTTTCAGCGGCCCGTCATCGTATTTATCCAGGAAAAACAGAGGCTGACTTTGAGCAACTGTTTGGAAGACCAAGCGCAGCTCTGACGGCTCGATGTCAGACTTCTGGTCAGCCTCTTGTACCGGATGAAGCTGCGACAGCATCACTTTCCTTTGGTCATAATGAACGAGGATGATCTTATCTTCTTCACTGCCATCTGTGTCACTCTTTTGCTCGTTGTCTTGCAGAAGCGTCCCATAGTTTTGAACCACCTGGCACGTAAAGCCTCTTTTGCCAATCTCACGGCTCAACTGCAGCCAACATTTCTGAGGAAAGATGGTGCTCAGGTCTTTTAGGAAGCTGTCCAGTCCTTCTTGACCTTCTTTTGGCATGCTCCAGGAACCCAGGACGGCGAGATCCACTTGAGTCTGGCTCTGGATCTCACTCAAGTACTTTTTCACCTGCCCGGGGATGAATGGATAGTGAACTACAGCTAGTACTACAGCAGAATTGTGCCCTGGAATCCAGCGCCCGACCAGCAGGCCACTGTCAGCAGTGTTGCAGCATTGGGGAAAGAAGATCTTCAGCACCATGTCTGTGTGCTATAAAGTCCACCAACAGCGAAATATACAGTCCTGTGTGGGCATAAAAGCATTATTTAAAGGCTAGAAACAAGAATACAAGAAGCACAATATGTATAATACATTATAGCACGTATAATGCAGCATTTTGAGTAGTCAAAAATAAATAAATAAACAAACGTGAAGTATGTTAGCAGCAGGACAGCAGTACGTTTGTGCCCTTCAAATCGGTCATTTCTATGGAAACCACACGCTTCGGGCAAAACTCTCATCGATTTTATTCACGGCACCACCATGGACAAAAGCAAGAACGTGCTATTATGTGCTGTTATTGTTAGTTAAGTGTTTATAAAGTTACCTTGTGGATTTTGAAGGTCGAGAAATTCTGAGAAGTTGTTTTGTAGTCGATGACGATTAAATTAACTTTACTAAGTGCATTAATCAGCGCTGGCATGCTCTCAATAAATAACGCAAAATCATAGGAAAATAGTACTAGAAATGCTACTAAATAATCCAGCACGAGCTCTTGTTATACTAATTGGAAACCAGTTTTTCATTGGATTAGACAGACCGTAACGTTCATATTGTTTATAGTCCGTCGTTATAATTCCGCCGGGTGAACTTAACTGATATTTTCTGTTCCGACCCAAATGGTTTAAGTAAGGTTTTTTTGCATTTTATTTGCACGTAGAATCCATTCATTTATCTTTATATTGATAAAAGAAATCAGATGTGCAACAGTAGCCTTATTTAAATATATTTCATTTTGCATTCATAGAAAGTGCTTATATTTACGCATTTTCGTCTTATTTGTTTTAATATATTTAAAATAAATTTAGAGCAAGGCACAGCAGATTAAATGGATAAAGAAATAACTAAAAATACTACTATACATTCCCAGCTGATTGATTACATGAAAACTGTAATAGGCATTTTGTATTAGCCTACAGATTTTCTATAATGTTGTTTAAATATTCAAATTATATATGATTTGAATTAAATGTGGATTAATTTGCATACACTTTTAGTACAAAAATCTAAACAGTAAACAAAGTCAGATTAAAAAAAATGTTTCTTTATTTCTTCCAAAACATTAAAGTTAAAAAAATAATTATATCAATAATAATTGTGGAATAATATGTTGCAGATATTAGATATTGAAATCTGCAAAAACAAATATGCAACAAAAGGAACGCTTAAAAGCAGGCTATAGGCTATATGGATGTTTTCTTAACATTCAACTGAAAATAATCACTGAATCAGTAGCATAAAAAAACAGGGCTTTTTGCCTTAAAAATATATATAATAACATTTTTTTCATAAAGCACTTAGCAAAGATGGACTGCATGTATGAAATGAGCTATATAACCTAAAAGCGTAGAAGAGTCTACTTACATGAACCTCTGATCGGTGAATGTGCCTAAATGAGACTTATCCTAAATGGAACGTTAGCTATCTTAACATTCAAGACAAAGGGGCCCCACAGAACCAGCCTTTCTTTCATGATAACAGCTTCTCACATGATAACACTTACATTTAGGAGGGAACTGATGGAAGAAGAAAACAACAACAATGCTGTGGTTTATTATTGTACAAATATAAATTTGCCCGTTAAAAATGATCAATTTAATCATAATGTTTATTTTGAATGTAGTTGGGACACAAAAACACAACAAAAAAATAACTTCATATATAACTTCATATTTGATTCAGGGGTTGGACTGGTATTAAATTAAAATATCAGAAAGGGATATTAATAATAAAAAAATCACTATACAGACTTTTGTTTCCTAATGCCTAAACTTTTTACACAATCCAAATTAAATTAAATTAAAGTTAGAAATCAAATAAAGCTCAATATAAATAAAATAAGTATTATTTAAGAGTTAAAATAGCTTTTCTACAGGATAGTCAACCCATAAATGTAAATTCAGTCAACATTTTATTTTCTTACTTTGAAGGACAAAAAAGAAAATATTTTGAAGAATGCTGGTATCAAACATGGGTTTGGTTCCCAATGACATTGTATGAACATAACAACAACAACAACAACAACAACAACAACAACAACAACAACAACAACAACAACATCAACAATAATAATAATAATAATAATAATAATAATAATAATAATAATAATGGTGACACGGTGGCTCGGTGGTTAGCACTGTCGCCTCACGGCAACAAAGTCACTGGTTCGATTCCTGGCTGGGTCAGTTGGTATTTCTGCATGGAGTTTGCATGTTGTCCCCGTGTTGCCGTGGGTTTCCTCCGGGTGTTCCGGTTTCCTCAACAGTCTATCGCTTGAACGCCTATTAATAATAATAATGATGATAAAGTCATACAGTATGCACACACCGGATATGCTACTATACGCTTAAACAAAGCCTATTCAATCAAAATGTCTGGCTCAGCATTATGCAACAGTCACCTCTGCCCTGTTTACAATGAACAGTGCTTACAGAAAAGGTAGCGTTTTGATGTAAAGATACTGCTGGGCGAGTCACGTGATAAGGAAGGCCAACCAGAAAGCTAGGGATTTTTTGTGAGTGTCTGATGAATGATCCACACCTTTCAAAATAATTCAACGACTTTGCACGGAACACGTTTGTTTTTGTTGTTATTATTCGGTCGTGAGACGGTTTCGTTTTATTTAGGCCACACACAAAAACACGCCTACTACATTGAAAACGCATATTTATGTTTAACTCTTTAACTTTGACTGTTTTAAATAATGACTGTTAAAGTCATTTAAATAAAGAATGTTTTTAATAATGGTTTACACATAGCATTGTTGGTTTACAAAAAAATCATCAAACACAATCCTGTCGCGCTACTTGACTTGATTTTGATTTTATTGTAAAAAAAAAAAAAAGAAAAAAAAAGAAAACATGTTAAATGAGAATCTGAAATATTTTATGGCATATTTCAACATATAAATTGTTTTATTTTGATTATGTTTCTAAATAAATTAATCTTACACTTCATATTTTTTTATTTTTAGCATATGTAATAATTCCAGTACTTTTGCCATAAACCAACATATCTTTCAATGCATTGAGTGTGTTAACTAGTGACATTAGGAGTTAGGAAACGCAATCCAATTTTATAATTTTATTTTTGGTGGGGCAGTTAAAAGGTAAATGGGGTTTGTTTAATTAGGGTTGGAGCAAAACTATGCAGAGCTGTGGCCCTCCAGGAATTGAGTTTGAGACTTATGATGAATAGAAGCAATAAGAAAAATCAGACATCATACTGAGTACTGAATACTGCACAAGCTTAAGGGAAGTGTATAATGAGGCCATGATAAGAACTGTTTCATATAAATAAACAAGGGGAGAACGATTTCTAAACATTGGCTGCTATTCAAGGAAACCACTCGAGTTTTTTTTCTGTTTGTGGTTTGTGAGGTTTAGTTCACGTGACCTCGAAATGAAAGTGGCCGGTCTTTTATTTTCCTGATGCCTGAATTACGACAAAATTGCTTTAGTGATAAGTGACAGGATGATAAATGTGAGATTAAATATGGAGTTCAGTATATATTTCCAACATATCGTCATATAATAGATCTAAGTACTCCTTGTTTTCCAGGAAAACGCATGAAAACTTAAAGGAGAATCTCTACAACGCCATCTCCAGGTAGCTTTGCATTAAAGCAGTTAACTAGCTTTCGCTTTCGTTTTCCCGTAAAGCAGTGGGATACGCGGAAAGACACAGACTGAATTGTTTGTATATGCAAACACTGCTATTGTACCATAACAGAACAAGGTAAGGATAATCTTCATATATATATTTATGACTACATACACAACTACATATGGCTACAGACTGCAACATTTTTTTCAGATTTCTCCTCGAGTCTCTGCATGAGATATGCGATTCAGTCAGATAGCTTATAATAAATCTGTAGCATTGTATTGTGAATGACACCGATTTGCACGGACATGCAAATTATGTTAGTCTGCATCTAGAGTCGGTGAGATGCACTGCATATGTGCATGCATATACAATTCTCAGCATAATTGAGTACACCCCATTTTGAAAATGAATATTTTTATCCAATTTTTTGTGAATATGGGTAATATATATTGGTGCATTTGAACAAAGGCGATTTATAAAACAAATATATTTATTAAAATAATATTTTAATCAGAACATATTTAAAAATGGAAAGATAATACATTTAAATTCCTGCAAAATATTGCAAAAAAATTACAAACTACAAAATTTCAACAAAATAAAATTTTGTGTTTCTCTTGATTTTTGCTATTTTTGAAAATGTTTTTAATATTTTGCTCTAACATATCAATTTGGCCTACTAATTTTTTTACCATTGTTTTGTTAGATTGGCTCCAGATTTGGCTTCAGTATTGACTGAACTAATATGCACAAATATAATATTGTAAAGCATCCTATAGATAATAATAATTTAAATGAGAGATTTGTGAGGGGTGTACTTATATGCTGAGCACTGTATGACTGTCATAAAATTATAACCTCAAACCTATCGTCACGTAAAATAGGCACGCAATATGATCTATCTGCGAAGATATCTAGATCAAGCAAAAACTCAGATGATTATACTGGCGTCCGGGTCTCAAAATGTCACTGAATAAAAATGTGTAAACGCGTCCAAGCAGTTCCTCCATCTGATAAAGAGGCTTGTTTCAGGGAAGATACAAAAAGCATCGTGTATGTTTAGATCCTCTTCCTTGTATGTGGAAGTGTGGCTAAGCGCGTTACTCTCCTCTAGTGGTGCTTCAACTGTAAATATCGTCTTTCTGAGAAATACTAGCGAAACCAAAAGTATAACAACCAGTTATTTTACTCCAATCCAAACAAGTCGTTTAAATGGCAACCCTAATCTGCATGACTGGAATTTCAGTTTCGCAATGATATCATTTAAATGAAACACAGGGGCAGGAGAGTTCATACTCAAAATGTTCCAAAGTATGCTGATAATAATGATGTCATTCCTCTTGCTAACTTGACTATTGGGATAATATTCGTTTGCATACAAGTTTGCAACTAAAGAGTACAAGTTCATGCAGATATTGGATGAATACAAAATTAATAAAAATAAATAAATAAATAAAAAGCATGCAAAACTACACAAAAAATGATTCAAAGATGATTCCTTGGATTTGCAACAGTTTTTTTTAAGTTAAGTGGTTGTAAACCATTAATTTGGGCTGAATTTAAACAAACAAATTGAGTTGAACTTTACTCAATTTAATTTGTTTGTTTAAATTCAACCTATTTAAACCTAATCAAGAGAATAAAGATGTTTGCATGAGTGGGTATAATAAACAGATGGCTTTTGCAGTTGTGCAGTGTTTACCACATCTGAGTGTTTACGGATGTCTCAGTCTACCTCTATTTGTAAGAAATGAAACTCATGGATAAATGTTCGCCTGATGGTGCGCAGGTGTGGATTTACAGGCCAAAACTGAGTTTCATTTATGGCTAAAACTTTACACAGCCGCAGTCGTGGACATCAGCATACTTTCCAACTAACAGTCAAAAATAGCAGGTCAAATGCAGATATGCATCATTAATATGTATGTTTATGTGCAATGTACAGTGAGACATGCATAATGCACAAACCCTGGATGCATGAGTTTTTATTTCACAAAAAAAGATAACTTGAAAAAGTGCATAAGTGCTTATTTTCAGGATTGTGGTATTATGTTTTACATCTGTGCATTGCAATAGAAGATAGATGGCAATTTTCAAAAACTGATATGATAAAATGTTGTAAATTCTGTCCAGACAGACACACACACATATGAGCAATTCCATGCAAATGTCAACCTTGTCATGAAAAAGTTTAAGTTTTCACCAAAATACCAAAACTCTTTCTACATATTGTGCAAGCAAGCATTTAAAGTACTTAAAAAATAATCAAAAATGTCTATGTCAATGTTTTCAAGCTATTATATTTGATTCACCAAAGTCACACAAGTGGCAAATTCACATCGGTAGGGAAGCTTTTCCCTCATAAATGCAAAAATGCCAAATAAAATAAAATCAATCATGTTTGTTATAGAGAGCAGACTCTTATCCTGTTGATTAGCATTATTTCTTTTGGGTTGTGGAGTTTAATTCACAAAATTTCTACAGAGTATGTTGTGTATTGTAAACTAGCAGACTTTTTTTCACATCCATAACGCATGTTTATTTTCCTCATTTAAATATAAAAAATGTTTACAGATTGATATTTTTCTGCTCCCATCTATCTATCTATCTATC
>CAIGQZ010016425.1:14861228-14872063 GCA_903798205.1 Danio tinwini
ATCTATCTATCTATCTATCTATCTATCTATCTATCTATCTATCTATCTATCATGTCACATTGTTATTAATAGCCTACTTCTACTGATTCAAATAAAACTGACTGACATCAGTTTACAAACACATGACAGCATGATTATGAGTATAGATAAGATATAATTTTCTTCCTCTTTAAAAGTTTATCATAAATGCAGCATTTATTTGGAAAGGCATATGTTTAAAAGAGAAGTGAAAGATAAACGGCTACTATATCATCTCTTCAGGTAGGAGGGGCTAGTAAGGTTCTGATTTGCCGTTTCCAAGAATGGGCGTGTCTATAAGCTCAAAGTATATTTGAATGCGCCTCTCTGGCACTTCATTCTGATATTACAAAGAGCAGAAAGCACGAGCGCAGAGTTTGGGGTCGCGCTCTGAGGAAACCGCTAACGAGATATAACGGTGGAATAAATCAATGGGAGTTCAAAAACGCCTGATTTTGGAAGCGGCGACGAGAGTTTGTCAGAGGCAAAGTTGTATTGCCTGCTCTTGGAGTAGTTATTTGCTAAAACGGTAAGATTTAAGCTTTATGTGCTTCTTAACTTCACTGTTAACAACGGTTTAGCGGTCTGTTTGGAAGTGTGAATGTTTCAATTTGCGCCACACGCAAAAATAAATGTAGTTTGTTTGTTGTATTGTACGTGGATATGTAACACTTTTAAAGACTTAACCGATAAACTTTATACCAGTTGTAGCTATCAGTATCATTCTTCAACTATATACAAACTTACATTACACTTTTATATAGTGCTAAATAGACATGTAAGATATAAAATATATATACATTTATAATTAAGAAAAGGTAACCGCCCAGCGTCTTGATAACAGAGTAAACAATGAGGAGTAACTTCACAGATAACCCTTACTGTGCCTATGTGAGTTTCACAATCACATCATTATCCATGTTGCCACGAAACAAGCAAGTTTATTATAGCCTATGTAACGTTTAGCAGATCATGCTACTCACTTGAAGAAGCTTTAACAGTGTTGTTCTTGCTTTTCAACAGACCGATGAGTCTCATCTAGATGACCTTCCTGTGGTACAGTATGGAAGACCACTCCGGTTGGTCTTTCCTGTAGGATGGTGGCGCACAGTTCAGTGGAAGGGAATCAAGGCATAGAAGATCGCCAAGTGAGCACTGAGGCCTCCTCAGACGTCTTCCAATCCCAAAGATCCAGGCCCAGGCAGAGTACCGTGGCTTTCCAGACACATTTCAAGCCGTTCAACTATGCAAGAGACTTCAAGATCATCTCCAACACCACCTCGATGCTAGAGGAGAGTGGCTTCTATTGGGGTCCCATGACTGTGGAGGAAGCACACCTGAAGCTGAAGAAAGAGTCAGTGGGAACTTTCCTGATCCGGGACAGTCGTCAGAGTGACGTTTTCTTTACACTGAGTTACAAAGCACAAAACGGTCCTGTCAGCATCCGGATTAACTTCAAGAATTCCAAATTCAGCCTGACTGGAAGCAAGGAATCTTTTGACTCTCTTTTCAAACTGCTGGAGCACTACATCAGTTCCCCAAAGAAGGGGCTCATTCGGCCCTGCAGGAAAGAGCCAGTGCAGTCCCTGCAGCAGTTGTGTCGGAGACAGATTATGGAAAGATGCGGTGCAAAAGACATCGACTGCATCCCTGTGCAACCAATCCTCAAAGACTTCCTCCATGCCTTCCCTCATCCGCTATGAAGATGAGACTCGTTGCATTAAAGCGCTGCTGGAATATTCTGGAGATACTTGATGGACTCCTCGTGGTCCTGCTCCGTTTTAGGATGCAGGAAACACACTGTAGCACATTTTGGAATATCAGACTTAAACACTGCACAATGAAAGTTTACATTGTCTGTGAATGTTTACACTATATGGAAAAAATGTTTTCCTTTTATCGTTACATTTCTGCTATGCAGAGAGAAATATTTCAAGAAAGTACATTTTATAAAGTTAATAAATATATTTTTAAACAATTTAAAACTTCTCAGTTTTCATTTTTATTTGTTTGGGGGATTCATTCACTGATTGGATTGAAATGGAGTTGTGTTATGGACAGTTCAGTAAAAGTCTTAGAGAACTTAAATATTACTAAGAAATTATAAATCATTATTTTGGTAAAATGTTAATATTATTTTGCGAATTAAACAACGCAGGTGGGAATTTTCTTTAAAGTTTCCCACACTCAAGTCAAGCTTCACCCTTACCTAACAAGCTTCACGATTCATATCTCAACTTAATCCATGCCAAGAAACCTGCTTTTTTTCCTTTTCTTTTTCTTCCTAGAATTGGACAAGTTAAAGCTATGACATATTTACTAGATTACAGGCTCATTGTACCTGAATTCCTGAAATGACAAGAAGCCGGGGACTTATAGGAAGCTGAGGCCAGACGTTCTGTACTGAAGCTGGCTGATTAATCTAGGTAGTAGCGTGGTTGAGGGGAGGAGCTGTGGTGACCGTAAACTGCTTATGGCTCAGACAGACATTTACAAGAAATGAAGTGGGTTGTGAGGACTGATGGAGTGTAATAGGCGGAGCCTGTGATCCTCAGAGACGCTCATACCTGCTATCAATACAACTCTGCCAAATAAAGATCTGACAGGCTTACTCAGAAAAGTGACTAAGAACAAAACTATACTTCTAAACTTCAGCTCGCTGCTTGGAATTCCATTCACGGCAGAAGGAAGTGATGTGCGCAGTCATCAGATAAAACTTAAGACTGTGAGATCTTGTTACATTTAGTTTTTTTTATTGCTTTTCGTATCCTGACTGATCTTCCTGAACAGAACAAAAGCAATGAGGTGCTTTCTGAAGATATGTAAATCATTAGTCAACACAGTGAAAGGTCAGATCAATCTAATCTTATCCTTTCTGATTCTAATGAAATTATAATACTGTGTGGAAGTCAAGGGAAAGTCATTCGGTGCAAATTAACCAGGGATTTCCCTTGGCCATACTGATTACTGATTAACTACATTTATTTCCCAGCCAAATCCGACATGAACAGGAAACTACCTACTTTTGTAGAAGACTGAATGCAGTTTTAATAAGGTTTTGGGGATTGAGCCGGTGTGAATCGCCAGGGTTAATCGGTCTATCATCTTCCCCTCGCTCGCTCGCCTGTAGTGATTAATACACATGAAAGCACAGTCACTTCCAGGAAAAGAGACAGTTGTGTTTCCCTGAAGAGCCTCTAATCTCCACTGCATCTGGCCTCAACTTACACAAACATACATACACACATGTGCTCCAGAGCGCTGTACACTTCCTCCTGGAACCGCAGTGCTCCCCTCCAAAACGCAGACAGTAGTAGTTATGCATACACACAAGCCTGTGTGGGTGATGTGTACAGAGAAATGGCCCTGGTTTGAGCTTGTGAACGGAGAATGACCTCAGGAGGAGCACACAGAACAAAAATAAAATTCATAGTGAAAAAAACTTAATAAATTGTAAATACAAATGATATATAGTGTTTGGAAAATAAAATATTAAAATAAATACTAAAACAGAATAAAATGGATATTATTTGTGGCAAACAATATAGTTTTTGGGGTTAAAAGAAATCAAAATTTTAAATAAAATACAAATTAAAGCAGAAAATACTTTATTTCCGAGGCCATTTTTGTAAAATATAAATGATAAAAAGAATAATTAATATTGGTGAGGGTGGCACATTGGCTCAGTGGTTAGCACTCTTGCTTCACAGCAAGAAGGTCGCTGGTTCAAGTCCCGGGTGGGCATTTCTGTGTGAAGTTTGCAAGTTCTCTCCGTGTTGGCGTGGGTTTCCTTCAGATGCTCTGGTTCTCGCCACAGTCCACAGTATGTCAAGACATACGCTATAGGTAAATTGGATTAACTAAATCAGCTGTAGTGTATGAGTGTGTAAGTGTGTGAATGAGTGTTTCCCAGTACTGGGTTGCGGCTGGAAGGGCATCTGCTGTGTAAAGCATTTGCTGGATAAGTTGGCGGTTCATTTCGCTGTGGCGACCTCTGAAATAGAGACTGAGCCAAAGGAAAATGAATGAATGAATGAATGAATGAATAATATTGGTGGCATATAATACATTCATTTTCTTTACGGCTTAGTCCCTTTATTAATCTGGGGTCGCCACAGTGGAATGAACCGCCAACTTATCCAGCATATGTTTTACGCAGCGAATGCCCTTTCAGCTGCAACCCATCACTGGGAAACATCCATACACACTGCATATAATACAGTATTTTAAAAATAAAATACATTTTTTTTTCGGAATTTGTGACAAAAAATATTTGTGGAAAATAATGAAGTATGAAATAATGAATTATGAATAATGAAAAAAACTATATTTATATTTATTATATTAACAAAACATCAAATTAATTTACTATTTTGTCAAATATACAAATATAACAACAACAAAATATAAAAGTACAGTTTTTGAAATTGAGCTCATTTTAGTGGCAAATAATAATTATAATAATAGTTGCAAAACATAATAATAATAATACAATAATAATACACAGTAAAACCCAAAAAGTTAAGGTAACTATTTGAGGAAACCGATTACAACAAACCATTTAAGTTCAAAAACTAATCCTAAAAAGTACTGTGAACTTAATCCATTTGAGTAAACGAAGCAATTTGAGCACAGTAAAACCCAATAAATTAGGAGAACTCAAACCAACTGATTACTGTTAAACCCAATAAATTAATGAGGTATTTAATGAACTCATTACCTTCGACACTGAGTTCAAAACTCTTTTCAAATGAGTAGAAATAACTTTCAGTCAATTCTGAGTTACTACACTCATTTCATTTAATAAAGTTGATTGTTGGGTTTTACAATAATAATAATAAATTGTGTTTATAATGCGCTTTTCTCAGACCCAAAGTGCTTACAAAACAGTAAAAAACAACAAAACACAATAAAACAATAAAGACACCGTGAGAATAAAAAAAAAAAGGTCAGTCCTAAAAAGATGAGTTTTAAGTAGCTTCTTAAAACAGTCCAAGAAACCAGCATTCCTAATGTTTGTAGGAAGAGCATTCCATAGTTAAAACATACAGAAATATAACAGAAAAGATAACAGTTTCTCAAAAATTTAATAAGTAAAATAAAATCAAATCAGACATCTCCGGCAAAAAATAGTTTTATAATAAATTTTTGTGCATTAGTTTTTTTCCTCTAGTTTATCCCTTTAACTGCCCCTCTACCAAATGATTGACTGTGTTTTGACTGTTTTAAATAATGACTGTTGAAGTCATTTAACGAATGACTTTTTAACGGTTTTAAATAATGGTTTACACACACAGCATTGTTGGTTTACAAGATAAATCAAACAAACATAATCCTGTTGCACTACTGCACTTGATTTTGGTTTTATTGTAAAAACAAAACAAAACATGTTAAATGAGAATCTGAAATATTTTATGTCATACTTCAATAAATAAAGATGATTTAGTATTCAAAAATGTTTTATTTTGAATATATTTTTAAATAAATTGTACTTACACTAAATTATTCAGATTTTTCATATTAATTCCGGTACTTTTACCATAATCCGACATATCTACTATTTGGTAGAGGCTGATATTTTAGAAATTATGGGATGTATTGAAAAATGAAATGCATTCAGTGTGTTTACTAGCGGCATTAGGAGTTAACAAATGTAGTCTTAATGGGCCAGATAAAGGGTTATTTCTTACTTCTCATAGCTTTTTCTGAATGACAAAACAAGTCACTATTTTTACAGTGCAACCCACTCACTGACGTGATGTTACTCTGGAAACACATTACACATCATCAATCTGTAATTTTTTTTTAAATGGTTGAAATCTATTTATGGTTATGATGCTGAAGACCCCTGGGAGTGGTTTTTTAAAATTGACAATGTTTCAAACCACAATGCCAAATTCCAGGAAGCCGAGTGATAAGGCTACCCACATAATGGTTACTATGCCAACACTCATCTCTAGCCATCCCACATCAAGGCATTGTGTCCTCATGAGCTCCACTGAGAAAATGTGGGCAGTTTCATGCTGACAGAACAAAAAGACCACCTTTCTTTAACCCTTCACGCCTTTTCCAGACACACTTAAGTGGCTTTTGCATGAGCTCACAAGAACTGGAATGAATGAACAAATGACTACATACATACATACATACTAGGGCTGCATGTTACTGGAAAAATACGCAATATTGTGTTAAGAGTATTGCGATAACGATATTTCCTCTGATATAACATTTGCCTTGACAAATTTTATTAGATGTGTGTTTATTTCATGATATTCAATTAAACAGGTAAAAGATATTTCTCAGATCTAATTAATTTACATTCAGATTAAAAACTGTCGAAGCACAAACATTTAGTCTTTAAAACACTATGAATGAGTGAAACCCCTCGCAGATATTCTGACTGATTGGCTGTTGTCATTCTCTTCTCTGGTTGTCTCGACTCCGCCCATTACTGTTAATTTTTTAGTGGGCCTCGTCTGATCAAATCTGGATAAACAACCAATGCATAATTCATTAATTCATTTATTTTCTGTTCGGCTTAGTCCCTTTATAAATCTGGGGTTGCCACAAGGGAATGAACCACCAACTTATCCCGCATATGTTTTATGTAGCGGATGCCCTTCCAGCTGCAACCCATCACTGGAAAACATCCATACACTCTCATTCACACACATACACTATGGTCAATTTAGCTTATTCAATTCACCTACAGCGCATGTCTTTGGAATAGTGGGGGAAACCGGAGCACCCGGAGGAAACCCATGCAAACACAGTGAGAACATGCAAACTCAACACAGAAATGCCAACTGACCCAGCTGAGGCTCAAACCAGCAACCTTGTTGCTGTGAAATGACAGCACTACCCACTGCACCACCGCGCCTGCACCAATGCATAAACTAAATGTAATTTATCGCACGTCTGTGATACGTATATTGCATATACTACTATCGCGATGATTATTATTTTGTTATAAATTGGGCAGTCCAAATACATACATACATATATACTAAACATACGTACACTCACTGGCCACTTTATTAGGTACACCTGTCTAACTGCTCATTAACGGAAATTTCTAATCAGCCAATGACATGGCAGCAACTCAATGCATTTAGGCATGTAGACACGGTCAAGACGATCTGCTGCAGTTCAAACCGAGCATCAGAATGGGAAAGGTGATTTAAGTGACTTTGAACGTGGCATGGTTGTTGGTGCCTGACGGGCTGGTCTGAGTATTTCAGAAACTGCCGATCTACTGGGATTTTCACGCACAACCATTTCTAATGTTTACAGAAAATGGTATGAAAAAGA
This sequence comes from Danio tinwini, assembly GCA_903798205.1. NCBI lineage: Eukaryota > Metazoa > Chordata > Actinopteri > Cypriniformes > Danionidae > Danio > Danio tinwini. Next base: position 14,868,558 of record CAIGQZ010016425.1, read on the forward strand.
GAAAATATCCAGTGAGCGGCAGTTCTGTGTGCACAAATGCCTTGCTGATGCCAGAGGTGAATGGCCAGAATGGTTCGAGCTGATAGAAAGGCAACAGTAACTCAAATAACCACTCGTTACAACCGAGGTATGCAGAAGAGCATCTCTGAACACACAATACGTCCAACCTTGAGGCTGATAGGCTACAACAGCAGAAGACCATATCGGGTGCCACTTCTGTCACCTAAGAACAGGAAATTGAGGCTACAATTCACACAAGCTCACCAAAATTGGACAATAAAAGATTGGAAAAATGTTACCTGGTATGATTAGTCTCGGTTTCTGCTGCGACATTCGGATGGTAGGGTCAGAATATGGCATCAACAACATAAAAGCATGGATCCATTCTGCCTTAACGGTTCAGGCTGGTGGTGGTTGTGTAATGGTGTGGGGGATATTTTCTTGGCACACTTTGGGTCCATTAGTATCAATTGAGCATCGTGTCAGTGCCACAGCTTACCTGAGTATTGTTGCTGACCATGTCCATCCCTTTATGAAAACAGTATACCCCCATCTTCTGATAGCTACTTCCAGCAGCATAACGTGGCATGTCATAAAGCACGAACCATCTTAGACTGGTATTACAAAACTGTGAAGATGGGGATAACCATAAACACAACTTTAACGATAAATATAAAAGAGAACAGAACATATTAGAACAGAAATTTTAGTTTCCACAAGAGCAGACAATAATGTTGTTCATTCAGGGAACAATAAAACCCCTGTTCCCCACTTAGTTTTTTTCATGTCACTTTAAATGCTCAAACTCTTCAAAGCAATCTGATTGGTTATGGAGTTTCAGTTGTTTATCAACTAGAAAAAAACAAGCAATCACAACATTATCGTTTCTCTGTGCCATTATTCTTATAGATGCGGTGTGAACTCCTTTATCCTTTTAGAATCATTTTTTAGAACTCTTCATTGTCATCATCATAGTTATCATCCTTGGTGTAACTGGATTTCAAAGTTTTTACCAATTATCAGGCAAAAAAAAAAAAGGTTTTACTGAAAAGATATCGGTCCTCTGTGCCTTTATTGTTGTTTTTTAAATTCACACTACATTACACAACCACATCTTTAGCGTGAACAGGCCTTATATGAAAAAAACAAAACACCAATAATTATTATTTAAACAGCTGTGCAATGTAACGCCTGCAGCAATCACAACATCTAATCTACTTACAGTGAAATACGGGCTGCCGAATTGTGGCAAGTCATATGGCATTTCTCAGGCAAATGCCGTGTAATGTAAACCACAAACCGGTGAGTGTGTTTTCTTTAGAAATAACACCCTTGCGAGGCAGCTTCAGCAGAAGACATGAGACACTATCAGCACGGGCTCCTGGAAATAAACCTCTAGAGTTTTCGCCGTCAAGCCTCTCATGAGACCGTCTGCACACAACCATTCATATACTTGCTCTTAATAAGTCTCATATCAATCTGTTTCTCAGACCAGAGGAACCGCGGTCAAGTCAAAGGCCGTGCTTACTCAGCAGATGCTCTTATAGAAAATTCTTTTTGAGATTACCAGAATTCTGTTTGGTAAGAAATGTTTTTGACAGCATGATAGTTTTAATAGAAGAGGATCTGCTGCTAAACAGAAGCAGGATCCTTGAATTACGCAGATTGTTGCTCTTGGTTTGCTAATTGCTAATATGTCTATTTAAAGACCTCAAATCTAGGAAGTGAAGATGGGGTGAACTTAATGTGAAGTCTCTGGGAAAACGCTGAGAATCAAAATAATACATATAAATAATCAGAAACAGCAGTTTTCCCCAGTATTGCACAGATCAATCACTGATTTTGGAGAAACAATAAAAAAAATCCCACCCTATATTCTGGGAATGTGTAATTCAATTGCATAGTTTTAATATGCAGCCAACAACAGAGTAAGAAAGAAAACAACCTCGCATTTAATTTCCAATGGTGCAAACCAATATTCAAAAAGGAACCTTCCACCTTCATTTTTGTCATTGTTATAATAAAATAAACATGCTTTAGTTCTAAAATGTGTATCGTTTCTTGGTTTTACAGTAAAAAATCTTGGTTTTGACCTGTTGCAACAGACAAATCTGGATTTTAGCCAGAGTATCTCTCTATCATCGAGAGACCCAAACACAGAGAAGCCCATATATTCTAGGAAACTGAGAATTATCTGGAAATTATAAGTGTTGATTTTTCATCAGAACAGGAAATTTGAAGATGTACTTTGTCAGTTTAACTACCACAGATAAACACTGTGAGGAGAGATTAATGTTTAATGAGACGCCACTCATATAAAAAAACAACTCAAATGTACATCAGAATAATTTATTGCATGACTTCAATAGCTCCAGTTGGTAAATTAGATTAAGATTAGATCAAAACAAATCTTTACACTGTGTACAAATTTATACCCACCTTGCACCTCTTTTTGACAATGAATTGAACCTTGAAATACTGATATATGCAGAATTATGTGTATTGCTTCAAATATATTTGACAAACTCTGCCAATAAAGCTTCAATCTGAGTCCATTGGTTTTTTGTTTTGGAAATAAGTGCTCAGTCACAGTTACCACATATTTGCATCAGTGCCAGTGTGGGGATCCTTTCTATGTGCAGCTGTCTAGAAACTGAAAAAGGATTTTTCACTTCAGTTTGTTAGTGACGATAGTCTGTAAGTGAAATAAATGAGTCTTGAATTACTGTTATATCACACCAAAAACAAACGAAACAAACCACAGACACACCACACCCAGCTTTGATTACGTGTGTCCAGCACAAGCTCTTAATGACCTCTAGAATATTAAGTGTTAACGAACATTAAAACACACCTAAAAAAAAAAAAGGAAAAGTGGTGAAGAGGCCACTTTAAAGTACTAAAAGCTCGACTGCAAGGACAAAGTAGGTCTATTCACCTTGTGTCTGCAGATTCCAAAATGTTAAGAAAAGAAAACCAACACGTGAAAGGTACGGCAGTGACAAACTCTCAGGAATGAACTCGATGACATCAGGTGCACTCACCTGATGAAAAGAACACTTTAGAAAGATGACTGACTCATGTTAGTCAGCATTTTAGTTTTTTTAAAGTCCGGTTTAGTGGAGCACGGTTGGATGGAACCATCCTATATCTGTCAAAAGTGAGCAAGGGTTCATAGGTTGAATGATCTGGAATTAAAATGGGTTATTTTATACACATTCCTGCTTCTTACAATCTCCAAAGACTGAAAACAAGGGGCGTTTTTTGTTTGAAAACACACCTTTGAAGTGCAAATCAAAGTTCAGCCAAAATGAAATATACCTTCGGAAAAAGAGCACCGCTGGACAGACCCAGAAGTCTTTTGGTACATTCCTCAGTGTTAAGACTGGTAAAATCAAGCGGGTATTTCCCCACTAACCCACTCAGATATTTATTATTATTATACAAACACACCCTTTCTTCTCAGTCTTATAAAACCATTCTCTCTCTCTCTTGCACGCACGCAC
>CAIGQZ010016425.1:14895831-14906015 GCA_903798205.1 Danio tinwini
ATATATATATATATATATATATATACATACATATATACACACATATACATATATATATATACATACACATATACATATACATACATATATATACAGGGAGTGCAGAATTATTAGGCAAGTTGTATTTTTGAGGATTAATTTTATTATTGAACAACAACCATGTTCTCAATGAACCCAAAAAACACATTAATATCAAAGCTGAATACTTTTGGTAGTTTGTTTTAGTTTTAGCTATTTTAGGAGGATATCTGTGTGTGCAGGTGACTATTACTGTGCATAATTATTAGGCAACCTAACAAAAAACAAATATATACCCATTTCAATAATTTATTTCACCAGTGAAACCAATATAACATCTCAACATTCACAAATATACATTTCTGACATTCAAAAACAAAACAAAAACAAATCAGTGACCAATATAGCCACCTTTCATTGCAAGGACACTCAAAAGCCTGCCATCCATGGATTCTGTCAGTGTTTTGATCTGTTCACCATCAACATTGCGTGCAGCAGCAACCCCAGCCTCCCAGACACTGTTCAGAGAGGTGTACCGTTTTCCCTCCTTGTAAATCTCACATTTAATGATGGACCACAGGTTCTCTATGGGGTTCAGTTCAGGTGAACAAGGAGGCCATGTCATTAGTTTTTCTTCTTTTAGACCCTTTCTTGCCAGTCACGCTGTGGAGTACTTGGACGCGTGTAATGGAGCATGGTCCTGCATGAAAATCATGTTTTTCTTAAAGGATGCAGACTTCTTCCTGTACCACTGCTTGAAGAAGGTGTCTTCCAGAAACTGGCAGTAGGACTGGGAGTTGAGCTTGACTCCATCCTCAACCCGAAAAGGCCCCACAAGCTCATCTTTGATGATACCAGCCCAAACCAATACTCCACCTCCACCTTGCTGAGGTCTGAGTGGGACTGGAGCTCTCTGCCCTTTAACGATCCAGCCACGGGCCCATCCATCTGGCCCATCAAGACTCACTCTCATTTCATCAGTCAAAAAAACTTTAGAAAAATCAGTCTTGAGATATTTCTTGGCCCAGTCTTGACGTTTCAGCTTGTGCGTCTTGTTCAGTGGTGGTCGTTTTTTAGCCTTTCTTACCTTGGCCATGTCTCTGAGTATTGCACACCTTGTGCTTTTGGGCACTCCAGTGATGTTGCAGCTCTGAAATATGGTAAAACTGGTGGCAAGTGGTATCTTGGCAGCTGCACGCTTGACTTTTCTCAGTTCATGGGCAATTTTTTTGCGCCTTGGTTTTTCCACACGCTTCTTGCGACCCTGTTGACTATTTGGAATGAAACGCTTGATTGTTCGATGATCATGCTTCAGAAGCTTGGCAATTTTAAGAGTGCTGCATCCCTCTGCAAGATATCTCACTATTTTTGACTTTTCAGAGCCTGTCAAGTGCTTCTTTTTGACCCATTTTGCCAAAGGAAAGGAAGTTGCCTAATAATTATGCACACCTGATATAGGGTGTTGATGTCATTAGACCACACCCCTTCTCATTACAGAGATGCACATCCACTAATATGCTTAATTGGTAGTAGGCTTTCGAGCCTATACAGCTTGGAGTAAGACAACATGCATAAAGAGGATAATGTGGTCAAAATACTAATTTGCCTAATAATTCTGCACTACCTGTATGTAATACGAATAATTTGAAATATTTAACGCATTAAAAAAATTAACGAATTTAACGCAGCTGCAGTTTTTTTTATTTCCTGTTGTGGCCGATGTGCGTTCAGGGCCGGCGTGTCCATAGAGGCGGCCGCCTTGGGCAGCAGAATAGTGAGCGAACCCCCCGGTCCTCACTTTCATCCGCGACACCCACCCCCTCACTCCCAGTCCTCACTTTCATCCGCGAACCTGTCGCTTTCTATTTCACTTTCGGGTTGAGAGCGGCGTGATTGTCGTTCGCCTAGAGCGCTAGTTCAGCTTGCTCCGGCTGTGCGTGTGTTTAATGTGCAAAGAAATATGGATAAGACCAAGGAAGTGCTTTTAGAAGGAAAGGTATAGTATAAAACAATTAAGGTCGCATCACTTGAAGGGAGTGCGCTGTACTACGCGTTACCTCTCTCTCTCTGTGTGTGTGTTTGTGTGTTGTCCCCCGATAATGTCAATAGACTGGACTGTCTTAGCAACTGGCTAAATGTTAAGGAGGACTAAGCAAAATTGTTTCTACTTTATAATTAATGTTCTCAACTCGCAATACAACTTTACAATGAGTACAACTGTTTGTATTCAATACTTTATTATTATTATTGTTATTATTATAATTTTCCAATTTCCATATTTGCAATGCCTGTATCTTGGACTTATTATAATTTTTATTTGTGATTAATCACAAAAAAGTGTGATTAATCAGTAACATTTTTTTAATCAATTGACAGCACTAATATATATATTATATACACATACACAATCCCTCCTTAGATGCTTATCTGAGATATGCATACCTGGTGGCCAACTACAAGAAATGCCTGGCTTCTTTGATTGCAAACTAAGCATTTGAAGTCATGTTTTGTAAAGGGGTGAAATATTTCTTTCCCTCTTTAAAATTTAAATCGGCTATATATAGACCTACCATTACAATTATAGACCGATCATTTTTTTGTCAGTGGGCAAACTTTTCCAAACTTTTTTCAAAAACTTTTCCCCCCACTGAATATGTATGGGTATACAAATGTACGAACCTTGAAGTGGTAATAAAGTTATTTACAGCTAGCAGCTAGCTCTCAGCAACTCTCACACAGTTGCCCACTGAAGCTAAGCAGGGCTGCATGCGATTAGTACCTGGATGGGAGACCACATGGGAAAGCTAGGTTGCTGCCGCAAATGGTGTTAGTGAGGCCAGCAGGGGGCGCTCAACATGCAGTCTGTGTGGGCCCTAACGCCCCAGTATATAGCTCAGTGAGGGCCGTCTTACGGATGAGGCATTAAACCGAGGTATTGACTCTCTGTGGTTGTTAAAAATCCCAGGATGTCAATCGAAAAAGAGTAGGGGTTTAACCCCAGCTTCCTGGCCAAATTTGCCCACTGGCCTCTGTCCATCATCACTAGCTAGTTTTCATCTAAAAATGTGAATAAACTTCATGTGCAAAACTGGATTATCGCATAAAAGACATGCAAATAAAGCAGCGTTTCCATCCGACGAATCAAAGCAAACAAAATTGTCACTTCCTGATAACTTGTGCCAAATATCAACAGTAAAACTGAAATTTGCTGCATCAATCTTTTCATCATTTAATAAATGACCTGCGCCTCAGAAGGCAATCCTGACATGCAGTGAATGCGCAGTGGCGCTTGAAGGCGTGAGACGTGGAGCACAGACGCTCTTGATTCTGGAGGTTTCAGATGTTTTACAACGTGCTCAGCCTGCTTGTTTGTCCATTCACACACATTTTTATCATCACATGGTCTCTTATAACAAAATCACATGACCTTTTTTAATGTGCATACTGGAATTTGTGTGTTAAAAGCGTTTCCATCGTAGTTTACTCCACCAATCAGCTAGTGTGTGGTGAGTGGTCTGGCGCACTATGGCTGCTTTTACATCATCTAGGTGGATGTTGCACACTGGTGGTGGATGAGGAGATTCCCCCCCAAAAATGTGTAAAGCACATAGAGTGTCCAGAAATGCGCTATATAAATGTAAGAATTTATTATTATTATTATTAAACTTTGATGAGTGTCTTTCTTCTGCTGAACACAAAAGAAGATATTTTGAAGAAAGTTGAAAAGCGTAGACCACAGACATTCATAGAAAAACAAATACTATTGAAGTCAATAAAAAAAAGAAACCTGTTTACAGGTTTTCAAGCTTTCTTCATGATATCTTCTTTTGCGTTTAACAGAAAAAAAAAAAACTCAAACAGCTTTGGAACAAATGAAGGGAGAGTAAATGATGGCAGACGTTTTCAATTTCGTCTGAACCATACCATTAAATTAGGTCAAAAAGTTAAATCATCCCCTCTTTGACCTAATGCTGCCCTTGATAACTGATATATCAACGCATTCAAACCCTGAGCAAAAAATGTCAGATGCCAGAGTTTTGCATTAACCCTTTTATGCACAAACTGCTGAGAGACAGGAAGCTCTGGTGGGTTGATTTTCACAGCCAAATCCGAGCTCCCTCCCACCAGCTTACACTTCCAAAAGCTCATTCTGCCCACTCTCTGACCCAGGCCGTAGGTGCTTCACAAACAGCCTTACAGTTAGACACCAGATATACTGGAAGAGCTCAAGACTGCAACCCACAACAGCTGCACCAGCTCTAGCAAAGAGGCCTCTGCGACAGTGGAAGGTCTGAGTCAGTTTGCTTGCACACACACCCCCTCTTACCTGTCAAAGTCTCTTTCTAACCAGGACACCTGGACACAACCACTGAGATGTGAGAGGTTCTGAGACGAAGACCTTCCACACAGCACATTAGGGCTGAAGTGAGAATCAGTTAACAGTGCAAACCCACAGATTGCATGAAAGAAGTGCATAGGTGACGAGAGTGCGATTTCATCATGTGTGGTAAACAGTTTTGCGAACGAGTGCGAGATCATAACATGGAACTCAAAACCATAGAGATGGTCGCAGTTCACGAGAAACCTACTTATTTGACATTCTATTGCAATAATAATTCAAGCAAAGGGCTGCTGTCTCATCTTTATCAACCTGCATTTTATCTAGTACCGCAGAAAAAAACAGCTAGTACGTAACTGAGTTTAGGTGAATCATTAGCTGTAGAAGCTAGTTATCAAGTTAGTTATCAAGTATCAAAAGATTTGCATGAAAATGAGGGGTAACAACTCCAATGATAAGACAGGCTGTTTTGAGTGTGATTCATAAGATTCCAGCTATAAAAATAAAAAGGTAACCAAAATAGTTAATCACCATTAATCACTGAGATGTGTAGATTTTGCACAATCTAGCTATAGTTAATTTGACTCATGAATAGGGCCAGAAAGAATCTGCAGACATTTTTTGCTACTTCTGCAGATCTTTTTGCAAAAAATCTGCGGATTTAGACAGAATGATTTTAATAGCATAATAACTGAAAAATTTATATATGAAATAAATACAATAATACATTTTTAACTTTTATTTAATGTTTACAATGCAAATCCAATTAAATCCACTCATTTGGTAAACAAAGCAAGTCTCTCATATAATATCTCTACTAAAAGACATAAAATATTACTTTACAAACTTGTATTTGTATTGTAAATAAATCATATGAACATTTTAATATTACTATTATTATATCACGATAATATGAGTCAAATGAATTTAAAAAATGAATAAATATAAATGCACACACATTTACACAAATAAATACATAGACTCAAAGATGGGCCAAAAATCTGCGGATTTCTGCTTGCGAAGATTCCTTGTGGGCCTACTCATGAGTTGGGCAAAATGTGCCAATTCTGAGCAGATAACAATAACTTTGCCAGCAAACTTAATAAACAGTTTGTGAAACATAGTTCCTAAGTAATTAGAAAATAGTTTTGAATGGTCATAGTTTATCAAAGATGCAAACCCCTTGCTGCACTTCAGCTGCCACTTAATTTCTTAATACGTGCAGCAGAATGAATTTATGACGATTTATGAGTGTCAAAAGTGGTGGACCTTTACAGGAAAATATTTGTCTGTGTGTCACTGCGACCCAAACGACTTAAAATAATACAAAACAATATAATATAGCTCACATTTACTATATCTACTCCGAGTTCTAAGAACGACTATACTTTTAAGGAAACTGACAGGAGTCTGTCAAAATCTCATGTTGCTGTTTTATCAAGCTGTTTTGGGAAGTTTAAAAAATTATGGTATGCAGACTTGGTATGGCAATCTTTCAGTTGAATCAAAAACACAAATTGTGTCTGTGCAAATAGTGATTAGTGCGTTGACATAAAACACAGAGGGGCTCATGTGGACAACATGGTTGTACTAAAACTATTGAACAACCCCCATTTTTGTTTTGGGACAATTATTAAAAACAATTTTGATCCGCTCCAAATATTGACTACTGTATCTTGTTAGACAAATAAAAAAATGTTGAAAAAGAAATTTTAAATTTAAAAGGTCAGCACTGAAAACCTGAAAACATTTAATTTGGCCTTACTAAGGTCAAGCACGTCATCAGTCTTGATGAGATCCTCTGCTCGTGTGAGAGGAAGCTGAGTTTCTGGTTCTCCCTGTAGCTGTAAGGACAGCGATCGCAGCATGAAGAAAACACGGATAGCCTGCAGGGACACAAATAAGCAACTGACCTGTAGCAACAATCAATTATACATTTATAGCGAGTTGTCTTGATATATTAATTCATTCATTTTCTTTTCAGCTTAGTCCCTTTACAAACATCCATAAACACTCATACACAAACACACTACAGACAATTTAGCTTACTTAATTCACCTATACCACGTCTTTGGACTGTGGGGGAACACGTGGAGAACATGCAAACTACACACAGAAATGCCAACTGACCCAGCTGAGGCTCGAACCAGCAACCTTCTTGCTGCGCCACCGTGACGCCCTTGATATATTAATATGTTTCAGTAATACTCTGTTTAAAATTGTATCTCTTGGTAGTTTTATGAATGCATTGCTTTATGTTAAGTTAAATTTTAAATGGAAATCAACATTCAAGCAAAAATTCCTTAAATTTGTTCTATGTACTAATTCATTCATTTTCTTTTCAGCTTAGTTCCATTATTAATCAGGGGTCGCCACAGCAGAATGAACCGCCAACTTATACAGCACATGTTTCACATAGGGGATGACCTTCCAGCTGCAATTCACCACTAGGAATTGTTCTATGCATATACTAATAAATGTAATATAGCCATTTGTGAAAGTAGAAGGTGGGCTGGATGATATGGCCAAAATGTATATCCCAATATAATTTCAGAATAATATGATTCAAAAACTTTAAATGCCTCAGAAAAAACTGAAAAGAACATCCTAAATGGATGTTTGTACAAAAGTCTGAAAAACCTTCTCCTACAGAACCAGGGAAGATAATAATTTAGAAATAAAAATAGTACAAAAAACGTTAACCTTGTATTCCTATTTAGCCTTTATACAAACAATAAATGTGAAACAAACACAAATAAACCATCAAATAAACATAAACCTCTCAGATTCATCTGACTATAATCTTTAAAGGGCACCTATGGTGAAAAATCTACTTTTCAAGCTGTTTGGACAGACATATGTGTAGGTATAGTGTATAGACCGTCATATTGGGGTGATATAAACACACCCAGTCCTTTTTTTTTTTCAATTGAACAACATAAAAACGGTGGATCAATTGGAGCCGTTTTGAGACCGAAGGCAACTTGACGTAGGAGTGCGGTCCCCCCGCCCACCAATATTGATTGACAGCTGTGTATTAACATGTGTCCGTAGTAATGTTTGTAATCATATCCACAAGACAGAACGTGCGCAAATCAACCCTAAATAAAAGGTCTGTTCAGTTTAGGATCATCAATCATCATCAAATGTGATCAAGAGTGAGTTTGACAAGTTTAAAATGTTTTAAAACAGTGCGAGGCACGCGCGGCAGGCACATGGAAACGGTGGGCAGGGAGGACTAGCCTTAAAGGCGCAGTACACAAAAACAGCAAAAATCTATTGAGAGCTATAAAACACAAACTAGTGAAAGCTATAATAAATAATCTGATGGGTGTTTTGAGCTGAAACTTTACAGACACATTCTGGGGACACAAAAGACTTATATTAAATCTGGAAAAAGGGGTAACCTAGGTGCCCTTTAAATTATTATATAGGTTGGTTATTCTTAAAAACTGAGAGAACAGACTGCTTTGGGCACAATAAAAAAGCAAGCAACAATTATTTAGAATACGTTATTTTCTCTGCTGTGCTTCTATCAAATATAGCATAATTTGATAAATACAATATTAGTATTGAGATATTAAATATATAATTTCACCGGATGAAATAAATGGGTCTATTTTGAAAGAATTTATAATTTTCTATACATCTGGATATTTTTTCCGAGATTTCATCGAAAAATACAGTGGAGCAACAATATTTTACAAACAAAATATACAGTATCTATGATTTTCTGGAAGTCTAGCAATATTCAGATACACAAATTTAGTAATCAATTGTAAAATAACACTTTATAGTGTCCATCGTATATACTGATAAATACAATTAACATAATTTCTTATGACTTAAATGATAAAAACACACATAGATAATAAATATTTTGGTAACGTTATAATTAAACATTGCAATTACTTGAAATCATAAACGTTTTCAAATTCATTATGACACCAGTTCGACATTGCGATGTGAATATTATGGATGCACACATTGCGATATCTGAAACTATATAATGTGCAGCCCTAGTATTGACTGAACAAACTTGTCATTTTACTGTTGGTCTTTCATTCATGTCTACAACTGCATCTCTAAACACACATACATGCTATTCAAACCAAATTAAGTGGATATTCTGCATTACCCACACAGCCGAAAGCCTGCTATTGTTATATCTCTAAAACACATGAAATCAATTTTCAAAATGCAGTGCATGGGTTCCCAGAAGACAAACAGTGTAAACACTGGCCAAGCAACACAAGCTTTCTTGCTACGTGAGAAAAGGAAGGTTTTAGATAAAGCCAGAATATTTGACAAAAGGCCACGGGATCCATGCGTATAATTCAATCTCAGGGCTTTCAGAATGAGTGTATGTGTTCATGACTGACCCTGCGTGTCCTTTCCACATCTCCACAGGGCAACCGCTTCACAAAGTCAATGCCAGTAAGGGGGGTGCCAGTAGGAGGAAGCAAAATGGACGCATCCATCATAAGATACTCCACATTTAAAGGCTTACTCTATAAACACATAAACAAAGAGAAAAATGTAAAGACATTAAACACTAGATTTGGTAGTTGGTACTGATTCTAAAGCTTAAGTTGCTGTATATTGATTCAGTAAATGACATGGTATGTTTGACATTTTAAATTTCAGCTATTTTTATTTTTATATCCACATATTTTAACTCAAACACAAAAGGTATATTTTTTAATGAGTATCCAGGCCTTCGTTTTAATTATAATAACAGTTAATAATGATGAACGAGGCTGTCAAGCTACAAAACAAAGTAATAAAATAAAGAAACACCAAAAAAAGTAACAAGATTCTATACTACCCTATAGTTCACAATGTCTTTTTGTAAGATTTCAATCATATGAAACAACAGTTCACTAGTCATATGGAGTAGTTTAATGATACTTTATGTTTATAGCATTTTATAATTAACACACACACACACACACACACACACACACACACACACACACACACACACACACACACACACACACATATACACAAACACACACACATATATATATATATATATATATATATATATATATATATATATACACACAAATTTATTTATTTATTTATATTTTATTCATTCCATGGAAGGAAGTATAACACACAGGTTTGCTGCAACATGAAGGAAGTAAGTTATGAAAATTACCAGGAAACTATTTTCTGTTAAAGTAAGCAGTTAAGCATTAGCCACTCCTTACCCAGAAATACTCTGATAACTTCTCTCACTTCTAAAGCAGGATGTGTTGCTGTATCATCAGGTTTTAACACACAGCAAGAGTAAAGTTGCAACAATGATGTGTTCAGTAAAGCTGCTTACCATCATGCTCCTGTACTCATCCTCAAACATATCCAGGAAGATCTCCTCCCCCTGAGGGAAGAGAAACAGTACAGGGAAACGATTACCAAACAGGAAAATAAAACACACAGTACCCTTCAGTTCGGGCTCACATATTATATTATATCATATTATATTATTATATTATATTATATTATTAAGCAAGGATTATGCAAAGAAATTTTATAGGTGACAGCGCATGCATTAATAAGATAAGTTTTCTATATATAAATGGTAAATGGTGTTTTTTAGAATTTTCCAAATAAATAATGCTGAAAATGTAATACTTGCAAAGACATTAGGCAGTGTAACTGTATTCACTAATAATAATAATAATAATAATAATAATAATAATAATAATAATTGTAATGAAGTTACGGCCACCTGGCCGCCGGGAAGAAGGAGGCGGAGAACCGACGGACTTTTAAATAAATATTTATTCATAAAAGGGACGGCAGCTCCTCACGGAGA
>CAIGQZ010016425.1:14911015-14989540 GCA_903798205.1 Danio tinwini
TATATATTAATTGTAATAAAAGCATTTTATCTGGTAATGTTTCTGAAAACATGCACGCACGCACGCACACGTACAGTTAAAACCAGAAGTTTACATACACTCTATTAAAAGGCACAAAACCATTTTTATGCCAGATGTTTAAATAATACTAAACATTTTCTCTTTTAGGTCAGTTAGGATTACCAAAATAATTTATATTTGCTAAATGTCATAATAACATGTTCTTTTTTATTACTTTCTAGACAGTCAAAAGTTTACATACATTCCCTTATTATTTTGTAACATTGCCTTTAAACTCTATAACTTGGGTCGAACGTTTTGGGTGTCTTTCTACAAGCTTCCCACAATAGTTTGCTGGAATTTTGGTGCATTCCTCCTCACAGAACTGGTGTAACTGTGTCAGATTTGTGGGCTGCCACCCCCATACTTTACAGTTAGAATAATGTTCCCAGTCTTGTAAGCTTACCCTTTTTCCTTGAACTGTAACTATGGCCATGAGGGCCAAACAGTTCAATACATGTCTCCAAAAGTGATTTTGCAAACCTTTTATAGTGCTTTTGGAGTAAAGGGCTCCTTTTTTTGATGAGTGGCCTTTCAGCCCATGTCAGTACAAGACTTGTTTCATTGTGGATAATGAAACTCTTACCAGCTTCAGCCAGCATCTTTACAAGGCTTTTTGGTTTTGTTTTGGGGTTGGAACACACAGTTCGCACCATAGCACGTTCATCTCTTGGACACAAAATCCTTCTCCTTCCTATAATTGTGAGCAATTGTTTGAACTGATGAACGTGGCACCTTCAGGCATATGAAAATTGTACCCAAAGAAGAACCAAACTTTTGGAGCTCCACAATTCTCTTCCTGATGTCTTGGCTGATTCTTTCTATTTTCCCATGTTGTCCCAGTGTGTTTGAGGTTTGCCTTAAATACTAATCTACAGATGTGCCTCCAATTAACTCAAATGTTGTCAGAAACTTCCAAATCCTTGTCACAATCATCTGGGCTTTTTCAGAGGCCCAGTAATCTTAATGTATGTAAACTTTTGACTTTTAAGAAAAGTTATTAAAAAATTCTTTAAAAAACATCTCTCTCACTATTCTGCTATTAAGCGAATATAAACATTTTTGGTTATTCTAACTTACTTAAAGGAGAAAAAGTTTAGTCACATTTAACATCTGACATTTAAAAAAATGGTTATGTGTCTTTTTATACAGTGTATGTAATTGAAATTTCTGGTTTTAACTGTATATGTGTTATGTGTATAAAACTATACTTCTTTAAATATATTCACAGCTTTCACCATTTCCATTTGGTAAACCTAAATTACTCAGACACATTTACTAAATCTAAAAAAAGATCTATCAAAACATATTACATTGCTGGCATTCATAAAATGCTGAACATGTGATAGTACAGCTGCTCTTTGATAAGACACCTACCTCCAAACAGGCCAAATGGATGTCTTTTATAATGCACTGAGAGCCAGACAGCACTGACTGTTTCAAAAGCAGACAGCTTAACTCCAGGGTGGCAAGACGCACCTTCCCATCTGAAACACGCACACACACAAGCAATTTGTCACATTTTATGTCATCACAGCATAGCATCAAGCGCATTAGGAGCAATAGCTCTAATTTTATAAATCAATCAATGTGATATTTTATAAACTAAGATCAAACATGTGATTCATTAACTTCTGATTTTCTCCCTTCTGTTTAACATTAAATATCACATTATGCAAAAATTTGGGAAATATGGTTTTCCTATTATAAATGTCAATTCTTCAAGAAAATAATCTTTTGTGTTCAACAGAAAAAAGAAACTCATAAAGGTTTGGAAACCTTTAAGGGTGACTACATGTTCATTTTGGGGTGAAATATCTGTAAAAAAAAGGAAGCATGAGACATTAAAATGATTTTTTAGGACTGTGTGTAATTATAACAACAGCCAAACAACAATGTTGGCACACAAATGTGCTGCAAATGAAAGGGAGATGAGTTCAGCTTCTTGTCATGCTAGTGTCACAATGGATTCTGGATGAAATGTCAAAATCAAAAATAGTAAGTATCATGCAACAGGATGACATCATGTGTATAATGTGGGCTCAATCAGCTCTACATTTTAGTTCTAAGTATAGCCAAATACCAGTTTTGAGCTGTCAGAAAACTATGCAAGAGCATGTGATCGTGAAGCAAATCAACATTCATATGTCACAACAATTACAGGAGATCTAGAAGGAGAAATTGGCTTCAATTTTTCTTTACAAAGGTAAAAGAAATGGACGGTTAGAGGAAATGGTTGCAGTTAGTGTTACTCAAGGCTGTGGTAAACACTACGGATCTAAAGAAATGTACATCAGTCAAAATGGCATTTAAAGTGACACTTTACTATTACCGGTTCCTGAAGCTTTTCACTAAATTAATAAACTGGAAACAGTATGATTTAATTAATAAAGTGTTAAATATTAAAGGGATGTTATTTTGTGGGATAGAATTTTGCACCACAAAGTGTTACATCTGCTGATGTTTCTTGAAAAAGATTTTCCAAATTGACTTCTTTATATTAAAAACAAGCAAATGTCATTTCAGAGAAGTATTGCTATTGTCAAAACAAAAACAGGTAAAACATTTATATATACACACAAATAATAAACTGAAAACAAAAACAAGTAAAAAGTAATAAAACAAAACAATGAAAGAACAATAATAATATTTTAAACAAAATAATATTATTATAATCATTTAAAAAATAATAATATTATATTAGTATATACATAATGCTAAAGTACAGTTTTAAAGGAGGATAAAATTATTACAACTGAAAAATTTGACACATTTATCAACTGAAGTTTCACAAACTAATTTTGAGAGGAGATTGCGGCTGGTCTCTCATCTGTAATCATTGGTAAGTAGGGCTGCATGATTCTTGCTAAAATAAGAATCAAGATTTTTTTTACTTAAAATCAAGATCACAATTTCATCACGATTCTGTAGATGTAAAATAAAGGTTAATATGAGTAGGATATTATTATTGTTAATGATTCTCAAACATGGTAAAGCAACAATAATATTAGGCCTATGCGTAAAAATGCTAAATTTTATATAGACTTGGAATGGTGCACTTGAACAGACTTTAAAACTGTCCTGTTTGTTAACTCACAGTAAAGTGATGACATCAGAATACAACTATTCATAATTTTGAAGTTGAATTATTGTGTTGGAGACATATGCTTGTAATCAGTCATTGAAAACAATAATAGACCATTTATTTATTGGTACAATCAGACATTTGTCATTATCAGATTTCCTCTTGCATTATATTCAACGTTATACAGGCTAGAGGAGTTATACTGACCCAGTAAACATTTATTCTCATGCACTTTCTGTTTGCTATGAAAGAAAAAAACATTTCAAATGCTTGTCGTAATCATAACTGTAAAATGCATCATGATGATTTAAATGATGTGCACACTGGTTTCACTTTCACTTCGAAGTGCGGCTCATGGCCGGCATCACAAATCATATTTCCCGAGTGGCTATCGAACGATTACAACATTATAAGACATTATTTACAGCCTATGCAGGTTCTGTACACTAAAGAAGGCGTCATTGGCGGCCACGCGCACATCCTCTTGGTAGTAAACAAACAGCTCACAATCAGCTCATGTGTGATTTTGCGGCCGCCAATACATTATTACATTAAGACAGAAAAGACACTTTTGGGAGAATTGTTCCTTATAAATACAGTATTTGACACTTTTAACACCATTTGGATGTGTCCATGTTGCTGTGAACACTTGTGCATTCGCCTTTACACTTCTCTCCTGACCTTGAAAATATAATTGGCTGAATCGCAGGAAAGCTGAATTAAGATCATGTGTAGGGTCGACTCGAGATCGCGTTCTTTTTTCGATTAATCGTGCAGCCCTATAAGTAAGCCAATTGGATCATTCCAAACTCATTATAAATAGCCCGACTAGCATTACTCCCTTATCTTCATTTTTTGAAGAATCCCTCCATCCACCCCATCGCCCCCTTTTTCTCCTTTACCAGGGGAAGCTCTAGAGAACTACCTGATCTTGTATACCCTTACATGCTCATTAACCAGGCAGGAGCCCTGGGTTTAATTATCTCAAAGCTAAGGGGTTCTCTGCCGTGAAAGCATGCCAAACCTGCTATTGTTATCAAGCAATATCTAAGTGTGACCTCTTAAAGTACCATCAAAAAAATAAAAGAAAAAAAATTTACCAGGTCCATTTTGATTCATTTATTGTTTAACCACTTTCTAGTTTGGATGAAGACCAGATGTCTTAAAAACACACCTGATATTTGTCAAACAAACCACACAGAAGAGCTTTTGTTTAAGCAGTGTGTGTACATAAAAAGTTGCTCAATCACTTAGCTGAAGGATCAGTAAAGGACTATACTGAATAAATAGTGTGTGCTTTGATTTACATAGTCAAGTTCAGGCAAACCAGTGGAATCTGCAGCATGTAATATTAAATGAGCATGTCTAAGCAAGTGAAGAATTATTTTTGGAATCATCTGTAAGCGTGCGGATGATACGAGTAGGATGTGTGTGTGTGTGTGTGGGTGTTTGTGTGTGTGCGCTTGTTTTTAGGTCTGTGTACCTGGTTGAGCAGCTTGGCTCATGATTCGGATCACTCTCTCCACCAGCACCTGACTGTAAGTGTTCCTCTCTTGATTCGGCACAGGTAGCTGGATTCTCTCCAAGAGCTCTGGGTTTATACCTGCACATACACATAAGCTCACATAAACAAGGTATAAAAAATAATTGTGAATTGTGAAAAATTGTGAAGTCATCTATTATATTACATTTGTGTACCCACATAATCATTGTATCGTAGTATTAAACATTATTAAGAGTCCGTGAACCTACAAATATATTTCTCAGCTCTTTTTTTGTTTATGCTAAAGTTGAACTCTCTCACGAACATTAAAATGTAGTTTTGTCAAATTTGTATTTTTCTTTCTGCCACATTTTGTTTTTATACACAAAATGAAAATGCAATTAAACCAAAATGAACAAACGGCTTTAAAATATGTTCTCTGTGTCCTCTCTTGATGGTCGACCAAACTCATTTAACTCAATAAATTCAGGATTTTTTTTTAAATAATTCAGGAATTCAGGATAGTTTTGAAATTATATTTTATACCATACTTCGGTGTACACGGTAGGACTGCACGATATTGGAAAAATCTGATGTTGCAATATTTCATTTTTCTGCAATAAATATTGCAATATGAATACAGCTTCACATGATGGTTTGACTAGCTCTATTTGATGTTTATCTTTTTTTTTACAGAAACTGAAAAATTACAATACAAAAATGCATTTCTTACTTTGCCTCATTTCTAGAACTAATTTCTAAAAATTAAAATCAGATCAAGTAAAAATATCATTTTGTTTTCACCTTTGGAAGATTTATGTCGAAACTAAGATTTTTTTCTTTAAAACAAGCTAATTTATCTGCCAATAGGGTACGTAAACAATCTTATTTTTGCTTTAAAATGTAGATATTTAAACTAAAAACAAGACAAAATTTTTAAGTAATACTGATTTGTTTATAAATCGTATAGATAATTAAATACACTGGCGAACATCATCATTTCTTGTGGCCAAATGTGGTCATATTTGAAACTCTCTTTAAATGCAGTCACGGGCCTGATTTACAGTATAAAACATAAATGTATAAAACACATGATTTATACTTACTATAGTTTATACTTATATATTATTTTACTAAACTTTCACTCTATTATGGTTAAACTTAGCAGTGAGTGACTCAAATCAAATGTGTTCTGTGGCTCCTGGTAAACTATGATTCAGACTCAACATTGCATATCCTGCGGTCATGTGACTTGCAAATGCGCACATTGCGTTATCAATGCTGAAATGATATATTGTGCAGGCCTAGTGCACAGACCATAAAGCAACCATTTATTTGTATTTTGAATAGAACACATAACTTTGGAAGTACAGCCAATAACATGCCCCCCAAAAATTGTTAAGACCTTTTTCACTGTAATGTCAAAGCAAAATTCATCAGTCACATGATCATTCTAATATGCTGATTTACTGCTCAATAAACATTTCTACGTATTCTCAATTCTGAGAACAGCTATAAAAATATAATAGCTGCTTAAACCTTTTCTAGAAACCAGAACCATATTTCCCTCATTTTTCTTTTTTGGAGGAAGTTTAAAAGAAATTGTTTCATTTCTGCCTTTACTGTTTGAATAGTTGCATACTCATTCATTATCATTCATTCATTTTCTTTTTGGCATAGTCCCTTTATTAATCAGTGGTTGGGAATGTACTGCTACAGTGAGGGAAATAAGCATTTGATCACACTGTGATTTTTTCAAAATCTCCTACTTAGAAATCATGGAGGGGTCTGGAATTTTCAATTTTTTATTTTTAGACAGAATCTAAAAATAAAAATCAGGAAATCACATTAAATGATTTTTTAATAATTTATTTGTAAATTACTGTGTGAAATAAGTATTTGATCACTTGAGTCTAGCATTTTAAATTTTTAGTACAGAAGTCTTTGTTAATAATTACAGAGGTTAAAGGGTTCCTGTAGTTCTTCACTAGGTTTGCACACACTGAAGGAGGGATTTTGGCCCACTCCACCATACAGATCTTCTCTAGATCTGTCAGGTTTCAGGGCTGTCGCTGAGAAACATGGAGTTTCAGCTCCCTCCAAAGATTTTCTATTGGATAGGTCTGGAGACCGGCTAGGCCACTCCAAAACCTTGATATGCTTTTTACGAAGCCACTCCTTGGTTTTCCTGGCTGTGTGCTTTGGGTCATTGTCATGTTGGAAGACCCAGCCACGACCCATCTTTAATGCTCTCTGTAAGGAGGTTTTTGCCCAATATCTCACAATACATGGCCACGTTCATCCTCTCCTTAATACAGTGCAGTCATTCTGTCCCCTGTGCAGAAAAACACCCCAGAGCATGATGCTTCCAGCCCCATGCTTCACTGTAGGTATGGTATTATTGGGATGATACACATCATTCTTCTTCCTCCAAACATGGTGAATGGAGTTAAGACCAAAAAGTTTTACTTTGGTCTCATGTGACCACAGGACTTTATCCCATGACTCCCCTGGATCATCCAGATGATCCCTGGCAAACTTCAGACGGGTCTTGACATGGGCTAACTTAAGCAGGGGAACCTTCCGTGCGATGCATGGTTTTAAAACATGACATCTTACTGTATTACTGATAATAGCCTTGAAAATGGTGGTCCCAGCTCTCTTTACGGCATTGATCAGCTCCTCCTGTGTAGTTCTGGGCTGATTCTAGACCATTCTTGGCATCATTAATACTGCATGAGCAGAGATCTTCCGTGGGGCCCCAGTCCAAGGGACATTGACAGTCATCATTAGCCTTTTCCATTTTCTGACAATTGCTCCAACAGTTGTTCTTTTTTCACCAATCTGCTTAGCAATTGCTTCGTAGCAGTTTCAGCTTTATGAAGGTCTACAATTTTGTCTCTTGTGTCCTTTGACAGCTTATTGGTTTTGGCCATGTTGCGACTTAGATTTTTGACTGATTGTGGGGTGCACAGGTGTCTTTATGACAGCTAGTGACCTCAAACAAGTGCTACTAAATTAGAATCATGAGCAGAGTGTAGCTGGACTATTTTAAAGCAAAATAACAGGTCTTTGAGGGTCAGAAATTTGGCTGAAAAGTAAGTGATCAAATACTTATTTCACACAGTAATTTACAAATAAATTGTTAAAAAGTCAAACAATGTGATTTCTGCATTTTTATTTTTAGATTCTGTCTCTCACAGTGGAATTGCACCTATACTGAAAAGTCTAGACCCCTCCATGATTTCTAAGTAGGAGATCTTAAAAAAATCACAGTGTGATCAAATACTTATTTCCTTCACTGTAACTTATACAGCATATGTTTTACGCAGCGGATGCAATCCAGTACAGGGAAACACCCATACACTCTTGCATTCACACCCCTACATAAACTACGCCAACTTAGCTTATTCAATTCACTTGTACCATGTCTTTGGACTGTGGGGGAGCACCTGGAGAAAACCAATGCCAACACGGAGAGAACATGCAAACTCCACACAGAAATGCCAACTGACCCAGCCGGGGCTCGAATCAGTGACCTTCTTGCTGTGTCGCCCCCTAGTTGCATACTACATATTTCAATACAACGATATACTGTAGCAATGCTATTGTGGGCACTTCAAAACACTGTTGATTATTTTGTCTCTACATTTTTTATTATATTATTGTTATTATTATTTTATTTCGCTTTAAGAATAGGAGCCAACTTTTTTTTCTTACAGAGGTAAATATAAAGATGCACATATTTTGCTATAGAGAAAATTATGTCTAAAAGTACTACAACACAGTTATCTGTATAATGTTATGTAATTAATGTCAGTAATGGCAATTTGCATCATTTTATTGACACGCACAACACCCTTTTTTATTTGAAAACCACAAACTTGTTAAATCAAACATAAGTGTCAATTAGCATGCTTTTCTTAAGTCTATTATTCCTGTAAAGATTAGATACCTTTACTGTGAGACATGGCATACAGGAGGCAAAGCACAAACAGTGCCTGGTAATCCTCTGTGTCGCAGTCCAATGCAGAATATAACATGTCCAGGAAGGGCCTTAAAAAAAAATGTCAACAGCCATCATTTTCACTCTACAAAACTGCAAATCTAGCAACTATAATGAGGACAATGTGCACAATATGTAGTGCATGATTTATGATGATATACTGCATTGTCTGAAAGTTGCTAACATGTAAGGCAATGACTAGGTGAGCTATTATCTGGAAATCAAACAGGATATAGTCTGGGTTTGAGGAGTGCTTTTTTTAAATGCAGACTAATGGTGCACGAATGCCTTTCCTAAAGTGATAAATAAACCAAAAGTGTGACTGTCAACCTCTTTAAATGACCTGCACTCAAATTACTCTTTAATATGCTGGGCCAAAGCACTTATTTGTGTTGTTTACGGTGCAACATTTTATTTGAGGAAAAAAAAAATTGGAAGAAAAAGCTTTGATGATTGACGATTTTTGCCTCTTAATTGTCCTGCATGGGTCAGAAGATTATTAAGGAGGCATCTGGTGTTGGTGGAGTAAATTAGCAAACATTTATTAGAAACTACAATTTATGTTTATTGATAAAATGAGAACTAGATCTGTTATAAAGCTAAATATACTCAAATGCACTAAATTAATTGAAAATTTTCCTATTTAAAAAGTAGGGGATGGTTTGGAGTCGGATTAAACATATTTTGATGGTCAAAAAATGTGGTTGGTTTGCAAATTTACAACTTTCTTGTAAACACTATGTTTTTTTAAGTATCAAATCATGTTCAAGCAAAGTATTTCTGAGAATATTGCTTTTTCACAGACATGCCATGTGTGTATTAAAACTTGAGAGAAAAAAAAAAAAATCAGTTTTGGATTGGCTTGGGAGACAGTCTGAACACGTCCTAGGCTCTTTTTCCCTGGAGCATGTCAACTAAAACAGAAAAGCTTTGCTGCATTTCAGTGGAACTGAGAGTAACAAGCCAATTGTAGGATCATTGATTCAATCGGTTCAATGCTCGCCAAGACTTTCAACACTCACAAAGCCTCATTTCTGACTAAAATAAACAACTAAAACGGTTTCTTCTCAAATTTCACTTTATGTAAAATAAAACACACATCACTAAAGTAAGACTTGTGACATATAATGCATTAATATAATTTACCCAGTTTTTTATCAGGGTTTTTACAGGTTTCATCAAGTCAAATTGAAGACTTTAAGACATTTAAGACCTTTTTAAGACCATTATGAATGAAATTTCAGACCTACACAAGGCTAAACGCTAAATATTTTTTATAGTTAAAACATAAAAAAAAAACTTTTTAAAAAAACAAATGTAAAAGATAATTAAACCATATTTGTAGGATAAGTTGAGATGGAATGTTAGTGACTGGAGGGTGTTAGACCGATTGGGTAGCTTTACATGGACGAAGGAAAATTAGGACCTGTGTAAAATGATTTAAGACCTACAACACAATATTTCAGTGAATTTAAGTGAATTGTTCTTGAAACCATTTTAAGACCTTGTGGAATATCCAGTTTATGAAAAGTGTAAAATGAGCTGACTGTACATTAAAATAAAGAGTAAAGCCATATTTAGAAAGTCGTAAATATATATTTGTTTAAAACCAGATGCTTTACTCTTTATTTTGAAGTGTAATAAGCTCAAATGTGCATAGCTAAAATATTTTGAGGGCCGTTAAATTTAATTAAGAATCATCAAAACATTGCTGCTGGGGAAAGAGCTAATTTTGTAAAGTGGTTCATGAATGTTATTTTTCTGAGCCAATACATTTAGTGTTTTCTTTAAGGCCTGAGCTGAAAGTTTTGATTGAGTACCTGCTCTTCTGTCCTTCAGATCGTGCTGCTGCTGCGCTCTTCTCCTCGTCTGTAATGTTTTGTTCTGTTAATGTAACGTCAGAGATCCGACATTTTTCCATCACTACCATCTCAATTTCTGCAAAACACAAACAAAACACAAAAAGTATAACAGCAGAGCTGGATTTCAACCCTCTGTATGTCAAATGTCAGCTAATATGTCAGATTCTTGAAGTAAACCTATCTGACCTACCCAAACGTACACTAAAAAGCTGGCATTGAAATGAGAGTATGCCTGGAGATGCTTTTTTTCAACAGGTGAAATCATTCATTTGCATTAAATAATTTCCAATACTGAATCCAACAGTGCGAGTCGTAAGGGAACGCTTCCTAAGTTTATATAGTAAAGGCTTGTTATTAAAACACAGCTATTATAGCACTAATATCTAGCCTAGACTAAATTTTTTTTTTTTTAATATACAGTGCCTATAGAAAAATCAACATTCCTCTTTGAAATAGTTACTTTATTTATTGTACAGCCTGAAATCAAAATCCCATTCCAAGTAACTTTTCTAGTCTTAGAAATGGTTTTGTAGCCTTCTCCTATCTGTGCCTTTCTACAACTTTTGAAAGCAGGGTCATGTGACTAAAGGTATAGATTTATAGATCACAGGATATGATGACTTTCTGTAGGCACTCTATATTCATGACAGATGTGTCATTGACTGTAAAATACTTATATTATTTATAATATTACTGTTGATCCAATAATTGCAGTCCTGGTGAGAATATGAGTAAAAAAGTTGAACAAGTTTAATTGCTACTTTTGAACAGTAGGTTTTTACTTTAAAGATTCATTTAAATTGAAGTTTTTAATTGTTCTTTCAATTCTTGTGTTATATATGCATGTATATTTATATACAGTGCTTCCCACACATAGACTTTACTTGGGCCCAGGTATATTAATGGCTGCTCAAGTATATTTAGTGACACTTTTCTTTTTACTATTATTAATATCCTTTTTTACACTTTTTTGTATCCGCCTAATATAGCCAAATATCTGCAATCGATTAAGTAGTGGAACATCTTCTCCCATTTTGTTCTGTGTGCACCAGACCTGTCAGCACCCACAGACAGTCCCATGTGATTTGCAGACCCACAAAGCCTTTTTGGGACTTAAAAAATTCATCCAGCCTGGGTTTCTAAATCTCCTAAATTGTCTGGAATTCAACTTTTGCTTTCGCTTTCTAAAGCTCACATGCGTTTTTGCATGACTCTTTTATTAAAGACATCGCACACAGCCGCGAGACCCGATAGAAAAAGTAAATGATAGATTCTTTAACCGAATTGACTCAGAAAACCTTTACTATATACTCGGAGATGACAAAACGACTTGTCTAAACTAGCTGCAAAATATATGTACACGATTAGTAATGGTTAATCAAAGCATTTGCCTTATTTAAATAAATCTACAAGTTTTAATTATGATATTTTTAGAGATATGGTCTGTTTTTGTTACTTTTTCTGTCATTTATTTCTCATTTGCTGATTATTTTATTAATTTGATGATGTTAATATATTACATAGGCTATTTTATAAACATATCTGACATGCTTTGGCATTCAAGTTTGCTTTGAACTTGAAAGAGACAGGAGATTTGACCTGTCAGTGGGTGCACATGGTTCCTGAATAATATAAAAGTAAGAGAAATAGTGGGTTTCTTTTTTATTTCAACAGTCTTTTTTTATTAACCTTAACTCATTGAAAAGAAACAGTGCATAAAAGTGTCACAATAAATAAAATTATTATTAAAAATTAAAAGATGTTTTGTTTGTCGCACATAGTTAATTACTTATGTGATGTGGGTAAATGGTGTGTTTCAATCTGGCTACCACGGCAAGTATATTTCAAACCTGTGGGGAGCATATTATAGCTTATTACTACAGCTTATTTAGTGTCCATATTAAATTTTGTCTAAAAAACAAATAAATAAATAAAGAGAATTCAGATATTATAGAAAGCATACTAAATTGAGCATACTACATTTAGAAGATACCTTAAATGCATAAAAATGACAGTTATTTGTATTTTGTAGCTATATTAAGAAAATCTAAGTCTTTAAAAAAAATTATATATATATATATATATATATATATATATATATATATATATATATATATATGTGTGTGTGTGTGTGTGTGTGTGTGTGTGTGTGTGAATATATTTATTTTTAAAGACTTGTGAAACTGTGGAGCTCTAATTTTAACTCCATTACAAATCTATAGTTGAAGACTACGTGAGGGCCAACTAACAGCAAACATTCTAAAGTTCTATTCTATAATTCTAAAATTGTACTCAGTGTTACAGAGAAAAAACACAGAGCCAGAAACAACAGATGTTTGCCTCTGAACACGCAATCCTCAAATTAGTCTTAAACTTTAGTTACTTCAATTAACACTGGTTGTGTGCCAGACGGGAGAAAGGACAGATGAAGGAATGACATAATCACACAGCGGAATGAACAGGACAGGTGATTGGGGCTTAGCTTATGTTCCCCACCAGCAGGATTAAAGAGACAGACAAAAAAAAATTTCCTGTCGTGGGAGAGTGGGTAAGGTTTTTGCCCAATCTGAGACTGAGGTGAAGAGCACACAATGAATGTAGACCAAAGAGACCGTGCTAAAACACAAAATATGACGTGAGCAGGTGGAGTGCTCTCGCAACTGGCAAAACAATTCAATAAACAGGCAAAACGGGATTTAGTCAACTCGGAATTGTTGCTGGATCATCAATGCCATACATCAGATTTTAAATTAAATCAGCTTTTCTCTGAAGCGAGCAAAGACCAAACCCTAGCTTTTCCCTAAATTCGTTGGGAAATGATTACAATATTGTTTAAATAAATAACTCAAGGTGTGTTTCTTTCTTGTTTAATGCCACACCAGCTTGCATTAATGGTTAAATTAAAAATTAAAACTAGACCAGTATTTTAAGGTTAATTCTTTCCTAAAACCTTTACAGCTATATAAAAATAAAAAAAAATTGTCGAATGGGTTAACAGAAAAAAAACAAGTTCCTCAAAAGATGTAGAAATATTAGTCTGATAAAATATATTTAATGAACAGTGTTTTTTTTTTCATTCTGGTGAATTTGCCCCTAATGTTCAAATTTTGAGTATAAGTTTTAAATGTCCTGTCATTTAATCTTTAACAAATCTTAAAAGGAAACATATGCTTTAAACTTAAAACTTTAACTTATGTTTAAACTTAAAATTGACTTTATTGAATAATGCTCTGACTCAAAATGTACTTGGATGACTTAAAATATAATTTCTCCTTTTCCATAGCCTTGAAATAACATTAAGGTGAGTAAATGGTGACACATTTCAGGCAACAATCAAAAGTATTAGCCCTTCTGTGAGTTTTTACCCCAAATGATGTTTAACAGAGCAAGAAATGTTTTTTTACAGTATTTCCAATAATATTTTTTTCTGGAGAGTCTTAAGCTGCATTTACATTGTAGATCTTGTTGGTCAATTCCAATTTTGTGACTGTGTTCGATTTTTTTGGATAACCAACTTACATCATCTTTTAAAAATGACTCGTATCCGATTGTCTGTATTTACACAGCACACGGCAAAGGCGCAATGACCAGGAGATTGCTTTTTTTTTCCATTCATGTATTTAGTCTGTTCACAGGGTTTCATTTTTGTTTATTTTCTTTTTGACAAGTTGCTTTACTTTAGTTATGACAGAAAAATTATAATTTGTCCATATTCTTTTAATTGAGGCTTTTTTAACCCAGTAAGGATTTTAATGTCATGTCCATAACGTGATTTATGCAAGTCTTGTATGCATTAGTTTTATATTAGTTTATATCATTTATGTGGCGGATGTTGTGCTTGTGCTCTCTCGTTAACATCCTTAAATAATTGTGCTACATGACAGTATAAAAGCTTTTTTTGTCCTAGTATATGAAAATTAAGGTTTGGGACTTTGCTAAAGTCTGTTCTAAAATAAAAGCGTCAGAGTTGACATCATTCGCTACAGTTTTTAATGAGGACCGACTCACACTGACAGGTAAAAATCCGATCTACCTGCTTGCACTACAGACACGAGGGCACGGATAAATTTCCAAATATGAACAAGGCCTGAATCTGATTTGACTAAATCGGAACCCATGTGATTTTTTCCTGCTTACACGCACAAGGGCCATATCCGATCTGTGCCACATGGGAGTAAGAATTTTTTTTAGAATTGGGTGATTTGAACCATGCAGTGTAAATGCAGCCTTATTTGTTTCATTTTAGTTAGAATAAAAGCTGTTTCAAATCATTTTAAGGACAATATTTTTAAGCAATATTTTTTTTCGATTGTCTACAGAACAAACCACTGTAACGCAATAATATGCCTAATTACCTTAACCTGCCAAGTTAACCTAATTAACCTAGATAAACCTTTAAATGACACTTTAAGCTGAACTACAAGTATCTTAAAACCTAAAATAATCTAAATAATCTAAAAGAGTATGTATTGTCATTATGGCAGTTAAAATTTAGTTATTAGAAATTAGTTTTTAAACCTATTATGTTTAGAAACGTGTTAAAAAAAACTTCTTTCCATTAAACAGAAATTGAGGAATAAAACATACAGAGAGGGCTAAATAAAATAATTAGGGAGGGCTAATAATTCTGACTTTTTTTACCATTTCAAATTTGTGAACAGTGCAGGACAAAAAAAAATCTAAGTCTCAAAAATCGCAGGTGTTCGGTCAGTTTTGAGAGCAGAGCCACAGCCGAAGTGTGGTGTGATCCAAAGAATGGAGGGTCAGTCAGTCATGCTGGAACATTCATCTAGTGCTACTCACCTTCCTTGTCCCCACTTGTCCTGCTGGCCTTTGAACTAGCCTCTGTACCTTTAGCCTTTTCCTTCTCTTCTTCTGGCCCTTCGTCTGATCCCCGCTTCTCCTCTTCTTCCTCTCCTACGTTCTTGTAGTTGGGTCTTTTCTGCGCCCTCTTCCGCCCGCGCTGACGACTCATCTCCAGGGAACGCTCCAGGCTCTCTAGTGGCTTGGTGAAGCGGCGAACACCAGCATTACTCTAAAATAAAAATAAAAATAATACAGGTGAATGAGGCATATTGTGAATAAGACAAAAAAAACTTTGTTCTTGAGCATAATAAGTAATAATAAGAATAACAACAATGGTCTTAAACTCAATTCCTGGAGGGCCACAGCTCTGCAGTTTAGCTCCATCAACCTACAACTCCCATCTGCTTAATAGTCTCTAGTAGTCTTAAACACCATAAGTTGGATCCGCTGTGTTTGATCAGGGTTGAAGCAAAACTGTGCAGAACTGCGGTCCTCCAGGAATAGAGTTTGAGACCTATGATAATGATAATAATAATAATAATAATAATAATAACAACAACAATAAAACTTATAAAACAAACAATAATAATATTAAAATCACACTTATAATTTAATTTCACTTTGTTAACAAACTATTTATAATGTCTTTTAGAATGTCTTTATTACAAGGCCTCAATAAACTCTTAATTCCCTGCTTAATATTAGCCAATAATGCATTTTAGGTACTGGCTGAATTAGTGGTGTTGAATTTGATCATGCAGAATAAGTACTTTAAAAGTACTACACAGCCAGTATGTTAATAACAGGCATGCTAATAAACAACAGGTCAATAGTGGTCAACAAAAGGTCAATAGTAACTGATCCAAGTGTTACCAAGGTTAACCATTAGTTAATATATTTATTAACATTAGCCAAGAAAAAACAATACTTGCACAGCATCTATTAATCATAGTGCAACATTTACTAATACATTATTAAAATCTTGCTAATATTAGTTAATGCACTAAGCAAGAGTTAACAATGAATAGCTTTATTATTTTAAAAATATTAAAGTATCACAGTATTTATTAAAGATTAATAAATACTGTGATAAATGTATTATTTATTATTTGTTAATGTCAATAAAATACATTAACTAATGTTAAAGTAACAAATTTAACATTTCTCAGGATTTACTCTTTATTGTTATGTTTGTCATTTGGACCTTTTACCTTTTTGTTGTGCCATAAAATAAGTAAAAGATGCCATGTTTTAAGATGTTTTTAATTTACTTTTAGACAACACAATACTGATGCTTTCACAATGATTTCTTGGTTTAAATAAATTAGTATTGGGAAAAGTATTTAGTTTCTTTTCCTTTTTTACAAAGCTGTATAACAGACATACTGGGTAAAATAAGTATTGAACACTTCATGATTTTAATGTGTAATACCAATGGAACGACACAAGAAGAAATTATTACTGAAATGTGTTCAAGGCACTCGAAAAATGTGAAAAATTGTAAAAAGCCTTTATTCACATGGCTATATCGTATAAAAACCTATGCGTTCCGGCAAACAAATGCCTTCATCAGGGTAACAGTGATCAGGTGCGTCTAGAGTCTTTTTTAAGTACTACGGTCACATGACTCAATTAAATATCTCAACTACACTCAAATAATGTAACAAACATGGTCAACCATTATCAACATGAATTCAGCACTGACAGAGGGGAACAAATATACGCATATGTACAAACACAGACATATACATGCATATATATAAGCAAAAATATATATATAGAAAATAAACCAACATATACACAAAAAATATACATATATAAGCTTAAACATGGCACGTACTTACATATATACATACATACAAACACAAATATATACACATATGCACTTACATAAACGTACACAAACGTGCACACATAAGAATGGATATACAAACACATATATATTCAATAATAAATAATGGTAATCTGTAGAATATCTATAGAAAAACTGTTTTACAAAAAAAGAAGAAAAGTCTAATTCGCCAGTTAAACCTGGAAATATAGTAGCTTTTAATGTATAGATCCAAAAAGTCTCTCTCTGTTTTAATCTTTTTATCCTGTCTCCTCTTGTAGAATTATGAATATGTTCAATACCAACTATTTTTAATGAACTGGGATTGCCGTGACCATAATTTTTATAGTGTAAGGCCATCGGATATTGTGGATTGCAGGTACGTATTGCATTTTTATGCTCCGCTAATCTCAATTTTAATGTTCTCTTAGTCATTCCTACTTAGAAACATCTGCATGGACATTCTAGTCGATATACAACAAATGTGGTATTGTAATTAATAAGTGAATTGATCATAAATTCTCGACCTGATGATGGATCTCTAAACATGTTTGTCTTAATTATGTTATCACAATGATTGCAATTACCACATCTGTAGTTTCTAGTTGTTTGACTTAACAAAGTATTAGTCTTCTTAGTGGAGAGATGACTTCTCACAAGTTTATCTTGAATAGTTGGAGCTTTTCGGAATACAATAGAGGGGGATACAGGTAAAACTTCCCTGAGATGGGGATCACTCAATTAGGTAATTCCAATTATTTTTTTACAATTATCTTGATTCTGTTTGCATCTGTACTATATTGTGTGACAAAATAAACAGAACTTTCTGACTGATTTTATTTAGGTCTTCGTATTAACAGTTCCTTTATGCTGCTATTTTTAGCTTTATTATAAGATTTATAAATTACTCTGTATTTATAGCCACATTGATTAAATCTGTGAATCATATCTTGTGATTTAATTTCAAAATCTTCTTCTTTATCACAAATTCTTTTCAACCTCTCAAATTGTCCAAAAGGGATATTTGTGATCAACCATGGGGGATGGAAACTATCTTCTCTAAAGATGGTATTTCTGTCAGTTTCTTTTCTAAAGATAGTGGTATGTAATTTACCTGTATTATCTTTAAAGATGTTTAAATCCAAAAAATTGATTTGTGTAAATGAAAGATCCAAACTGAATCTCAAATTTGCATTAGTAACATTTAGAAATGCATGAAAGTCCCTCAATTCTGCCTCTGATCCGGACCATATCAAGTTGACATCATCTATACATCTACCCCACCACACAACACTGCTCAAATATGGATTTGAATCGGAATATACAAATCTCTCTTCCCATAATCGCAGAAATAAATTTGCATAATTTAGGGCAAAGCAAGCTCCCATAGCTGTTTCCTTAATTTGTTTATAAAATTGATCTTGAAACAAGAAAACATTGTTTTTCAATGTCCATTTAGCCAGCTGTAAAATAAAACAAGTTGGTAGTTTTTCTTATATGCCCTCTTATATTCAGGACACAACTCAGGTTTTAAACGCTATAGAAAAAATGCAATGTGCTGAAATCTATATATTAGCAACCATGTATGTTGAATCATTATATACAAATATAGATCATGGAAAAGGTCTAGAAGCGTTGTTATACTATCTAGAAAAGAGACCACAGTCAGAAAAACTACCAACTTAAGTCAAACAACTAGAAACTACAGATGTGGTAATTGCAATCATTGTGATAACATAATTAAGACGAACATGTTTAGAGATCCATCATCAGGTCGAGAATTTATGATCAATTCACTTATTAATTGCAATACCACATTTGTTGTATATCGACTAGAATGTCTATGCAGACGTACATTAGTTAAGGCCACTTAATATAAAGTGGGACCAGTTTTTATTTTCTGTTGGATCCACGTCAAGTGATTTCCTGGGCCATACTAGCAGCTTTATTTTATTTCTGAAAGCGGAAGATAGTTTCCTTGTCTGTGTTTGAAATCATTGTCTTGCCAAAATGTCCACCCTGGTTTCATCTTCATCATCCTGGTAATGTATATGTTGGGATTTAAGCAGCTAATATTCATTTACACTGATGAAAGGCAGGGTTGTTTTCTTAAAAAAAGAGAGAAATTTTAGATGCTGTCTGGGCTTTCCATGCCTTTTTAAACCTCCCTTTCTTCGTGTGTTCAATCCCTTTCCTCTGTATTTCATTTTATTACACATAACTTCATTTCTAATCTAATTAGATGTGTCTTCTTTAGATGTATGTCATCAGGTCAACCAGTAAAAAACAAATGCAAAACTAATAAAAAAAATAAGCACATTTAAATACGAAAAAAAAAGAAAAAATAGAAATATACATCAGAAATGTACTGCTTCATTGTTTTGGCATGACACATTCGTGTGTAACCCATCTAGTGTAACAGCAATAGCTGCTTTACAACATTTGCAGCACTTAAAGAGAAAGGAAAACAGGCTTTGGCTTCTCAGAAACAAGAAGCCGCTAAAACAGGAAACAGCTGCGAAACAGTCAAGGACACAAATGTAAAGTGTAGAACGATCAGTGGTGCTGTTTCTGAAGATCTCCAGTAACTCATGAGATGTAAAAGGCAGTAGGCAGTGATGCTGGACAGCACACTGATCAACCCCCGACCTCATTCATGACGTCTGTACGAAAAATAAGTCGTTCATTCTTAGAACGGAAGGAACACAATGAGAACAATCACCTGCTCGTGGTCTCACAGATGTGTTATTGCACTCTGAACCACTCTGTCTGCTCTTCAAAGAACGCCTGCAAGGATTCAAAGAACCCAGCTCTACTGTTTCGATACATGATACGACCATCCAGTTTCTGAACTGTGACTTTCTGAAGGTGTCTGGTAGTACAGGAGTTAACAAACAACTCTCCACTAAGAAAAAAAATTGGGACCACAGCAGGTCACAGTGACACGGTGCAAAGAACATGCATCTTGTAGCAGAGAAGTGGAGCGCTCAGCAGGACACCGCATTCGCAAAAAAAAGTCATCTGTGGTCTGCCTGTGGTCACAGACCTAATGAGTGAATTCTATTCAAAGTGCAATCTACACTGCGCTGTTTACGAGAAAGATCTGGCAGATATGGCAGGTGATGATCTCACTTTCTGAGATCGATAAAAAAAATATATATTAATCAATGTGTGGACTTTATTAAAACATGGTTGTCTGAGATGGACTGCATCTTTCAGACATGTGTGACATCATTATTTATGCACGCCGCATTGAGGCAACATTCACCCCAGCCGACCAAAAAGACCAAGTTTCATTTACATAAAAGCCTAAAATGTGACAACTGCTTGTTTAGCTTCCAGAAACGGGTCACTAAAGCATGCCGCCAGGCTGCAGGTGTGATTCCAGCAAACTGCGTCGCAGGTGTGTGTGTGCGCTTTTACACACGTGCACCTTGCTCACTGCAATATGTAAATCGTATAATGAGAAAACAGGGGAAGCTTCTAATACGGTGGTGGTTTTGCCCTTCATCTCTGCACTACATAAACTTTATACTTCCTGTCATCTGCGCAAGGACCTGTTTGAAATCCAGATCTACACAGTCGTCTTCTGCCTAGTCCCTTCTGTGCTCATCCTCTACCTGTGGCTTGTGGTGAAGGAACATCATGTGATGTGTGCATGCGTGTGTGTGTGTGTGTGCGTGTGTGTGTATGTTTGGTTGTCAGAAGGCTGCTGGTAACACATAGGTATCAGCAGCTATTTCGCAGGGTTTACGGGAAAGAGAGAAAGTAGGTTAGAGGCAGTGCGGTTGATGGTGTAAGGCAAATCGCTGAACATCAGAGCAACAAGAGCCACAGTAAAAGGCAGACCAGAACTCTGCATTTACATAAGGAGTTCCACTGACTTCCTAACAAAGCACTTCATGACACGCCATAACAAGCCTGTGTACAATTATTGCTCAAAATATTATTTTTTTTTTTCAGTTTAGGAATAAATTCTGAAATAATAAATTAAAATTATTTTGCAAAAGAAAGCCAGATAAAATGGAAGTTGTGCCATTTCAGAGCAATAATTCTTTATTGCTAGTTGTAATGTAGCGCAAAAAAAAAAGCCAAAGTTCATTTAACAAATAAATGTCCTTTTGCAAGAGAAAGCAATATAAAAATGGTAAAAAAGTGCCATTTCAGAGCAATAATTCAGAGTAATATTTCTTTATTGCCAGTAGTGTTATTGCTTATAAAGGATGAATTTCTTATGCATTCTTCTGTTGTCATTTTGGAGCGACTGCTAAATGAAACCAAAGTAAATTGAATTGTTTAGTCTCAATTATTCTGTAATTAACAAATTCAGTTACTAAAGAAAGACTAAAAAAAGTGTTGACTCGCATATTAAAAACGTATTCATATTGAAATTGAAATCTAAATGATGCATCCTTTTTTTTTGTGGAAGAGATTCGTTCAAAGATGTTAAATACATATTGGCAGAAAGAGATAAGCAGGTGAAAATATCAGCTAAAAAAGGCTATGCTGCACCACACTGCTTAGTATTATTCAACGTGGTGGTTTCACTATTCCTTCAGCCATAGTCAATGCACATTGTGAAATGAATTTCACACTGGACATGGAAAGCACTGCGCTATGGGATCCATTAATTGCTTGTACTGCGCAAAGGGAGGTTTGTCACCACGCCAACCAAACCACGAGAGCTGTAGTAGAGTGCACAATCTACTAGCTTGTTCAAGATAAAAAAAAGTTTAAAATAGTTCAACAGTTTGCTCTGTACTGCACAAGTACATCACAAAAGCAAAGTTCACTCAAACAATGCATTTACAATTATGTTAACTGTGACGTAATGACATCGCTGGTAAAATAACTCGTTCACAATCAGCAAACTTTTTTAATGTGTTTTTATTGATTTGTGTTTTTCAAAGTCAGTGTATTTTACATTAGTTACAAAATCTTGCTAAAATTTTGCTAAGAACTACATTGCAGTTCTTTGATCAACACAAATTTCCATTCAGTGACAAAGTTTAACATTAACCTTATTTAATAAAACAATATATAATAAATCATTAAAATAAATTTGTGGTTTCAGCCAAGAATTTTTTATTCAGTGCATCCCTAGACTCTTAAAACCCCATCGCTAAACATTCTTAAACACCCCATCCTAATTTAAGGAATAGCTTCCTCAAATATAGATTACAGAATGCATCAGTAACAATGTCAAACATTACACGTAAATGTGTTTAAAGTATATGTTTAACCAGCCAATTTGTGCTGGATAGCCGATTCACTGGCACCCAAGTCAGTCAATCTGCTAAATTATATTGTTGTCATTTCATCATTAGCACTTAGCTACATTAAATAACTGAATTTCAAACATCATATTATGCAATGGAGCTCCTTTGGGATGTGCTGGAATAGCACATCATGGATGTGCAGCAGATACATCTGCAGCAACTGCGTGATGCTCTTATGTCAATATGGACCAAAATGTCAGATTATTGTTTTCAGCACTCTGTTAAATCTACGTCACAAAGAATTAAGGTGGATCTAAACGCAAAATGCCAGTACTAGCAAGTGCCTAATAAAGTTGCTGTTGAGATGCTATAAACAACAACTGCTGTGCTCACAAAAAAGCAACACAATCCAGGCACTTAAAGCTGCACAGGCTGTTGAGTTTTGCCGATGCAGATGGAGCTTTGTTTACAGTACATAGTAGCACAGATATGCATGCTATCAACAGTTTTGTGCAAACCAAAACAAATGTAGCAGTCAGCAAAATTACTTCATTTCACAGCACTGAACAAAAAATTAGTCACTGTCATGGTCCATATATCGTCACAGATCACGCTTGAATGCGTCAACATGATCATATATTTAACTCTAAGATCTGCAAGGGGCATTGTAATAATACAAATCATGCAAATGCATTTTTGATTAAATGTCTTCTTTTCTCGAACTGATCTGAAAGTGCAGGTTGCTCTGGTTTAGGGAAGCTGGGTTTGACTGATTACCGTCAATCTTGTCAAAAAGGGTCTAGTAGAGCAGGCTGCGGTTAAGCCTGAGAGGTGAGACACAGAAACAAACCACAGAAGGGGCAGAGAATGGGAAAGAGGAAATGGCTTTTGATAAGACTTACACAAATGAGAAGAGAAACTGTTTCCCTGAAAAGGCAGCTTGACTGCATGTCTTGTTTTCTGCTGATGATAAACATAAATTTATCAGAATAATAAGGGTGGTGTGCTGATAAAAACCAACTATTACCAGAGACGTGTATTATTAAACATTCTAGGAATCCAATTGTATCTGTGATCATTAGCAGTTAATGATAACTCACAGGTACATGAGCCTTCCTAGAATGTTTATTAATACGGGTCTCTGGTAATAGTAGATTTTATCAAAATTAAAAATTATCTTACAACATTTGAAGTAATCTACTTACTTTGTAATGCTAGATTTAAAAAAAGGCAATTTTTTTAATTACTATTACTATTTATTATATTTATTACTAATGTTTATTAGTTATTAATATTTTCTTCCACAATGTATAGAAAACTTGACATTTATTTAAAAAAAAGGTAGGGACTTATTTCAATCCATCAGGTTTTGTTTGGATGAAAGCCTATCTGGACATGAGATTGTTGTGGTTTGTGATTTAGTGGTCCAGCACACATCATAAGAACAACTAATATTATTATGTTTATATTTTTATTACTATTATTTTTTTTATAAAACATGCAGGAATGCTTAATAACATGCATTTATAAAAAATAATACCAAAGGTACACCCCAAATTGCATACTTATGCACTATTCTACGCCATTTTGTAGTATAAACAGTGTAAATAGTACATTCACAGTAGGTGCGTCCCAAATTGCATACTTGTGCACTATTCTACGCCATTTTGAAGTATAAATAGTGTAAGTAGTGCGTTCACACTGAAAACTCTAAAAAGAATAAGTGCACTTTCAATACCCCGATGATGCACTTATTCAACTGCTAAAATAAAGTGTGTAATGTTGGGCACTTCACGCAGGTAACAACTGCAGCTTTAATCATGTACTGTAAGGGACGGAGCTTTCAGTCACTGATGTTGGATCACTTTATTGATTTTACTTTGATCTTGATAGCAAAATTCTCCTACAAGTGATTTTAGCGCCTCCCGACGGTGAATGCGGTTATACTCATGGCAGGTATTATTTGGTAGTTTGGTCATTTGTTTCACTAATTTGGAAACATCATCTTAGTAAAACCGCTTTGTAAAAAAAAATTTAGTGTTTCATTTGGGACAACACTACATTCATACACTATGCTGTTGAGTGTGTACGTGCATAGTACATAGTGCATCAGTGCATAGTGTGCCATTTGGGATGCAGCTACTGAAATTCTAAAAAGCATAAGTGCACTTTAATTACCTGGATGATGCACTTATTCAACCGTTAAAATGAAATGTGAAATGTTGGCCACTTTACGCACTCAACGGCCAATCCTTTGCTCATGTAGCTGAAGAGGCGGAACTTTCCGCTGGATTACTTTATTTTGGATTGTGAAAGCAAAATTCTCCTATGAAAGGGATTATACCACCTCCTGATGGTAAATGCGGTTATACTCATGGCAGGTCTTATTTGGTAATTTGGTCATTTATTTTGCTAATTTGGCAACCATCAAATGTCATCTTCTTAGTAAAACTGCTTAGTAAAAAAAAACGTTAGTGATCCATTTGGGACGACACTACATTCATAAGCTGCGGCACACTATACACTATGCACTGATGCGCTATACACTGTAAAAAATGCAGGGTTCCACACAATTCATTCATGTTGTCCCAACACAAACCACTTAAGTTAACTTAACACTTTTAAAAAATGTATGTGGATTGAACATAAAAAATTAAGTTGTCCCA
Source organism: Danio tinwini (assembly GCA_903798205.1). Taxonomy (NCBI): domain Eukaryota; kingdom Metazoa; phylum Chordata; class Actinopteri; order Cypriniformes; family Danionidae; genus Danio; species Danio tinwini. The sequence goes on from CAIGQZ010016425.1 coordinate 14,936,034, forward strand.
ATGAAATTTCAAGAACTGTGTTGATTCAGCTTATTTTAAATAAGCAGTTTAAACAAGCAAGAAAATTAGTGAAATAAACTACCAAATAGGACCTGCCATGAGCATAACCAGATTCACCATTGGGAGGTGCTATAATAACTCGTAGGAGAATCAAAATAAAATAAAGTAATAGAATAATAAAATAAAGAAATTTAAAGTAAGTGAAGTGTCCAACATTCCACACTTCATTTTAACGGTTGAATAATTTCATCATAAGGGTATTTAAAGTGCACTTATTATTTTAAGAGTTTTCAGTGTGAATGTACTAACACTATTTAAACAACAAAATGGCACAGAATAGTGCATAAGTAGGTGATTTGGGACGCACCTATATACTATGCTGTTGAGTGTGCAAGTGCATAAGTACACAGTGCATAAGTGCATAATGTGCCATTTGGGACACAGCTAATACTTTATCACTGCTATGCATGCTGACATTTAAATCATGAGTCACTATTCAAACAACTATATTCTACTGATTTTACAAAGGAAATTACATCATGGACTGTTTCCATGGAGCTGATAAGATATTCCGTGCATTTTATTATCTTGATATGTTGTTGAATTATGCAGAACTTGTTTAAATGAAACCAAAAAAAAAGAAGAAGAAGAAAAAAAAGAACAATCAGCTTAGAATTGACAAATTTCCATATAACTGCATAACTACTTATTCAAATGCATCTTCCATAATAATGTTCTAATAAGCAGAAACTTACATTCACTTGCTTACTCCAAAACAAATCTGACATTTAAGTATTTTTGTTTGTGCCAGGTACAAGCAAATGTCTCAACCAGGCAAACATTCGGGACACTTTGATTGCAAACATTTGCATATGTGCATATGCGCGGCCTGGCCCGGATTCTGATATCCAGACAATAGAAAAAAAAAAACACAACATGTTATGCGCTATAGGCTGCACTATACACAATCGAGTCTCACATCCACCTACACGTTGCAGTAATGTCTGCAGTGGAGAAGACTTCAAAGCAGCCCATTAACAACACTGATATCGCAGCACTCTTATCTGCCTCTCGTACCTCAGTGTAAATACCCTCTTGAAAATAACAAGGGCGGAAGCAAACCACAAAGACAAATTCTGTTCTCCTCTTCTTCAAACCATCTCATACACAGACTTTTGCAGCAGCGTTTCACAACTACCACAACTAGCTTTTCTGAGAAGCATGTTTTGGGTTTTGATATACATATTAAAAAGGGCACCGACTCAGTAGAAATCGACTGGCACCTTTAGAGAGATCAACAGATTTGATAATGGTAATTGGACAAGAGTCATTGTAATAATGACACACATTGACCAAACTTTTCTTGAGGTCGAGGCAAGTTTGGCCAGTGACGCGACTAATCTGACACCAAGTAAATATCAAATGGTACGTAAATAAACCCCTAACAGCTTATGAAAGTGAGAAAGATCAACCAAGGGGGTGTAACTGTAAAAGAGAAATAAATGCCATTTAAACTAAATGCCCTTTTTTATGTACAATACACAATTGCTTTAACACACGAACATCATGTGGTGCATTGACAACAAGAAATCAGGATTTGTGGAAAGCTTATAAAGTATAACAAATTATAAAAACTCTGGTTACTTAAGCAGTCATATCAAGTGTGAAGTTAAAGAAGGCATGAACACTTTACTTCAGGTTTTACCAGTTATTAAATCAGCATTTTTTATTTTCAATGTAATTATTGTATTTTCATTCATTCAATCAAGTTCATTTATAAAGCACTTTACAACCACCGAGCAGCAGACCAAGGTGCTGAACAGTAAATTATAACAGGATAAAAAATAAATAAATAAATAAAACACATAGCACATAGTATAGACATTTAAAATAATAACAACTGCACACGTAAGCCACACATATACACTATCCAACAAATATCAGATCAGGTGTCAAAGAACAAGGAGAAAAGGTAGGTTTTGAGATGTGATTTAAACAAAGACAGCGAAGGGGCCTGCCTAATGTAAAGAGGTAGAGCATCCCATAACTTAGGGGCAGCCACCGCAAATGCACAGTCCCCTTTAAGCTTACATCTGGTTTTTGGGACTCTAAGAAGCAGCTGATCTGCTGATCTAAGAGTAGGGACGGGTATCGTTAAGGTTTTAACAGTATTACTACTTTTATCGATACCACTTATCGGTTCGGTACTTTAACGGTTCTCTTATCGGTACTTTTTGAAAAAAATTTTTATAAAAAATATTTAAAAGAACACATTGAACAGAATCAACAACACTTTGTTTTATTATTACGTTTTTTTATGTAAAATAAAATGAAACAAATAATTGTAAAAGAAATAAAGAAAAATTCCTGTAAAAGAATGTACAATGGTTTGAAGGAAAATTACTTTTACCCATTCTACTGGAGAAAAATCCACATGTTTGATTTTTCTGGCAGAAGTCGAGACTTTTTTTTGGCTTATTGCACTCCCTGCAGTTAAAAATACTATTTGAGTTGCAAAATGCAGTTAAATGAGATAATGTTTATGATTTTTCAACATTCACATAAATGAGTTAACAGTGTTTTCGGAGCTAATTCTGTTTTTAATACAGTTTTGGAGCATCTTGCAATGTAGAAATCAGCAGTTTTTTTTTATAATTTCTTAAGCATAGTTTATTATTAGGCTATCTATAGGCTATATTTGTAAATACAGCAGATGTAAAAGTATTTTTAATGTTTAAGATTTATTTAGGCTACTGCATAAAAAATACAGTTTTCATTTTAACCAAATGTGTGTGTCTATTTCACTATTAATATTATACTAATTTAGGTGATTGACTGCTGGCATAACAATGTGGATGAAGTAACGTTACCGTTAGTAGCTATAAGCAGTCAAAAAATTTCATTACTTTTCACTGCGGTTAATGCACTTTTGAAAGATACTTTCACTCAGCCAGATTGCTTGCGTTTCCGCTTATACAAGAAAACATCTTGTTGCATTTGTTGCAACAGGCATTGTCGTTGTCCACTCAGAAAATACAACCCGTTTGGTTCTCTCCTCAAGCTTATGAACTGTGTGTGCGTGCGAGTCTGTGTCGCGAGCTATGTGTGTGCGCTCGCACAGCCGAGAACTATGAAGGCTTTTAGACTTGACACGTTCGCCAGAAACACAAGCATTTCTTATGTGAGATTGCCAACTGTGCAGACAAATATGGAATATGGCAAATTAGAAAAGGTTGGTCAGTTAAATTTTGCTACTGTAAGTAATGTTTATTCAGCAATAATTCTCCAGTACCGATAGCAGAACCGTTAACATCAGCGCTTACGATACTACGGTCTTTTATAATTTAGCAATATAAGTTTCAGTACCCATTCCTATCTAGGAGCACGCGATGGTATATGGGGGTGTAACAGATATATAGTGTGGGGTAGAAAAATTTAAGCATTTAAAAACAAACAAAAGGATTTTAAAATGAATTCTATATTGTACAGGTAGACAGTGAAGTGAAGATAAAATTGGAATAATATGATCAAACTCCTGACTCCCTGTTAAAAAGACGTGCTGCAGCATTTTGTACCGACTGCAGGCAGGCCAACGAAGACCCACTTATCCCTAAATATAGTAAATTACAGTAATCCAGGCAGGTAGTGATGAAGGCATGGATTAAATTAAATATTATTTATTTAATTCAATACACATTATTTATTTACTCAGCATGTGTGTGTTTCTCTACAAAAAGACAGCTCTATACATTCTTATGTGATAACTGGAAATCATAAAAACTTAAGTTGTATCAAAACATCAGTCAATTAAATATTTTCAATGTAAAATTACCTATGATATAACTAAATGATGCTAATGGTTCATTCTGTCGCAACCCTTTATGAATAACTATATAAATATTCGGCTTATAAGCCGAAGTAAAGAGTTATGCTTAAGTTATAGGTCATTTAAAAAAAAAAAAAAAACTACTGCTACTAATAATGTCAGGCCTCTTATTAGGGCTGCCAAATAAATAGTTTGAGCATCGATATCACAATGTGTTTATCCTCAATAGTCAGATCGCAGGATTATATTGTTTACTAAAGATTAAAAGATAAATATATTATTAGTTTTAAATAATTTCTTCAATGATGACCATGTAGTTTATTTCACGTTTATCTGTACTCAGATAATACTGCAGATTTTAGCTAACTTGCCTCAACACACCTGCACGTTTCTAGAAAGCCTAGTAAGAGCTAGATTAGCTAGGCCAGGTGTGTCTGATTTGGGTTGGAACTTAACTTTGCAGGACACAAGCCCTTCAGAACTGAGTTTGGACACCCCTGACCTAAATAAATGAAATAATTCCAAACAGAGATTTTTAATTAATCTGCTGAAATTATGTTCATATACATGTATATACAGTATATACAGAAAATAATATCGCAATGCCAGGTTTTTTGAATATCTAGCAGCCCTACCTCCTAATATTAATTACATTGTTTGTGTTCACTCAACATGTTCCCGCTCATTTGCTATTCCTGCTCAACACCAAATAAACAGTCAACAAAGGATCTGATTTACAAGCAGTGAGCATATATGAGAAAATGTGTCTGTCAGTGAAATGTGAGCTGTCAGTAAATAGCTCAAGTGCTCAGTCTGTCTACATGCAGTATGTTTTAAAGGAATAGTATTAAGTGACTTTAAAAAAAACTGGCAAACAGACATGGGGAAATTACGTTGGTTATAGGTTATGGATTTCAGTTTTGGTTTCTTTTCAATTTATTGCCTAGGCCAAGTTATATAAAAGGTCATTTAGATAAGCTTTATTTTCCCCTGAATATTGTTTCAATAAAATGCCACCGACTGACTAAATGGTTTGTGTCTTATGTCTCTTCTTGTGGTGATGCATCCTCCATGATTACTCACTGTATGCACATTCAAATGAAGATACCAACTTATGTACTCACTGAACTCTTATGAGCACTCTGCTCAGTCTGTAAGGTGAACACTGACAGGTCTCCATTCAGGATGACATCAGCCAGGGAGTGGACCAGTGGCTGGTAGTGGATGATCAGGAACACCTAGAAACATTGGATATAATTTGTTGTCACATACATGCAGCTCAGAGTATGGGGCATGTTTGTCAGCAGCTACCCATAAAAAGTCACAACAAAAACAAAACAGTTTTTTTATACCTGGGACAGCAGGTAGAGTGACACCTGAGGGTTGATCTTGCGCTCTTCAGACTGAGAAAAATAAATATTGGCATGATATGGCTTAATTGCCATACATATATATATATATATACATACATACATACATACATACATGCACACAGTTGTCAGAATTATTAGCCCCCCTGAATTATTATTGAACTCTCCCACTTTCTGTTTATGGAGAGAAGATTTTTTTTACAACACATTTCTACACATTATAGTTTTAATATCTCATTTCTAGGCCCACACAGAATCTGCACATGCAGAATTCCGCAGATTTCCACAGATTTTTAGCCCATCATTAATTCTGTTTATTTACTTGAGTAAATGTGTGTAAATCTATTTTTTTAAGTTTTTAAATTAATTACATTAATATTATTGACTAATATGAAAATGTTCATCTGTTTTATGTACTATGCAGTTTGTACAGTAATATTTTTTGTCTTTTAGTAGATATATTATATGAGAGACTTGCTTTGTTTACCAAAAAAGTTAATCTAATTGGATTTACATTTTAAACATTAAATAAAAGTTAAAAAGATATTATTTTTTATTTTTACATATTAAGGTTTTAGTTATGATACTACCAAAATAATTCTGCAGAAATTGGCAGATTTTTACCAAAATTCTCAGCAGAAATAGCAAAGAACGCTATTAACTGATTTCTTTTATCAGCTAATAACTGATTTATTTTATCTTTGCCATGATGACAGTAAATAATATTTTACAAATTTTTTTCAAGACACTTTAATACAGCTTAAAGTGACATTTAAAGGCTTAACTAGGTTAATTAGGTTAACTAGGCAGGCTAGGGCAATTAGGTAAGTTATTGTATAATGATGGTTTGTTCTGTAAACTATCGAAAAAAACACACACATATATACATATATATATATATATATATATATATATATATATTGTTCATCCCAACACACTTTGGAAGCTATTCACTTTCATGATTAAAGGTTTTGCAATACTGCAGTACATATGTGCATACAGTAGTCAAGCCCAATATTATTCATACCCCTGGCAAATTCTGACTTAAAGTTACTTTTATTTAACCAGCAAATTAGGTTTACTGGAAAGACACAGTCTTCTCCCTTTCTCGGCTTCTCTTTACATTTAAACAAAAACTTTAAATCAGAATTTTCCCAGGGTTATGAATAATTTTGGGCTTGTATGTATATATAATCAATTGATCACTTACAATGGCAAAATGCAGTGTTAGCCTGGATCAAACACTAGCCTACTAGATGCATGCTAGTTGTTTTTTAGACAAGTGTAGTAATATCCTCACCTGTTCTTGGGTGACCAGTGAATACACATAGAGGGGCAGGAAGAGGCGGTTGAGGAGGTGATCAGTCAGCACATCATTAAGAAACTCACAATTGATGGTGAGAATGTCGTTCAGATAGTGAAGATGGTCAAGGTGCTCGGCTACCAGATCGCTGAGTTTTCCTCTGTTTTTATGCCTAATCAGAACAAGCATGCATAGGAACACAAGTAAAATGTTAGTTAATCATACCATATGAAAACAGAACTTAACACATAATATTAAAAAGAGAAGTTATGTTTTGAATCCAGATGGTTTGGTATATGAACAGCACAGTGATTAAATGTGGACTATAGTGACACCTAGTGCTATGGAGAAGATATAAAATCCATCCTGAACATTATGAAAGCCTTACTCTTCATCAGTCTGCACACACTTGTCCAGCTCGATGACGTGGCTGCCGATAAACCAGACCAAATTGGAGAAGTACGGCACAGCTGTTTTATCCCGGATGTAGTGTAGCATGTGCTGGTTGTCCACTGCAGGAAATGACCAAAGACGACAATGTTATTCAGGAACAAACAGAGGGAGCAGGAAATAACCACAGTGACGTTTAAAAAGTGTAGTATAACTAATAACACAAGAAAGGCACACACATGGTGACTGGCCCTCATAAAGCAGTTAATTATAGAGCAATGTGCAGAGTGAATGGTCAGATGATGGAGTGTTAAGTTAAATGATGAAACCAAGCCTGGCTGACTATATTTGATCTTATGCAATAAACAAGTCCTGCATTAAGTATGCTTTGAATGTTTAAAGGCTCACTATGCAGTAAACGAAAGCATATGAAAAGGGTTCTGGCTGGGTGCTTACCGCCCCAAGTCAACTGACCTTTGCATGCTCAACTAATAAAAACAAATATAATACGGGCCTCTTTATGTTTGACATGTGAGGTTAGGAATCATTTTAAAGTTCATAAAAGGAACACAGGTTGATCTTTAGCCAATGAACCTCCAGAAACCTTTTTGTTTAATAATTTAAAACACGCAAACACAACTGACACGGTCCAAAAAAATAATAAGATAAAAATCATTATCAAATACAAAAAACAAGGTTGTGAACAAAGGCACCAAAAATAAGTATATTTTAAACTATTACTAATAAGTGTGTAAATTGTAAACCTTCTGAATACACACAAATAAATGCAACTGTTAAAAATAATTCAAGAGAGCATGCAATAGAGTGGCACAAGAAATTCTGAATTTAACCACTTACATGAGACTGGAATAAGGCACACAGGAGTCACCATAGAAGGAGAGGGGAAGAACAGACAAAGGGTTAAACAGGATGAAGGGACTGAGCTAGTGGAGCTCTGGGCCCTAGAGGCCAAAAGATAAAACCATCACGCCATCTAGTGACTGATGCTAAACCTGCGCAACAGAGACTCTGGGAACCATAAACAGCCTAGAACACCAGACCTATATCAACGAGCCTCATGAATCTGCCAGAACATGCTAAAGCAAAAGGGAAAGCATATTGCACAACTGCTTAATCCCCACAATCTAGGCGTGTAACTAGATGTTTAAAATAAGTTCAGTGCATTTATATAGTATGCATGTGATCTGACATAAGAATATCAGTTTTACCTCATTAAGACCCAGAAGGTAGACTCATGCAGCACTTAAAAACTTTTGAATGTCACTGCTTTTTACATATAATAATATGCAGATAAACATGAATAAATTTTACCAGTGTCATACTATATTATATACATTTTTGAAACGAGTCTCTTAGGCTCACTTATGTTGCATAAAATACAGTATACAGCATAAGATACAATATTGTGAATTGTTACAGTTAAATATATTTCATGTATAATTAATTTAATTGATTACTGCAAAGATTTCCGCAGCCATTATGTCATTTTCATGACCTTTCAAAACAGAAAAAAATATGCATGCAAATTTTGTGCTACTTTATTTTTCTGTGGAAACCAGAATGCTCAGAAGAGCAAACATAAAATTATGATGTTATGTTCAACTATAAAATAATTTCTTGCCAATTTTGACCAATCTAATGCATTACTGACTATTCATATTTAAAACAATGAAAAAAATGGCACAGATGCATTTTCATATTTGTCAAATGACTGCATGATAAGCAGCTGTACCTATTTTAAAACAACTGACATTTACCTTAAAGGAGTGGTCCAGAGTGTAATTTAAAGGCTTGACTGTGTTTATAAGATGCAAAGCAATGTGTGCTCATGCTTTATTTGTAAAAAAAAAAATCACGTTTTTTGTTCATATATCTTACTTTGATTACATACAGCTACTCAGCTAACATGAAAATGTCATACTTCCTAGTTCCTCTAAAAGCCCACCCTCAAGAGTCTCTGATTTGTCAGCTAACATAATGTGCTGTGATTTGCGGATCGACTCCACGTCACGCCCCTACAAGCATGCGCTTTTGGTTTGTGTAAACAGTAGCTGAATCAGACAGAAAATGAAAAGCACAAAGATGAACCTCACGACTGCTCTGTGAAATAAAATCTGACAAGTCTCTTTCACATATATTCAGAATAAGCAAGTGTAAGTAATATAAAACATTCACATATCTTTTGCGAGTTTGTTATTTGAGATTTAGAGCGCATGGAAAGTGGCCACATAGAGAAACACTGAAAGTGCTGCATAGACAGACACTGCATGCGCTGCTGAAGAATGTGGGTGTTTACAGCGATTTGACTAATAAATATGAAATTGTAGCAGCGCCTAAAATTGTTAGCGATGCCAAACAGCATTTTCGTAGTTTACATCCTCGCTACAACAAGCCCTTTAACGCTAGAAACTGTGCATGTAAACGATCAATTTTAACAAATAAAAATACAGGTTGTGGCTCATTATCCACATCTTCGTCGGTTGGAGGAGTTTTTAGCCCAATCCAGCACTGAACTGAGAGATTCTGGAAGCTATTCTTTGTTAAATGCTGGAACATAAGTAAAATTGAATTGTACACACTTCTTTTATTACATTGCTATTACATTATAGCGCCTCTGGACACGCCCCGTTGCTGTGCAGGGTTTATGCGCATGGTGAATGTGCGCTACCTGAAGCCTTTGTGATCTCACTAATCAGGATGTATTGTTTTATAGTCCCCAAACTTTGTTCGCTGTAGGCTTTGCTAAGCTAACTTTGTAAAAGACAATGTCTCCCTTTGCATTGAACTTTGAGCGTATTACATTCAAAATGTAGTTTGCTCATACAGCTACATTACACATCAACTAAAGTTTAAAATATGATATCGTAGTGGACCACCCCTTTAAAGAACAAGTAGATTTTTATAAAACGCAATGATATTCAAACATTTTCAAGTGTTTGCAAATATTTTAAGTGCCATTAACATTACTGACATGCACTGACAGGACTTTAACCTAAAAAAATCAACAGTCTCACCAGGGATTGACTAATTAGCTAGAAGACAAATCAAACCCCAAAGGCAAGCACAAAGCAGGTAGTAAACATGTCAGTTAATAGAAGAAAGGAAGAATTTATGCTCAAGCACAAGCCAGAGAAACAGATCAGCGAAAGTCCTTTTTCCACCAAATACAAGTAAAACCCCAGAGTGCCCGTGCATGTATGTAGCATCAGCAGCGGTTTCTAAATGCAAGTATGTGTTACTCACAAATGGCAGAGAGCAGCGTCAGCAGTATTGCCCATGCATCACAGGCATGACAGAGTGATTGACGGCAGCTGAATCAGGGCTCTACTCACCTTTGTACACATTGAGTGTGATAGTCCTGACCGCAATCCTGACCATGCTCTCTGGGTGGTTGAAAAACTTAATGGCCTCCGTGTACAGGGCAAAATCATTAGTGTGCTAGAAGCATGGGAGACAGAGAGCGAGGCCGTCAGCATGGAGGATTAGCTCAGAGAGAGGAGAGCTGCAACTAGTCATGCTAAACAAAACCTGGAGCTTTGTTTTCTTATGTGAATTCAAAATGTCTACAGAGAAGAAATGGGAACATAACACCACTAAAATATTCATTGAATGCAGTGCTGCTAATGGGTGATAAGTAGATTCAAATATGTCTAGTTAAAATTCTTGTTACATATAACACAAACACACACACACACTTACACAAAGCAAAGTGTGTTCTCTTTTTTTAGTGATGTAAAATTAGAAGTAGAAACAAGCTCATTTATGTTATATCCGCATTAAATGTGCATTATAGATTAATAAATATGCTATATGTAGCATGCATTTTATAGATTTCTTTTACTGTAAAACATAATTATTTACACTATGATGGAAGATTCTGATGGTTTTTTGTTTTTTACTAATAACATCTGTTTATTTTTTAGCAGGATTTTGGTCATCAAACCGTCATGAGGTCAAAGCATCAGTCAAATCAATGCAGCTGTACCTTCCCAATCTTCAATGTTATGCCGATTAATTTGTCTGTGGAAACCATGGCAGATTTTTCAGTTACATATAACACATACACACACACACAGACACCTCTTTTTAGTGATGCAAAATTAGAAGATAAAACAAGCTCATTTTTGTTAAATCCACATCCACAGCTGTAACTCCCAAATGTTCTCTCAAAACTCAGTACATTTAGCTCATTTAGTTATACTAGACTGACCTGGCTAATTCACAAGAGAAGTGACATTTCATACACTGTATAATTTTAGTAGGCTTGATCTAGTTTAGTACAATTTTTGGACTGATATTTTTCTACAAAAGGCATGTCTAAATATAATAGCCTTTTACAGTTAGGTTACATAAAAATACATTTGAAGCATTTATTAAATATTTCTGAAACCATTTACAAACAAACACTATTTAGCAGTGACACGACTTTATCAGCTTACTTTATTTATTTTTGGCAAACCTGAATTAAAAACAAACAGCTGTACAGAGCATTCAGAAAGTATTCACAGTGCTTCGTTTTTTTCATATTTTGTCATGTTATAGCTTTATTCCAAAATCGATTTAATTTAATTTTCCTCAAAATTCTACAAACAATACTACATAAAGACAATGTGAAACACGTTTGTGTGATATCTTGGCAAATTTAATAAATATAAATAAATTACATGTACATGTGCATTTACAGCCTTTACCATGACACACAAAATTAAGCTCAGGAGATGCCTGTCATGCTTGAGATGTTTCTAGAATTTGACTGGAGTCAACCTAGGGCAAATTCAGTTGAATAAATACAGAGTAGCCTATACAGGGCGCTCCGGGTGTCTCGAGCTGAGTCCTGACTCTATGACTTTTCTAGGAGCTCTTTATAAAAGCAGAAGCATGAAGTGATTTGTTTTGCTAAATATTTTGGCACCAGCTGGTGACATTAAAAGTATGTTTTGTTCTGTTTTTATGTATTTTCTATTTCATATATCTGTAATAAGCCTATTAGCCTACAGATGCCACGGCCGTATGTATCTCTTGAGATTGGAGATCAAGGGCATAGACAAGTGAAGGTCACACATTTGTCAATATAAGGTCACAAAATTAACACTGCATGTGACCAAGATGCACATGTGATCCAAAGCACAAACCAACCCATGAAGCATAAGTAATTTTTCTGTAGACCTCTGAGACAGGATTGTATAGAGGCACATACTGTATCTGGGAAAAGGTACAGAAAAAAAAGAAGAAATGGATTCTTCCTATAATCAGCTGCCAAGTCTAACTGAACAATCAGGGTAGAAGTGCCTTAGTCAGGGAGATGACCGAGAACATGGAGGTCACTCTAAAAGAGCCAAACACCATGAGTATGTCTGTAGTTGCTAAAAACCAATACCATTGGCCAATACCATCCCAATAGTAAACCATGGTGGTGGCAGCATCATGCTGTGTGATACAACCAAGATATCTAAAAAGAAGCTATAAGGTGTTGAACACCCGATGTGAAGCACAATGACAATTCTTTTAAAATAGTAAATAGTTATCTATGAGGGTACGCACACCAGCGATGCCATTCAGTGTCTGTTTGCATTGCTTAGCAATAAATACAAAACACTAGGTGATTAATTGAAAAGTAACCGAAATCGACATTCAGAACCTATAATTGTTTTTTCAGTTACTTTCCCTACTGTGTGTGGAGTCACATGACCCAGCTCTGTTAAAGGCTGAGGCTGATTTATGTTTCTGTGGCCACTTTGCAGGCACATCTGATCTCTGGGAAAGTAGGACGATGGACCTATTCTTGCGCCTTATTTTGCACTTCACTGACGATGATTAGAAACTGCGCCAGAGATGTCTTGAGATAGCATATTATCAATTACATTAAAATCATTATTTACATTAAAATTTTTAATTGCAGATGATGCAAGAAATGCACTGTTCAAAATATTATTTACAGAATATGCACAGTTATTTTATTTAGAAGAGATACTGCTTATTTTCTACTTTTAATATGAATTACACTGACAATAATTTATTTTGTTTCCAAAAGTGCAAGTTATTTATTTTCACTTTTTTATAGGAAAAAAGTTTGTTGATATTAGACAATGTTTGTTTTAATTTCAGTTGTTCAACGTTGATGTTCAATAAATAATCATAGATAGTGTGTTTCCTTCAATTATTTTTAAATCAAGTATTACTCCCTTCATTCAAAAATCTCTCACTAGTAATTTGTGAGCTTATTTACTGTACAAAACTTGTATAATAAATAAATAAATAAATAAAGGTTCATTAATCATAATTAAGTTAAAATGTTCAATTAATCCAGATTTTGATTTTAGGTCAAATCAGCCAGCTCTACAAAATACACTTTGCAACCTACTTATGGCACAACTTTGTGAAAGTCCCTGAATGGTCCAGTCAGAGCCCAGACTTTAACCTGATCAAACATGTCTGGATTGTAGCATTATACCTAAAAAGATTTGAGGCTATAATTAGCACCAATTTAGGTGCTTCAACAAACAATCGAGCAAAGACTATGAATATGCATGTACATGTGATTTGTTTCCTTTAAAATGTTTTTTAAACAAACTACTTTTACATTGTCAGTATTATGTATTGTTTGTAGGACTTTGCACAACATATACTTCTTATTATGAGATAAGGATGTAACAAAACTGAAGCTCTGTGAACACATTCTGAATGCACTGTATGTTTATAAACTAATGTTGACAAAGATTTACACTATTCTAACATTTTACTCACTCAGGATTTACTCATTGAAAAAAAAAAAGTATTTGGTCCTTTGATAAAAAAAAATACAAAAATAGTAACACTAGTAACCACTGAGTGTTCAAAAACAGATTATTTTGTTTATATGATCACAGGGGTAACAGCATTTCTGCAGTTCAATAAAGCTAATTCACATCACACCAACAGCCCATGCCTCTCTAAAGCAAAATACACAAAGTGTTATAAACTGTAGGTGTTGATGGAAAATTCTATTCAAATGTGTTCAACAAATCAAAATAAATGTATTTTACTTACACTGATTTACACCATTCAAATTGTAATTTAACACTAATGTAACGTATATTTACATAAAAACTATGCAGCTTCAGATCTCTCATAGAGTAAATCCTTCCATTCAGGCCTTCTCTATTCCTGACACCAACGATTAACAGCATCAAAGGTGCCACGGAATAAAGAGCACACAACTGTTAAACACAACCATTTACAGTACACCAATAACTTCCCCCTATACAAAGGAGCCCTGAAACATTTGTTAACTTCCAATCAGCATAAAACACTTTTAAACTTACAACTGGCCTTTTTTTGTCTGAAATGAAACAACATAATTGCTCAAGTTGCATGAAAACACAGGAAACATGGTTTTACAGAGTCACAGTGAGCTGTTAGCTCTTCCTGTAAGTGCACTGCTCGATCACAATCGAACCCACAAATAAAAGCCCCCTTCTGTTTTCAGTACATGATCTGTCATTTGAAAAATGAGAGCTGCCCCAGCAAATGCATCTTACCTCATTGTAGAAAAAGTGAACGGTGTGGTTGTTCAGCTTCAAAGACAAAGTCTTCAAAAATGAGATGTAGTAAGCCATAATCTCCTCATCGGAGAAGTCAAATTTATGCACAATGATGGAATTAACATGATTATTAGACAGCAAGTAATCTGAAAAGGAAAATAATGCAATATTGAATGCTCAGAACATTAACATAAAATCATAACGCATTAAACTTGCCCTTTCTCCACACATTTACTCACACAGAGAGGTCTCATGGCTGATGTTCTCGAAAAGAATGTTGAGTGTTTGCAGAAGCTGGACACAAACATACCGTCCAGATTTCTGCCGTAGTATATTGAGGAAAAATGCAAACATGTTCTTCTCCAAAAAGAAGCTACGAGGAAAGCATGATGTATTCAGTCATTTATATCATGATTTTGTTTTTTGGCATCTTAAAAAAAGAATAACAGAAAGGCAAAACTCACTCAAACACTGAACTGTCATTCTGATCACCCCAGATGAGAATCTCAGTAATGGAGCGAATAGTTTCCACCAGAAGATTTCTGTTGTGATCAGTCACTGTTGTGTTCTTTGTTAGGACATGGTACATATACCTAAATAAAATATTGTTTAAATGCCAAAAGAAATGTCATATTATCACTACACCTTACACATTTACATATCTTAAACATTATTTTTTTTCATATTAGAAAGCAACATTAAATAATATGCTTAAAACTACAGTATCCTAACATAATATAGAATAACATAAACTAACTTACTGTACAGTGGCTACTATTATTATGTCACAAAAACCTTGCTAACGTTAAATAGCTCACTTGATTTAAACAAGACCGCTGCTTTACACACACAAATGCGTGCTTGATTTAACCTTTCTAATTAATTATGTTGATAGAAACAACACGTTTTCATTTTCTAAACGTACTGATGACTTTCCACAGCAATGACAAACAGTGGCTCGATAATACAGCTTTAACTCTACGGGCTAGCGAACTAGCTGCAAATGATCCATAACAACTTACTTCAAATGGTCCAAAGAATGAATGTTTTTAGACTTCCCCTGTCCTCCGACCCAGCTTCTTGACCGCCCAAACATTTTCGGTTGCTTTTATTTTGCAAACTCTATGTTTTCAGTCCAATTTGCTAAGCGTACGAATCCATATCCGCCGCAGTGAAGGCCCCAGAATCCTCACATGAAAACATACCTGGAGACCTATCGCTCATGACAGCCCAAACGTCAGCTCACGTCATCTTGGGATTTGTAGTTTATCTTGGGACTGACTAAAACGCATTCACACCTTACCACCACACCGCCACGCACTCTATTTCCCAGAGTTCCTTACGCAGGCAACGGTTTTGGTGAAGTCATGAGAAAGCGCCGATTGTTTTTGTTTTTCACGCGTTATAAAGCTTCGCCGAGCATTCGGATGATTTATATTTCTGAATGTTCAGCGTTTTAACAAGGACTCGGGATATTTGTGTCCTAATGTCACAGAGCATCGCGTGGCCTTGGAACATTCAAACATGCTTTCCTTCACTAACTTATGTGCTGTATAGTGGAAACATACGTGTGTGTTGAACGCATTGCAGGGGAAATTTCTGCTGAAAAGGGAGTTACACCGCTGCTTTACTTGACGAAGTCGAATGGATTCACACTTCATCACTACCTTGTTTCATATAAAGTGCGATTAAATGCCTTTAATGTGTCTGTTTTGCTCTTTGAAACGGAAGTCTATGTTTTGGAGTCTATGACAAACTCCGTTTACTTTCAGTTAGATTCGGTGGAATCGCTAATCGACGAGCTTCCATATATGTATTATCTCGGCCTGTTTTTTGTCAATGTCTTAATCCTCTACTATGCCTTTTTAATGGAGTACATAGTTCTTAATGTAGGGATAGTGTTCTTGCCAGAGGATATGGACCAGGCTCTCGTGGATTTGGGCGTTCTCTCTGACCCAGCCTCTATTCCCTATGACACAGACACTGAACTGGATGTTTTTGAGGGATATCTGGAATAGACTAACATTACTATGACTGGCAATCCCAGCCGAAGCTGCTCTGGGCAAGGTGTCATTTGGTTAAAGGAGAACCATTGTCAAAGGGAATTACACGTGGCATTAAAAGATGCTGCAGGGGTCAGTTAATAAAAAATGAATGTCATGAATAAGTAAGTCATGAGTCATTTGTATATATATGTATATATATATATGTATGATTCATACAAATTCGGGAACAAATCTACATTGAGTTTCTTGTCTTCACAGGCTGTCCAGACTCGGAGAACTGACCTGCCATCATGCCACATGGAATATTTTACCAGGAACAGATACGCTGAGCGGACCGTGTGCTTTTTCATGGAGCAGTCAGTCAGTGTTTCTTCAGAGCTCAATTTCAGGCACTAACCACTACTGTGGATATAAATATTACATTAGCCTACTTATTTTTAGCTTGGCATTCAGCACTTGGGCAGGATTCTGTGTCGATGTGACCCCGTAGACAGGCACCCTTAAATGTGGTCTGCCATGGCATGTTTTCTTTCCCTTCAATACCATTTAAATGAGCAATACGTCATGACACAAACAGGCTGCCTGAATCAGTGTTTTATTTTCTACAAGACTCCTTTAGGAACCACATATTTGTGACAAAATGAAAAATTTGGCTAAGGTTCAGTTACCAGTTCAGTATATATTTAATAAATGATTACTTTGACTTTCCATGGTGTCATATTTGACTTGCAAATCTCTAGTGCCTAATTATAGAAAGTCAGTGTGCTAGCTTTTCTGTTCTAAATGAAAACGTACACTATCTAGCTATCTATCTAGCTATCCTGCTGAAGAATTTGCCCTCTCCTGTGGTTTGTAATGTAATGGGCAGCACAAATGTCTTAATACCTCAGGCTGTTGATGTTGCCATCCACTCAGATCTTATTACGGCAAATTTGTTTCATTAAATTGCATAATCAGAAAATAAAAAACTAAAACCAATTACACAATTTCTCATGATAACAGCAATATATCCCTTTACAAAATCTTCCATTTACGTAAAAACTATTTAAAGAAGAACGTGTGAGTGGGCATAATATTTATACATAGGCATGAAACTTAAGATTTTATAACAGGAACACATTAGGTTTAATAGGAGTTATACTCAATTTATTTGGACTAAAAGCAAATATGTACACTACCTGACAAAAGCCTTGTCATCGATCTCAGTTGTACGAGCAACAAATAATAACTTGACTTCTAGTTGATCAGTTAGAAAAGTGTCAGAAGGTAGATTTTCAGATGAATCATCTGTTAAACTGCATCACAATCATCAGAAATACAGCAGAAGACCTACTGGAACCCACATGGACCCAAGAATCTCATAGAAATCAGTCAAGTTCGGTTATGGAAAAATCATGGTTTGGGGTTTTATTCATTATGGAGGCATGCGAGAGATCTGCAGAGTGGATGACAACATCAACAGCCTGAGGTATCAAGACATTTGTGCTGCCCATTACATTACAAACCACAAGATGGAGGAGGCATTGAAGATGAATCCAAAGATTCATCCAAGCTCATGGGAATCATACACAATATTAATGCTTTTTCCACTGCACCATGACTTTATATTCTATATTGTACAGTATTTCTGTTAAGTGACAAGACTTTTGTCTTAGTAAAGTCAGACTTCACTGTCTTAAATAATTAAAAATCAAGGCATGATCATATTTTATTTTTGTAAAACAAGCGTTATCTAGAGACCTTTTCCTTTCATATAAACCACTTCTGAAACCAATTGCTCAACTAGAAGTCAAGTTATTATTTGCTGTACCTAAAACTTGGATAGGTGACAAGACTTTTGTCAGGTAGTGTATTTTTGATTATTCGTGTAGTTTTCTTTATAATAAATATACTTTTTACAATGTTAAATTTATCATTTTTAAAAAGGAAAACATTATGTTGATCAAAAAAGTCTATACAACTAGTTTTCTTGTTTTGACACATTAATATGTGGTTAAGAAACACTTTTTTTTTTTCTTCACAAATCCATTGGTCCAACTGGGGCATTATAAAACATCCATAGTGTTTAGAACGTCCGTCTAAAATCTCATTCATAATGGTCTTAAAACATCTATGTAGTGCTTAGATTATTTAATCCTCATATTTAAAAATTATTTTATGTTTAAATTGCAATTATATAAGATTGTTCTAAAATGCTAATAATCATACTACAATTACATGATTATTCCCACAATGTGAGTAAATTATAATTTGACGTAATTAGTTTTTACTGTTAAATTTTCAAAACAAATCAACTGTGTGTGTGCATGCGTGCGTGTGATCTTTTAGTTTGAATATTCAGAATATAGAGTGGCCATATAAATAAATTTGCAATCTTTGCCTCAGAATTTGAGGAGACATTAAACAAAAACCAAGTTAGGTAATCAAAATATTATCTAAAAGTAGTCTGAATATACAAATGAGTAATCTAGATTACATTTAATGTGAAATCAGTAACATACTACAATTTGTAAGCAATCTGCCAGCACTACATTGGAAGGGCTGCAATTTAATGATTGTTAATACAGTCTGCAACCAAACATAAAATCAAAGCTGCAGTAATAATATAAACTAAATCATTTTTATGAATTATAAAAGCATCCAAAACATGTGATGTGAACCTGTCAAAATCAGCAAAGCAAGACTTATAGAACTTGTTTATTGTAAAAAAAAAAAAAAAAATGTGTACATAAAAAAACATATTTACATTTATAAAGCAACAGTAAAGTGCTGAGAAACAGTATCCATCCACAATAATGTGAGAAAGTGCAAAGGTCAGTCATTATATCAGTCACATAAAGTAAGTTCAAAAAGAAAAGTGAAACAGCTTTTGAAGCAGTTTAGTGTCCTTGTCGTCAGACGTTGATGAACTTTTAAAGTTTGTGGTTTTTAAACACCCTGCTTGTAACAGTGTAACCATTTTAATATGTGTTAAAGTGATTTTATCCGTGAATCTTGAAGACGGAGGTGCTCAAAAACTCCATAGGGTATACAATTATTCCACAGCCTAAAGACAGACAAGGAAAACATTACATCAACATTGCACATCAGGAAATGTATTTGAGCTGCATAACATTTCATTAAATACAAAATCAGCTTAAAAATGCTTAATCACTTTTTTTTCTTTTTTTTGGGGGGGGTGGGGGGGGGGGGGTGTAAAAAAAGAAGATTTTTTTTTTTGTTTTAAAGTCTTGAAAGCAGGAAAAAACACAATCTTTTTGTGTTCATTCATTTATTTCTGATTCAATCTGTATTTGTATATGGTCTGAAATCTGATTTTAACATGTGTGTCAGTCTGAACTCTCTTGCTGCTTTAAACCAGATTTAGTTTTTTCTTTCATTTATAACATGACAAAATAGTAACATAAAAAGATTGACGGAATGTCATAGTATTCATACCAAATAATTTTACCATTAAAAAAAATCTGATTAACCAACCATCTGAAACCATAGTAATTTAGAGACATTTTTTTTACATTTCGTGTTTAAATCAGGCTAATGTTTTGATAAATCTTGAAATGCTAATATCTAAAAACTATGATAAAATAATTGATGACCACTACCTTAATCTCAATAAATGTTAAAGGGTAAATTAAAAAAATACACACTCACTCCAAAGACTTCATTCCAGGGCAGTTTTTCAGAGCAGCACTGAGCTTTGTAGCTCCAACGTCGGTGAACTTGTTGAACTTAACACTAAAAATAAATAACAATTATTGCATTAATATAATATTACAGAACATACAATATAAATTCCATATTTTATCTAAATTTGAACATACACTACCTGACAAAAGTCTTGTCGCCTATCCAAGTATAGGAACGACATATAATAACTTGGCATTACGCTTATTTTACCAAAATAAAATATAATCTTATGATATCATCTTGATTTTTAATTATTTAATTAGGACGTAAGTTCGGACATTGCTTGTCACTTAACAGAAATAATGCACAGTATAGAATATAAAGTCATGGTGCAGTGCAAAAAGAATTAATATTGTGTATGACGCCTGCAAGCGTTCTTGCAGGACTTCCAAAGTTCATCAAGATTCTTTGGATTCATCTTACCCCAGATATGCACAATAAAGTTCATGTCAGGTGACTGGGCTGGCCAATCCTGAAGCACCTTGACTTTCTTTACTTTCAAGAACTTTGATGTGGAGGCTGAAGTATAAGAAGGAGCACTATCCTGCTGAAGAATTTGCTCTCTCTTGTGGTTTTTAATGTAATGGGCAGCACAAATCTCTTGATACCTCAGGCTGTTGATGTTGCCATCCACTCTGCAGATCTCTTGTATTCCCCCATACTAAATGTAACCCCAAACCATGGTTTATCCTTCACCAAACTTGACTGATTTCTGTTTCTGTCAACCTTCTGCCTCTATTCCAAATGATCAACTAGAAGTCAAGTTATTATTTGTTGCTCTTAAAACGGATCAACGACAAGACTTTTGTCAGGTAGTGTATATTAAAATAGAACAGAAATCTTGAAAATGAATAGGATGTTAAATTAACTTTTTTTTTCTTGTAATATATTTCTAATTTGAGCTGAAAATGATTTGACTGAATCTAGACTCTTACTCAAGGTCTTGGAGTGATTTCATGTCTGGTAAAGCCAAGGCCAGATGTTCAGCACCACTGTCAGCAATCGCATTCCCATACAGTCTAGAAGTAAATAAAATGGAGTCATTGTGACAAAAAACAGTGTTTTTTTATAACCAGTTACAAAACTCTGGTCTACTTAGTGCTGGTAAATACAAAACTATTTCTGAGAGTGAACATACCTGAGTGTCTGTAGAGAAGGAACTGATGCCAGAGCTTGGGCCAGTTTTCCCACTCCGGCATCTCCAATTAAATTTTGAGAGAGGCTGAATGGAGGCAAAGTTGTTTTGATCAGTTGTGACGCAGTTGTAAGTTATAATTAATGTGGAAAACACACTGACAGTCAAGTGCCTGTGTTTGATACTTGGGTAAATATTTCAAAACTTACATGAGCAGTTTCAGACATTCCAAAAAATGTAAAACGCCAGACAGCTTTTCCGCTCCAGAGTCTCCAATATGGTTTTTATCAAGGCTAAAAGGCAAAAAAATTACAATTTTATTTTAATAAAAAAAATAATAACACTCTTTGTTGATATGACTAGTGCGGTTTAGAATGAAAACACTCCTCTACCTTGTGATTTATGCAAATACCCTTTTATTTAATTAACATATCTAACTTAGATTAGAGTTGTTTGTTTATGTATGTTTAATGTATGTTTATTTTTTTATTTATGCTTATATTGCCAATCCATCTTGCATTTTATTAGGTGTGTTCTCAAATAAGCATAAAAGAGCTGAATAGAAACATTTGACACTTAATAAAAATGCAGTAGTGGACAGACTAGTTTTGCAATAAGCTTGCACAAGTAATAACCAGCATGTTAAGCATTCATTATGAATTCAGAAGCTATGAATATGACAAACAGCACCGAATACTCACTCCAGACATAGGAGAGACTGCAGAGAAGGCAGGACCGCTATGACTTTAGGGAAAAGTTCAGGACCATTCTGCACTCCAAGTCTGCAATGAAAAACAACACCCAATATGATTAAGATTAGCACTTAATGAATAACAGAAGCATATAGAAGCATGGAACATTATTAAAAGTCTGATTTACCCAAATTCCAGTTTCTGAAGATGCCGGAGAGCTGGTACGCCTTCATCCAGTGCAGGCACCAGTTCACTGAAAACACACATCATGCAAGTTATCAGGACAAATAAAATTAGCGTATGGTAAATATTATTGCTATTTTTATATTAATAAAATTGATGCTGTACCTTGTGGGCAGCTTTTTTTCTCTGTGAATCTGGACGAGGACAGGCAGGCTCTCTATGTGATACCCTTGTGTGGCCTTTAACGGGTTCAATGTGAATTTCTCAATTGCGCTTTTCAAATTCAGTCTATCATTGCTTTGATGCAAGTCCTCCCATAAGTCGATGGTATCTTCTGCATGCGCCCTAATGGTAAATCAAATCATAAATAAAAAAACATTTAGCAAACGTTTTGCAAAGGCAAAAACTCACTTCAAATCCTGCCTGATTTCTAAAAGGATACAAAATGTCGTTCAAATATTTCATTCAACCTGTGTACCATTTTATAAAAATCTTCTATGAAAAATTAATGAATTAAAGATTCTTATCACACCAGTTTTGTGAATAGGAAAACAACAAAGGATCATTTACTCATAAATGCATGAATGAATCATTATGATGAATGATTTGATTATGAATTGAAAATTCTGATTATCAGAAATGCTATTAATATTATATATCTTAATATTTTGAATATAGCACACAAAACCATCCCGCTTTATAAGTGACCTTAATGACTTAGTACTTCTATTTATATTATTAATTTTGTACAATGCACATATTGTATACATAGATATTTTTACCGTATATTTTTATTTTTAGATTTTTTTTACCTGATTTATGTAATTCCATTTTTGATTACACTGTTGACCCACCCTTAAACTTAAAATACCACATAACAAATACAAAACCCCCCCCAAAACCATTAGCGTTGTCCTACCTCAATAATACATAAGTGTTATAAAAACACTATAAGGACATTATAAGTACTTACTTTTTGATAAAAGCACCTAATATTTCAAGGTCCTGTAAAATTAATATGACAGTTTTTTTAGATGTTTGTCACAATCACCAGCAATCAAGTCCATACAGATCGCTGGAAAACTACAAATGCTGTCATGCACCACACACTCACACCTTTTCCTGTTTGCTTCACTTTGATTACACACACACACACAGCCGGAGGATCGTTATAAACTGATTACAAGGACTTTAAAAGCAGAACAACCACACACCAGTTGCTGAGTCTTGTTATGTTGCAAATCAACATTAGGTTACGACACTTTTTCTTTGTCTAGCCTAGCCGTGTTTGACCTTTTGCCTTGTTTCACTGTTGTTTCTGTTGTTTTCGCCGCCTGTCCTGACCATTCGCCTGTTTACTGACCATTTTTTGGATTCTTTGTATGCACTTCTTTGCTCCTGTGATCAACCTTTGCCTGCCTTCCTATTCTTGTTAATAAATACTGCATGTGAATCCTCTACACCACTAATCATCAACTGGCGGCCCGCTGAGCCGTTCAATCCGGCCCACGACTGGATTCCAAAATTGTGAGGATCAAAAAGAAAATAGTGGTCACACTATTAAAGCAACTAAAATAACAACAACTAAGTCTCTTGTTAGAATAACCACCATTTATGACTATATTTAGGCTACACTCTGAAATGAGGACAGACTCAGACAGACTATGCGGCGTTAAGCATTTATTGTTTCAAACAGGTTTTAGCAAAAGTGAAGACCGGGTGGGGTGTAGGCAGAGTGCGCGTGACGTGTGTTTGATGAAGAGCAAGGAGGAATGCAGTAGAGAGGGGTGCGCGACGTATTTGAGGAACAGGAGGGAGACGTGCGATTTCCGGGAGACTATCTTTCGTTTGCTGGAGACTTACAGAACTTCCGGGAGACTTGGGATGTCTGCCTCAGCACTAAAAAAGGAGGAAAAACAATCTAGCACAACTTAAAATAGAACCTGGTACCAGAACAAAACAGGTCACAAATAATGTTGGCACATCAAATGAAACGTTAAGTGGGCTTGAATATAAATCACAATGCTCAAACGGGCTACTCACAGTGCTTAATCAATGGCTAAAGTTACATTTCCCCTTGTTGACTTAGCCTAATTGAGTTGAGGCAAAATATCTATCACTCCTAGTGGTTGACTGTGGTATAGGTGATAGGAGCCCGAATCGAATGCCTTCAGTTTTGTAATGAAATTGAAAAAGTATAAACATTAAACATAACGTTAAGCCAAAATTAGATTTTTATTTGATTTTCTTCTTGGGGGTCCGGCCCCCAAGAAGGCTGTCTGGTAAAACTCTGCCCCTCTGACACTAGTTGATGACCCCTGCTCTACTCCATTGTCGCCCGACATTCTCACAACAATGTTAGTATCCGTATATTAGTTTTAAGGATATCTATTAGTTAATGTGCTCCAAAACAGTGGCATAATTGACATTTAGAAAATATAACCCTGATATAAACATCCAAAGCTTGCAGGGTTTTTTTTCATACTTCAGTTCCTCATCAAATCTTGACCAATCAAATACTTTCTAGTATCCAACCACTCTCACTGACAGAGCTGTTATGAAACAAAACCTTTTTTTAAGGAGGAGGAGCTACTCTATGTTCCACACTCTCTCTTTATGTTTCAGTTGAGATTGCATCAAACATCGATTAAGAAATGCACATTTCAAAGTACTTCACAGTACCTTTGAGGCCACTTCATTTACAGTAAGTAGGAAGCTATGATGGTCTACTTTAGATTTTTTGCACTCTTTTTTGATGCTTGAAAGCTTTAATTCTCTGACTGTAACTGAATTGTAATAAAATCAG
Source organism: Danio tinwini (assembly GCA_903798205.1). NCBI lineage: Eukaryota > Metazoa > Chordata > Actinopteri > Cypriniformes > Danionidae > Danio > Danio tinwini. The sequence goes on from CAIGQZ010016425.1 coordinate 14,960,973, forward strand.
TATCTACTTAAAGTTCACAGAAAAATGGTTAGTCTCACAGGCTTTAAACTAACAAACACAACATTTTCCTATCTACGTGTATAGCCATGTAACTTCTCACCAGAATGTTGTGATACAGTTGAGACCCACAAGCTCTTTCAGGCCACTGATGGGAATGCATGTGTCCTGCAGGTTAATAGTGAAGGTCCGCTTCATTGTGCTGGCATGTTGAAGGATATGGCATATGACGTACACATCAGATGGGGAAAGCTGCGTCCCACAGAAAGACAGATCATCTGGCAGGTTCTTCACTAGCCCTTGGGCAATTTTGACACTGCAGGTCTCGTAAACACAGTGAAACAATTCAAGTAATCTGGCAGGAACCAAATCTTTGGGCTTCATGCTCTCTAAATGGGCTTCAACGGCCTTCCTTTTGGCTTTTAAGTCCACACTGCTGTCTATTATGCTGTCTCCACTTGCTGTCTTCTGGAAGATTAAGCCGGTGATGAACCTCTGCAGTATGTCCTGCGATTCTCCCTGAACCTTTCGTTTCTTGTGCTGCACCATGGTATTGGCCACCACCGTTTTTTCGTTGACCTGTTTGGATTGCACCAAATGCAAAGCACTCAGGAGGTTCTGAGTGAAAAGGTCAGCAAAATGGTTTTCCTCTTGCTCAGACGTTTCATAAGGTAGAAGTATTCCGCTTTTGAGAGCGCAGTCCAGCAGTTCTGTGGATTTGACAGGGTCGACGTGTGTATTGTGATTCTTGAAGCCCTCCCATGCCATTTTACACAACTGTGGGGTGTCGAGTTGTTTCTTCTTTGTGCTGTTTCCAATGCTAGCCAATTCCAGATGCTTGAAGGTCACTCTCTGGTACAAGTCAGTGAGAGTTGAAGGCAAATCCTCATCATCTTGATTTTTGAGCAGAAAGCAGGTAGCCCAGCAAAGCAGCGGGTTAGAGCATAAGCTAAACATGTACCCTTGATTCTTAATCTTTTTTAGTGCACTCTCTTGTAGGGAAGCATCCTCGAAATATTTGAACGTATACAATTCAATATCTTCAGGAGAGAAGCCCCAAATCTCCAAAAGGCTGTCCATTTTTCGCAGCACCTGATTTAAAACGTCTTTAGGCCTCGTGGCGATGAGAAGCGTGCAGCCCGAGAGAATTTCCTTTTGAAACAAACCTGAAAACAGCTGCTTGATGGTGTATTTAGTGTCTGTGTGTGATTTAGCAGGGGACTGAAGAAGCCCCTCAAGGTCTTTTATATGATCAAAGCTGTCAAAGATAATGAGAACTTCATCAGGACAGGACAGAATGTGTTTGAAAGCAGCATCTGAGTCCTCGCAGTGAGGAGATGTAGAAAAGTTGAACAGTAAACTTTTTAAGCTGTAGTTGGATTGTTTGAAGTCTAAAGTTTTACAGTTCATGAGAAAAACAAACTGAAATTGAGGCTGGCCGCTGTTTGACCAGTCCAGGCATAACCGCTGAATGAATGTGGTTTTCCCCACACCGGCTTTTCCGAGGAAAGCAAATGATTGCTTTGATTTGGAGTCAAGGTTTTGAAATAACTGACTTGTGTCCAGCAATGCTTTCTTTCGCTCCGAATCGCTGAGGACAACTAGCTCTTTCTCCAAACACTTGTTTGCATTCTTCCCAGACTTGATAAGAAGCTTCCTCTGAACCAGATGTGCATCCACGTAGTGTGACTCCATTCCCATCCCCCCACGCATAGTGCTGCAGACATCTCTCAGGTGTGATTTCAAGCGATGAATGTAGTCTTTGACACATTCTGTAAAACAAACATCATGTTTTACATACTTTAATAAGGTCATTCGATCATAATACGGATTAATGGTTTCTCACCTGGTGCTTTGGGACGGACTTTGTTTTTTGGTTTGGGAGGTGGGGACTCTGTATTCTTTTGTGGGCTTCCTTCTGTATTTAGCAAAACAAACAAGCAGTCATTTGTATTAATTCATGAGCCAACAAAATTATTGTAATTTCATATGTGGTAATACATCCTGATGTTTTGCAATGTGACAACAGTGTAAATGGTTATGTAGGAATTCATGTGACTTTTACTTAATTTTCGATGGACATGCATCATCATTCTGTGCTACAAAGATCCTCTACTCTTCAGCAGCACAGTACAATAGCACACAGGGCAAATATTTGACCACAAAAAGTTGGTTTTTAATTTAATTTTTTTTTATGCAAAACTGCCGCTCGTTAGTCTATTATTAACCATTTAAAATACAGTTCAGTTAGATTTACCATTAAAAATAAGTCCATCATAAAATTGTCTACAGTGACATCAGCAGAGTTTTCTGTCTAGTATATTTAGGGGATTCATACATAGTCAAAAACCATATCCTACAATGCTTCCCACAGGTTTGAAATATACTTGCAGTGGTAGCCAGATTGAAACACCTTTTACCCATCACATAAATGGTCAACTACATTTACAAAAAATAAAAGTGTGGTTTTTAACTATATTGTTGTTCATCGTGACAATGTTATACATTGTTTTCAATGGGTTAAATTGCTTTTTTTTAAGGCTGTTCAAAAAAAAAAAAAAGAAATCCACTACTTCTCGTATTTTTATGCTATTTAGGAGCCATATGCACCCAATGACAGGTAAAAGCTGATATCTCTCTCTCTCTCTCTCAAGTTCAAGTTGCTTTACTGGCATGACATTTTGTACTGTATTGCCAAAGCATTTTAGATATGTATACAGTATGTAATATATTTACATGGTCCAATTAATAAAATATACAGCAAATAATAAATAAATGACAAAAAAAGAATAAAAACAGTGCTAAAATGATAATAATTACAATAATAATATGTCATTTTGTCCTCTTTGAGTATAAAGATTTTCTGTGTCGATTTTTCATAGCCTTGTGGCTGTGTGTGCACAGTTAGTTGTGAAGCTAAGCGAAAACAGGCTTAAATAAAAATGTAAATGCAAATGGATAAGATTAATGACAACTAAAAAAGCAAAAGCAAACCAGTTTAAGAAAATTTGGCACCCATTTAGGTAATATATCCAAGAACATGTTTTATTGTCAAATATAGACCAAGTTCTTGTTCCAGCAAATTGATTCTTTTTCTTACCTAAGTGCAAAGTAGAGTGTATTGTGTGGTACATACTGTACACTTGAAGTTTTTGTTAAGCCACATTAATATTTACCTTTTTATTTGTTGCACTGTTTTTTTTATATATACTTTTAGAAATATAATTGTTATATATATATATATATATATATATATAAAGCAAAAGCAAAAATCCTGGACATTTTAAGATATTTAGAAACTATGGCAGGACTCATTTTTTAAGTGGCCAAAATGTGCGTCTCTGTGGGTCTTGTGTGTGGGAGTGTTGATAGGTCTCGTGCACACACATCTAGCAGTACAAAACATGTAGGGCAAGAGAAGATTTCCACTGGTTAATCATTCGTGAATGATCACCAAATATACTTGGGCGGCCATTAATATACGTGGGCGGCCTGCCCAAGTAAAGTCTGTGTGTGGGAAGCACTGTACTATAATATTTAATACTTTCAGCAGCTTATGCAATTTCATAGGTTGTTTGTTAAATGAGATAGAGAATTTGGCTTTTATACTGATGTGTGGAGGTATGGGAAGAAATTATACAAAAACAGTGTTACTTCCTTCAGGAACAGAATAACTTATGAGATAATCAAATTTCCTCTTTCCTCTGTTTGTTGACGTGCTGAAAATGAACAAACAGTTTGAAGGATGCTGGAGCACACAGGGCCTTTGGAACTTATACACTTCCAAATTTGACTTTATGAAAAAAAAAATCGAAAAGCTTTGATTTATTTAGGGGTTTATTATAACACAAACAACTTATACACTTGTTTATAGTATTTCCAACAACGTTGTAGTAAATTTCTACCATATATTTTGCAATTAGACCTCTGTATGTTGGGTATGGAAAGCTTTTTCATTTGAGTAGAAAAATCCGGGCAGAAAACCCCAAAATAGTAAGTGGATGAGGTCAAATGCCCTCAAACCACACTCAAAACCCACGCTCAAAACCTTTAACCCATCCATATCTTATACTCACCTTTAAAAGGGCTTGTGTCTACAGAAACCGATGTCAGGCCCGAGGACGAGCCGACTGGGAGTACAAAACCAGTGAGCTCTGGTGGGGCAACCGTACCATCAGCTGTAAGAGAAGAGTTCAGTTAACACACATTACAGTATTGCTAACCCTTGCTGTGATTGAAACACCTTTTCTTTTTAACTCACCAGGTGAAAGAGGAATTATCTGTGTGCCTGGACTCAAGCTTTGAGGCGAAACTGCAGAGAGTAAATTTAACATTAGAAATACAGTGGTCAACAGACTAACAGGACATGCAGGCACATGCAGCGGTGTCATGGTGCATTTATATTTGACTCACCAAGCACATATGTGGGTCCTGTCTGAACTACAGTGCCAATTAGAGGTGACGTGAGTGGGCTTATGGTCTGGATGAACTGTAGTGCTGGACCAAATGAGAGATTCAAAAATTCACAGTCAGAGTTTATAGTCAAGGCCTCATTTGTTAAATTGCATGCCATGTACAGTACACTACCTGCCAAAAGTCTTGTCGGCTATCCAAGTTTTAGGAACAACAAATAATACCTTGACTGCTAGTTGATTGTTTGGTATCAGAAGTGGCTCATATGATAGGCTTCTAGATTACGCATATTTTACCAAAATAAATTATGATTATGTCTTGACTTTTAATTATTTAATTAGGACAGTAAAGTCTGACTTTGCTTAGACAAAAGTCTTGTCACTTAACAGAAATGATGGACAGTATACAATATAAAGCCATGGTGCAGTGGAAAAAGAATATTATTGTGTATGACTCCCATGAGCCTGGAGGACTGCATCCATACATCTCAGCAATGACTTAAATAACTTATTAATCATAACTTATTAAGTCATCTGGAATGACAAGGAAAACATTCTTGTAGGACTACCAGAGTTCGTCTAGATTCTTTGGATTCATCTCCAAAGCCTCCTCCTTCATCTTCATCTCCTCCTTCATATTGTTCATGTCTGTTGACTGTGCTGGCCAATAGTGGAGCACCTTGACCTTCTTTGCTTTCAGAAACTTTGATGTGGAGGCTGAAGCTCTATCCTGCTGAAGAATTTACCCTCTCCTGTGGTTTGTAATGTAATGGGCTTGATACCTCAGGCTGTTGATGTTGTCATCCACTCTGCAGATCTCTCACATGCCCCCATAATGAATGTAACCCCAAACCATGATTTTTTTCTTCACCAAACTTGACTGATTTTTCTGAGAATCTTGGGTCCATGTAGGTTCCAATAGGTCTTCTGCAGTATTTGTGATGATTGTGATGCAATTCAACAGATGATTCATTTGAAATTTCCACATGATCAAGTAGACGTCAAGTTAATATTTGTTGCTGATACAACTGGGATCGAAGACAACTTTTGTCAGGTAGTGTATAATAAGAAAAAAAAAACAATACGTACCACTAGAGGGCAGACTAGAGGAGCTGATAGGAAAACTCAACACAGGCTGGTATGGACTCAAATGGAAACTACCCTCAGTCCCAGATGTGATGTTGGGCGTCAATTCATTTGAGGGGCTTTTGGGAGTAACTATTGCTGCAGACATAAATCATTTAGTTTGCAACTTTTGGTTTCACTTGTGGTTTAACTGGCCTGAGAGTTACAGTTATTATTTTCCTTTCCTTTAGTAAGCAGCCTAAGCATATTAAGTGGTTGTGTCCTTCATGTTTTGAATTACCTTGTTTGCTGGGTATATGCTGTGGGTCTATGCTTGGAGCTGCAACAAAAATAAAAACACACCTTTCAATTGTCGATATCAGTACAGGTCATTCATAAGATAACAGCTAAGGGAAAACAGCAGTACCTTTTCTTTTTCTTCGTCGTTTATTCGGGCGGGGAACTTTACATGTTTTTTCTGGTATCCAGTTTGTATCTGTGGCATCTATTGTATGTAAAGCAGAAGTGAAAAACGCTACATTTTAATAATTTATTTCTAAATAAACAGTAAACAATGTATATATTTGTTTTTACGAAACATTTTTATAATAGTATGTCTAATGTAGCTGACTTTATTCATTGACAATATTATTTTAGGGAGTCTTACATGAGTAATTGGGGTCTTCGAAGAAGGTTGGATCTGCCAGGGTACAAGTAGGAAATGATTGGTATTGTTTATGCTGTTATGTAGGCTATCTAAATACTAAATTGAAATAAGTAAAACTGACCAAAAGTTTCTTCAATCGATCCATCCAGGAGGGACTGAAGATATTCACCGAGAACACTGTCTGTGAAAACATTAAGAAATAGTAAATGTCGTTTGCAAACCCAAATGTCCAATATACTGTAGGTCTATTTGTTTACCGCGCCATCTACTCACCAGGTAAAGGCTCTAACGTTGGATCTGGGTCAATATAATTTGCTTCAGCATCTGTTAAGTATAACACAGGGACACGGTATATTACATTACATTTGACAAAGATAATTATGCGTTCACAATTAAGTGAGTGAAAACTCTTGAATGAAAAACGCGCAAGATGCTTTGAAACGTGCGCGCGCGTGCTTATTCGGTGGGAAAACATAACTCGAGGGGGAAATCCATTTCTGATATAAAAACGTTTATCAACTACATATATCATATTTGACACTTTTAATAAAGATTATGCACCATCAAAATAAAAAGTTACTGAGCAAAAAAAATGATCACAAAAATAAATAAATATATTAAAATAGCATTGCACTTTACCTGTTTCAAAGAGATAGTCCATGCTTGCTGAATAATTTTTAATCCATTACATTAAATACCGATGGAAACGTTTCTAATAAGCGCACTGCGTGTCCTCAGATTGCACAGGGTTGAGGCATTGTCTGGCAAACGCCAAAACAAGCTGCACCTTCCCTGGTTGCTTTTACTTTCAGTATGATGAGGGTTGATTCTGTTCGGCAAAAGCCAAACTCCTACATTTGGTGTAAGTAAATCTCTCTCAAAAAAAGGAGATACATTCTGAGTTTATTCATTTATTTCTTTTTTTGTTGAGGTTATGATGAAGATAATAAAGTTAAACTACATTTTCTAGTTTTCCAAAAGTATTGTAATGTGTAAATAAACATATTTTAAAGCTCACTCAAAATAAACTTTAATAACAAAGTAATGAACTCTAAAATGCACAGTCTGTAAAAATTTGCAAAGAAAAAAGGTCAATCAAATCAGATGCTGAGGCTTGGCACATGTATGCGGAAATGCACCACCCTGGAGTGGCAGGTATTTTCCACTCTCAGGTGAGACTTTTTGTTTAAACATTAGTCTTATATAATACATTTCTTCATGCTTCACATTAATGTTTCAAAACTAAGAAGCCAGCAATAAAAAACTAATAAAAAAATCTTAAAACACAAGCCATATTCAAATGGAAGCTGTAAATGGAAGACAGCAATCTCATGCCAACCGCCTAAAATGAAACAAAAATATTTGCAAGCATCACAGACTGGTGTGACAAGTATTTTGTTTGCTTAGTTTTTTTATTAACAGTGCCCATACAACAAACACATCAACCTTTTTTTGCTTGTGGCATTACAGTTATCCTATTACAATACATTTTACTCCTGTTGTATACTGGTCATACTGGGTTGAAACGACATATTTCAATGCTCTCTTGTATTCATTTATTTATTTTTTATAACTAGTCACCAAGGAAGTAAAGAAGTGCATGCTGCACATGTCAGCGTGCTTATAAAACAACTCTGTGAGAGATCTAGTTACAGGTGCATGCTGTGAGGCAGTATTAAAGGCCTTACAGGAGTTGCAAAATCATAAAATCATTAAATTATGAATGTGATGTAAATATATATTTCACAGCTTGACTGAAATACTAGCATGCTGCTGTGTTTATTCACACATTAGCTATATTGCTCTGATGTCTTGCTTTTGCATGTATGCTCAAAGACTTATATAAAAGAGTTTAACTCTAGACAACAATTTATTAACAAGGCTCCACCTATTTGTGAAAAACTCGGTGATCAATATTATAAAACAGCAAATATTGTAGCATGAAATAACTTTGCAACTAACAGTAACTGCAGTGTTTTTGAGCCAGAATAAATGTCCAGACATTCTCAATCAGGTTAAGTTTAGGGCTCTGGGCAGCCAAATTAATTACCTCAGAATTTTCAATTTGAACACAAGTTAATCGTGGGTTCATTGTCTTGTGTTATAATTGCCCTGATTGGGTGATGAATGCAGGGAAGGATCAGCATGTTGCCAAAGAAGCATCTGATCTGGACTCACACTTGTGTAGCTTCACAAGAAGTCTAACTCTAACTCCAACAACAGCATTTACACAACACCACTTTCAACTACAAAAACTTTCAGATTTAAATCAAATTCGGAGACAGATTTTTTTACACTTTAGTAGCCAGAGAAATAATTACAGGTTTTAAATAGGATGCAGGTACTGTCTCTTGTCTAAAAGTTGAATTTGTGAAAATAGTGACATCATGCGCATATGTATTTTATGTTCAGTCATGTGCGAGTGCTTGACAGCTAACACAACAAGGTCAAACTACAGGACCATGTTTGTACAGGAATCCTGCATCCAGTTCATTATCATGGTATCAGATGATGGTCTCAACTGAGAAATTCAATGACATCAAGGATGTGATGTGATTGGTAATCAAGGCACAAAATCCAATTTATGCTTTCTCCAGTGGTACAGGAGAGGCCTTCCATGTTCTAATAAGAGCCTTACAAATCTTTACTAATGTGTTAATACTGCAAAAAAAAAAAAAAAAGACTTTGAATATATTATTACCTCAAATGCCCCCCCCCCCAAAATATGATGAGGCTAGTACCCATGCAACTAATCCACATTGTTTCTAGCAAAAAATCCAAGTTATATTGAAAAGTGTATATTGTAATTGTCTCTAAAATATTATGAAGAGTTCTAAAGGCTAATATTTTATTAAATTATTGCATTTCCAGTGGCAAAGTGGCTCAGTGGTTAACACTGTCGCCTCACAGCAAAAAGGTCGCTGGTTTGATCCCCGGCTGGGCATTTCTGTGTGGGGTCTCCATATTCTGTCACGGTTGTGGATCTTTCTGTTCTTCTTGCATGTGTCTGTGTGTGTGTGTGAAGTAGGTGTGTCTTGTTTGGGTTATCTTTACCGCGTGGTGTGTGTATGTGTGTGTTTACATTCATCTGCTGGGTGGTCACGTGTCTTGTTACCACTCACAGCACCCAGGTGTTTGCTATCAGCTCCCTGTTAGATGTTCTCACTCGTTCTGGTGGAGGGTCTTTGCCATAAGCCTGTTTCATTTGGACCTTATGCACATCTCCGTTTCATTGATGTTGTTACTACTGCCTGCTCTGATGACAACATTATCTGTGAGAGACTTCATCCCAATCCGCTACTCTGATGAACTTTACCGCTGGTAAGCGTGTCGATTTCCTTGAGAGTTGCTACCTAGCACTAACCTTTCCCTTCCCTTGATATCTGGTGAGATATCAGCGAGAGACTTCGATGTGGCGATATTTCTCTGATGAACTTTTATTGCTGTGGAGCATGTTGTATTCCCGGTGTGAGCACCCTTGCTCAACACTATATCTTGTGAGATTATACCAGTTGCGACTCTTTATTAAATCATCTTGCATTCACTTGCATTTGGGTCTCCTGTGTATATCTTTGTGACATATTCTCCCTGTGTTGGTGTGGATTTCCTCTGGGTGCTCCGGTTTCTCCCACAGTCTAAAGACATGCGCTTTAGGTGAATTAGATGAACTAAATTGGCCTTAGTGTTTGAGAGTGTGTGTGAATGCTATCATATAAGGGTGTTTCCAGTAATGGGGTGCGGCTGGAAGGGCATTTGCTGCATAAAACATATGCAGGTATAGTTGGCAGTTCGTTCCATTGTGGTGACCCCTGATAAATAAGGGACTAAACTGAAGGAAAAGGAATGAATGAATTATTGTATTTCCTTACTACCAGTTACTATTTAGTTTTTGTTATTATTTTCATAAAATGTCATTAATTGTCATTCACGTTTTGGCCTTTATAACTTGTGTTTTCTGTATAAATTGTTGTCTTGTATAATTTAACTAGTTATTTAGTTGTAGGGATGCACTGACCTTTTTTTTGGATGATACAGATTCTGTTATTAACATATTGTATACAGTAGTGGCTATTTTAGTATGCATAAAATTTATTTTACTGAACACATATTGGATTTATTTAACATTCAACGGTGCTGTACTGCTTTCCTGACACACATCTGACATTTTGTTCATACAGCGCTCAAGATAATTGAGTACACCCCATTTTGAAAATGAATATTTTTATCCATTTCTCAGTGATTATAGGCAATGTATTTTGATGCGTTTGAACAAAACATTTATTAAATGGATATATTTATTAAAATAATATTTTAGTCACCGAAAATCTTTAGAAATAGAAAGATTATACATTTAAATCCATGCAAAATATTCGGAAAAACATTACAAAATTTTAACAAAACTTAATACATTTTTAGTTTCTCTTGAATTTTGCTATTTTAAAATGTTTTATTTAATATTTGTACCTAGCTTATCATTTAGGTTGTACTAATTTTGGACCATTATTTCGTTAGATCCGCTCTAGATTTGGCTTCAGTACTGACTAGTCTAATGTATATGCACAAATATAATATTGTAAAGCTTCCTATAGAAAATATTGATTTAAATGAGAGATTTGTAATGGGGTGTACTCATATATGATGAGCACTGTATTAGACGCAGGTCTGATATTTTGAACAGATCATATATTTTTTTTTCTAATTGTGATTAAATCAAATCTCGATTCTGTAAAAAAAAAAAAAAAAACATTGAATAAAAAAATGTGCAACTCAATGCCTCAATGTAATTAATAAACCATTGGTTTCTGCCTTTTTCATATTCTTATCAATATTGCTTTAAATGAATCAATTTGAATCTATACTGAATAGTTGTTCTATATATAATTTACACATCTATTTGAACTAAGGACAACCTTAATAAATAGCATTACTTAACTCTTCATTGACGCTTTTAAAATAAAATAACACTCTACATAATTAAATGAAGAACTAATTTCCTTGCTTTAATCATTTGTGTTAACTACAAGAGAACAAATTCTTATCTTTATGTGGTTACAATAAAGTACTACAGCAAAAACACTTAAAATATATATATATATTTCTCCTAGCACAAAGAACATTTTACATACAGTAGTAGCCTATTAGTAGACTGACTGTTGGGTTGGTAAATAGGTACATAGAAAGTCTTTAAGCAGGCACACCTAACACTTCAACTGTTACTTGACATGTAGCTACGTAATCTTCCGTATCTAAAGTGTAATTACAAGCATTTAAAGATATTAACTCACTAGTAAAAAGCAGATCCTCCTGTTTGTTGAGTGCTGAATGGAGGATATCTTGGCTAACGTCCCAGTTTTGCCAGACAAGTAAAGACAGTTTTCGATCCAAATCTTCATCTGTACAGAGGACTTCACACAAACTCTCCTCAGCAACTTCACCGTCCTTATAGAGAGACTGGTAATACTGGGTGGAGAAGACATTGGCCTCGTGGAGCTCTCGAAGAAGATTGTGCAGCAGGCTTGGGTCAACCTGTAAAGCTTTTCTCACCTGAAACAACACCTCCTCAAAGGGAACCATGACTGGACAACAGCTGCGAGTTAATCTCATTTCAATTGCCTTATTTCCTCTTTGCCATTCCTAATGCCAAATAACATGGCTTTGTTCCTGGTTTAAAAAAGAAAAAAACTTTGGTAAAAACCTCGGCCGATCCCAATTGTCTTCTTTGTACTTCATTAAACAACCAGTTTTACTTGGGTCAGGTGAGGACAGTTTCACTTGTACTTTTTCCACAAAAAATTTTCATCTCACTTCAAAAAACCACATCTTCATCTCACTTCTCTTCTGCTACAAGGAATTAATAGGGAAGAGACTCGATGCTAGACACCGCTCATCCCATCCCCTTTCATTAATATAGCAGCAATGAAGAACTGCGTCCACATACTCAGCACAATGTGTTCCCTTCTTTAAAATACATATGTATTACATGCATTTCAACTAAATAATAATAATAAAAAAGCTGCTTTAGGAATAAAATCAGTGCATTCTATAGCATAATAATAAAAACATTTCGGTTTCCCCAAAGGACCTTTCTTTTAATAGTTTCTAGAACTTTGTTTTGACCAAAACGCAACAAATACAGCAGATGTGTTATTTGTTTACTATGAAAGCCCACAATGCTGAATGTGCAGTTTTGTTGATAGTATACAAATGTCATGTGATTCTATTCAAAATTAGTGGGTAGTACTATGCAGTACTATGTAAAGTAACAAATTACAAACACTCAAATGACTGTAATTGAGTAGTTTTTCTCAGGAACTGTAATTTACTAAGTAGTTTTAAAAAAATGTGTACTTTTACTTTCGCTTGAGTACATTTTAGTGCTGTATCAGTACTTTTACTCCACTATTTTCCTTCAACCTGCAGTCACTACTTTCTTTCTTTCTTGTCTATGGGGATTAGCTAAAGTAGAAAAATCAGTTCTGCGATTCCTGTCCAAATTCCAATCAAATTGCACATAGAAAGTAAATCACATCATACTGAACAACCTCAAGACATGGGCGCTTTATAAATGCAGCAAACACTTTGGAAGCATTAAAAATGTTCAAGAAGATTTCCAAAGTCTTTACACGCCATGACCCAAAGACTTTTTATAGACTGCATGTCACTGATGAGAAAATGTCAAAAAAAAAAAGGATGTCAACTGTATGATGACTGAAATCACCAAACAGCCCTAAACAATCACTAAATAGACCAAATGAAGAATAGAAGGAAGGGACGAATGAAGGAAGGACCGAACAAAGCATAGACTGAACTAATGAAGAAAGGATTCAAGGAAGGACTGAACAAACTAAGGGGCCTATCACACTGATCACGCTTCTACGATCTAAAAACTCAAGGTGCACAGCAATGCCTTTTCCTTGACAAAAAAAAGAAGCTTGGTGCACCTTTTATGTCGATAGGCAACGACTGAATCAGCTGCGTATTGTGCAGTAGTGTTGCTGTTAATATTGGTATAATTTTAATATTTAGTATTATCGTGATATTCGAGATTTGTGAAGTCACACAGCACCGGATAACTCTCCTCCATCTTTAAAAGTCTCCGTAGTCATCTTGACAACGCAAACACTGCAGTCGCCTCAAAGGAAACCCCACCTCTTCTTTCATTTGATTGGAGAAAAAAAAGACGCGAATGACGTAATGCACTTTTTTCGCTCAGAGTTGACTTTTTTCAACTGCGGGCGCACAGTGCGAATCGGCAAAACGCAAGGCACGCACAGTGCAAACGCTTGCGGCCGTTAGTAAATCATTCAAAAAGGCAGCTCTCAATGCAAAAAGCGCATTCGATGTGATCGGCCCCTAAGGAAGGAAGAAACGAACGAACAAACAAAGGACCTAATGATGGAAGAAACTAAAATATGAACGAACAAACGAGTGAACTAATTAAGGGAGGAATGAAGCAGGGAACAAATTGAATGAAGGAAGGAATGAACAAACAAACGAATGAATGAAGGACGGTTGGAAGGAACAAACGAATATAGGATGATCACTAAATGCACTACAGAATGTTACTTTACACATCCCTGCACAAACTGCATGTAAACACATCAACTTTTTTTTTACAGCGTAATACTCTCTACTCATTACTCTTGAGTACTTTTGAAAGGTCTACTTTTTACTCATACTTTGAGTAATATTAACAATAGATACTTTTATTCTACTTGCACTACATTTTTGGGCAAGTAATGGTACTTGTACTTGAGTATGATTTTTCAGTACTCTTTCCACCACTGGTACTACGGTACATTTGAAATGACATCATGACAGTTAGAAAAAGTGTCAGTACATGAACCATTTCACCATTATTAAATGATCTACCAGTTATGCTGCATCGCTTACAATCGTAAATCCTCTCCCGTAGCTCTCTTCAGAATTTACTCTCACCTACTATTTTTCAAATACAGGATATTTGGATATATTGAGGCACTGTTTCCCACATACTTTATAGTAGAGAAATATATGATTTTAGGTGCTTTCGCATGGTGTAGATATAGTCACTAGGCTCAGTTGTGCATTTTATCCCTGAATGCATTTACACCATTACTAGGAACTCAACACCTTTAGGCTGGAGGCCAGGTTGTTTATATGTTTCATGAGAAAAGTGAACAAAAAGTAAACAAAGTCAACAGGTGAATATTTCTAGCATTAGCTTTCAGTTTGTGTATCTATTTTAGTCCTGCCTTTGATTTATACGGCATGTATTCACCCAATCAACTTACACTTACATTGTAGTTTACTGCACAGTGTAGTTCTTACTGTGATTGATTAGGCTGTACTCTGAAGTAGCAACTAATTTAGTTCCCCCTAATTGCATTCAGAGAACTAAAATCATTCAGATTTTCTGCGGTGCTCCAAAAATTTGATTCCTCCGCCCATAGTTCTAGGAACTGTAAAAAAAAAAAAAAAAAAAAAAAAAGTCCCCTTGGGGTAAGCTATGCCAGTAGCTCTTCTAATAACGAAAGAAAGATTCACATGCAATCCAACTGAAAGAACATCCACACTGCTCTTCGGTCAGCAGCCTTGATCTGTAAATGCCGCTAAAATCATAAAGGACCTGAGTATTCAGTGACTCATAATAAAACAAACATGCAGACAACACCTATTAAACATTCAAAATAGAAATTCCCTAAAATCTTGATGTGAATGTAGTTTAAGCACCTATGGTAACAATATGACTTGTTATATACTGTAATGTATGTCAGACACGAGGACACATTTGTGACTTTGATTTACAACACAGAGCAATACAAAAAGGTTAATAGGTGCATGTGATAGTATACGTTGCATACAGAACATAATTATACAAACTAACTAGAAATATAGTACAGATGAGATCTGATATATTGACAAATTTATTAGCAAATTTTAGAAGACAAAAATCAAATATCATTTCACTCACTGTAGGCCTATTTGACATATGCTGTATATGTTTAGATTTTAAAACACAACATCATTCTTCCTGGCCTGCTACGTCCATTTAAATCACAGTAATAATTATATTTCTGTTTCACTTTCATGAATTGCAATCATTGTGATATACACCATGATATATATTTTGAATTAATTTTAACATGAATATTTGTAATATTCACAAACTATAATTAAAAGACGTAAAAAATTGATATGTGTATATTTGCCAGTCCCCTGTAAATAAATTTGTAAGTGAGTACTGAGCAGACACTCGTGACCTTCTTTCAGATGAAAGGAATTCATAGGACATTAAAGCTGTCTTGGTAAGATCTCTTGGATGTTTTCTGTTTCAACAGGGATCATCTGATGCAGAATGTGAAGAGCAGTAATCTCTGATTTCTGTGAAGAATCAAAACAAAAATACTTTGTCAGCACAACCAAAGGCCTCACATCCATTACACATGAGAAAAGAAAACTAAACATAGTCAAGATAACATATCCGGATTCTAAAGAATACACACTTCTGTAATCTTCTTCTACTTCAAAAAAAAAAAATCAAAAGTTAAGAGGGAAGTGCTGTTTCTTGGAAGATAAATATTTTTATTCTTTAACAGTGTATATTGTCTATATTTGAATAATTGTTCTCTATCATAATAGGAAACGTCATCATTTTATTAAGTACACCTTTCCAAAATTAGTTAGAGACCGTCTTTAAATTATTTTTGATGAAAGGATTCAGTGATATCTTAGAATTACTCCCATAGTAATTCTAATTCGTATGCATTCATGTAAATTAACCAGAGTACTTTCTGGTGCTGATGGACTTTCTTAAAGTGAAAATGTGCTTTTGTGTCCTTTTCACCAAGAGAAAGTATGTAATTCCAGGTACAGCAGCTGGCCCAGTATACAGTATAGTCCTGTGGAATAGCCACAATTAAATAGTTCTGTTTAGCAAATCCAGGACCAAGCAGAAGATTGTAATGATCAAACTAAGTAGCAGTTGACAGCTGGTTTGGTTAGTGCTAATTCAATCCATTACAAATATGATAGTTGTTATGGCACATTCATTTTCATCAGTGTATGAGTATTAGTGACTATTTAATCAAAGTAGAATAATTTATTTATTTATGCGAGTAATTACCAGTAGGCATAATTGAATAATGTCTTAAATATGTCTGTGTATATACACTCGATATCGCTCCAAGTTGATAATAACTTGATAATAACCAGCAGCAAATAGTAACTTGATTTCTAGTTGATCATTTGGAAAAGTTGCAGAAGGTAGATTTTTCTGATGAATCATCTGTTGAACTGCATCACAATCATCACAAATGCTGCAGAAGACCTATTGGAACCTGTATGGACCCAAGATTCTCACAGAAATCAGTCAAATTTACATTCAGTATGGGGGTGTGCGAGAGATCTGCAGAGTGGATGGCAACATCAACAGCCTGAGGTATCAAGACATTTGTGCTGCCCATTACATTACAAACCACAGGACAGGGCAAATTCTTCAGCAGGATAGCGCTCCTAATACTTCAGCCTCCACATCAATGAAAGCAAAGAAGATCAAGGTGCTCTAGGATTGGCCAACCTAGTCACCAAACATGAACATTATTGAGCATGTCTGGGGTAAGATGGAGGAGGCATTGACGATGAATCCAAAGAATCTTGACGAACTTGAGAGTCCTGCAAGAACGCTTTCTTTGCCATTTCAGATGACTTTATTAATTTATTTGTTAAAGTTATTTGAGTCATTGCAGAGATGTATGGATGCAGTCCTTCAATCTCATAGGAGTCTTACACAATATTAATTCTTTTTGCACTGCACCATGACTTTATATTCTTTACTGTACATTATTTCTGTTAAGTGACAAGACTTTTGTCTAAGCAAAGTCAGACCTTACTGTCCTAATTACATATAAAAAAAATAAGGCGTGATCATATTTTATTTTGGTAAAATAAGCGCAATCTAGAGGCCTTTGCCTTTATTATATGCCATTTTTGATACCAGACGATCAACTAGAAGTCAAGTTATTATTTGCTATTCCTAAAACTTGGATAGGTGACAAGATTATGGTCAGGAATTGTATGTGCAAGTGCTTTAGAACACCTTTGCAAGCATTCACATCACACCAGTAGCCCTTACTGATCACTAATCAGATCTGATCACCAACATTGGGGCAAACTTGACAAAATCTTGCAGTCTAACATTAAATAAAAAAATATACATAAATATTTGAATAAATATATATATAATCCACTTTAATTCCCTACTTTAAATGAATGTTTACATCTATAATATATAGCAGTGTCCCACACATTGCATAATAGATTTTGAAAGGCATTGTTCTAATTAAGGAGGCAAATGAATGGTAATGCATAAAAAATAATAGACCAAACAAAACATCCTAGAGAAAGCAAAAAAGTGGAAGACAGAATCTATACAAAACAAGTTCTCAGAATCTTACCATTCTTGGCAGACAAGTCCAGATTAAATATCTTACGCTCATTTATGTCTTAGCTTACCAAACACATACTGAAAAACTGGTTCTTCTAAGAAGGAATGGGGAAAACAAACGCTCAACACATCAGTCTATACGTTGTCATCTCTGCAATTGTTTTTATTCAGTTCCAATTGTGTCCTCGTATTTACTGTAGTTATCGTGTACATAGTGTTTGTGCCACTGGCAAAACCTGGCATTCTTGAACTGTCAGTGCCAGTAATTAGGACTGTTAGGCAAATCTATAAAGCAGCATTACCAGAATGTTAAATAATGGCAGTTAATCAGCTTATAGGTGCGACAGGTTAGTACAGAACCAGAATTTTATACTTAAAATATATAAACCATAGGTAATTATTAACAATTATTCAGTTATAATAAGCATTTCTGTGGTGTCACTAAATGGATGAATGCTAGCACTGAGTATTCTCATATTATAGAAATATATTTAAAGGTGCAGTAGCTGATTGTCTTCAGAAACATTTTTTTTGTTGTGCAGGTTGAAAGTCTCTTCACATTCCAATAGTAATGAATAAAGTCATCTGTGATCTAAATGTATTTATATGTATTTTTATATTCTGGGTAAGGCATACGACTAAAAAACGTTCGTCCAATTTAAAACAAATCACCGGGCCAGCAAATAACTAAATTACGAAAGGTTACTCTGTCAACAAATTTAAATGTGTATTTCTACACAGCTCATACACACAGACAGATCCATCATTTGCATGTGCACGTGAAGCATAGCCACCTACAACTGACAGAGAGTGACATCAGGTAAACTCAGCAAGCATCAACCTGAACTTCTTTCTGAAAGACCAACGTGGCCTTTTGAAAGGGCTTCTGCCAAAAATGCAGAATCAAAACTTTTCTAAACCCTGAATCAATATCGGAATTACTTTAGTACGCTGGAGGGAAATGACGATATGCAGTTCAAAACAACGATCTGAAGGGTGACACCATGGCTGAAGTATTACTTTTAGACAGGTAGGTTTTAAACAATTTTAGTCTTGCAAAGCTTATGTAGATTGTATTCTTGTTTATAAATGGGTTTATATGCACGAAGGTGTTTTTCAGCCACTAAAAGTGTCCGGCGAAAGATTGACTATTTTCAAGTTCATAGGGGATCTTTTACAGCATCGATAACATAGTCGGTTAAATAGAACTAAGCATTCATTTAGTTGTTCAAGTGTAAAAGGAGATTAGGGTATAAGCAAGAATACTAAAGGTAATTTCAATACCTTTTTAAGACCTTTTAAAGACCTTCTCAGAATATTTTAAGACCTCCTCGACACTTCAAGTTCTAATCAGTATCAAACCTACAAGTTAATAAACAGTTGTAGTTAAATAAATCAATGGAGCACAACCATGCAACAGAACTCAGACAAGCTCGGAAGAAACAAAGCTTGAAAGAATAAATTACGCGGTTCATTTCCGTAACAGGCTTCAGCCACTGTTTAAACTCGTCTTGCTCCAACCAGGAGTACGCAAACTTACATTTTCCCATTTTGCCATCTGTTTTGCTCTATGGTTTCGCCACATGTGAAAAGCGTCATATCACCTTCCCACATTTGTCGCAAAATACGTGACATTACCCGAACGGAGGAGCTTGGCCGGACATGCCCCGGCCCGAACCAATCGCTTGGATCGAGCATGCCGTTGTTAATATTAAAAGGAAAATAAAAATATTTATGCTTTTTTGGAGTCAAACACTTTGGACAACACTTGAACAAAATGTAAGACCTCGTAAAAATGCGATTAAGACTTTTTAAAACTTTTAAGGGCTTTAATTTTCTCATAATTGATTTATCAACTTTTAATACTTTTTAGGACCCTGCTGACACCCTTGAGATGGAAACAAGCAATGTACAAAGATCAGCGAGCACAGTTGTAAATGAAAAGCCACTCATTGTCTTGGTAACATAAGTGTAATGTAAAATGATGGCAGGATATTTCTGTTTTTAGCACTTCTTTTTTTCTGATTTTTATTTATTCCAATATTGAAACACAAGTAAAAAGCACTCTTCTGCCTAACCAGCTTTACTGAGGTGAAGTTGTAGTGAAGTACTGAGGTGAGGCATTCGTTCATTTTAGAACAGTGACAGCCTGTAACACGCTCCCACTCTATTATGAAAATTCAGTCTGAAATGGCATGTAGGTATGACTTAATTGATAGTGAACAATGTAGTATTTTATAGTCATTGGCTGATTATATGATTTCACTATTTAGAATTTACAATACTTTTCTGAAATTAAGGAGAAAGTCTGCATGTGAAATTAAGGAGAAAGTCTGCATGTAAATTGAAGGAGAAAGTCTGCACGTGCAGATATACTGTAAAATCAACTTTACCCAAATGCGAAAATGTTTTTGGGGAAATATAATTCCTGCAGCCACTGGCCTGTAAATAACTACGCCGGACAAAGTGTGTGTCTCCATAAAGTCTTCCAACTGGTGAATGACTTGATCTCGTGTTACATAAGGTTGTCTATCATCAACAGATAGTCATCTATTCTGTGCACGTTCAAGATTTAAGGAGGCATGGCTTTGGACAGCAGGGAAAAGATGTAAATTTTCTAAATTATGCTAACATTAGCATTCGGACAGATTACCTCCTGCACCTTTAATAAGTTAAAAAAGTCACTTCAAGTCACTTGTTCAAACAAAGTGACTTATAATAATTTTTTTAAACCAAATAATTATTGGATACAAGTGTGTATATATTGCTTGTATCGAAAACTCTTTAGTACAGTAGGTAGAGTTATTAATAATGACAAGGTCTTATTCGCAATGATAATGAAGTCTAACTGCATGCTTTTCGTATTCGCTGCAGTCCAATCCAAGATACAAAGTTTGTGTTACTACTTGTGGTTTACGTGTCACAATGAAATGTATGTTTTAGTGCATTGCAGTACATTCGAAATTTGCATGGTTAAGGTTAGTTTTTAAAGAGCTACTATTGTGGATTTTTGAACATGACCTTCCATGCAGTGTGTAACACAGCGCTGAATGAAGTGAAATATCTAACTAAGGCTTAAATCTAAAAAGTGCACCGTGTTTAAAATTATTGATTCATCTTTAAAACAGTCGACTCGGAGTGGTTTAAATGAATCGTCGCGGTAACGAGTCTTTAGCCGTGTCGGCGTGACATCAATACGGAACTCAAGCCCGGCCATTTGTTGCATGCACAGACCCAGAAAAATTTAATCCCCAGGCCTCGCCCACAAAGAAGAAGACAAACACTGTAGCAGATCCCAGTTGCATCGTGTCACGAAGATGCTGTGCTCTGAAGTGTGAGGGAAAGTTAATGTTATTTTCCCTACACAAAGATGAGGATGTGAATAGTGAAGAGTCAGTGATTGAAGTTTTTTTTAGCAAAAATACCTCAGCATTATAGCCCCAGCCTTGTGCTGTGTTCCCATCATTTTTCTGAAGAGTGCTTCAGCAATCTACACGCTTACAATAGGGGATTGTTCGGCCATTTGTAAAAGGAATGATCAGAAAAGACTATTAATGTATGGGACTTTGTTAGAGCTTGACAGAAACTTTACAGTTAACAGTTCCTGGATCAGTTCCTTTCTCCATTTCATAAGTGTAAGTAATTTAAGTGGTTGCTTAAAATGGTTGCCTTGCAATATATGTATTTAATTGTATTTTGTTACTTGTAATCGCTATAGCGGATTGTACTGTCTGGTTAATTCTTTATATTCTTATATTGCATCTAAAACAGGGGTGGGCAAACTCAGTCCTGAAGGGCCGGTGTCCTGCATAGTTTAGCTCCAACTCTAATTAAACACACCCGAACATGCTAACCAGTGCCTCCAAGATCACAAATTATCTATAAGCAGGGGTTTTTAATCAGAGTTAAAGCTAAACTGTGCAGGACACCGGCCCTCCAGGACCGAGTTTGCCCATCCCTGATCTAAAACCACGTTGAAAAAAAGTGACGTGTGCCGCTTTGTTTATGGATTTAAATGCGATTGTGAGCTCGCGTTCCACTGCCATTCCTACATGTGCAGTGGTCAAAATTCAAAATAATTCAGCTTTTTCCACAGTGTGGATTAATACTGAATGTGTGTCACTGTTTTTACTTATGCTTAAGAATATAGCAATATTCTGGTGTTAAACCGCACTGCTTTAATGCACTCTTGCATTGGGCTCACACATTCAAAAGTGTTGATAAGCTGTGGTGGGCATTTCTCTCTGTCTCACGCTGAACACAGTCAACCAATCGCAATAGACTGGGTCATCGGACCAATCAGCGTAGATTAGAATCGTACTAAGGAGGTATTTGGGAACAAATTAATCGCTGAACTAATCATATGGGAGTCTTTGGGATAATTAGGTAAAAATAAATGCATATTATAAGACAATACAAGTGTTTTTTGACCTTGCATGCATATCAGACTGCTGTTGGAGACCCCCAAAACCAACATATGACCCTTTTTAATGCATAATAGGGGCTCTTTAATATACAACCAACAGTGCATCTATGACTGCTTCTGAAACCATGTTGTGAATGTGAGGAGCATGATTGGCTGTCATTTTCTAAGCAATTAGCAGTAAACTTTTACCATCAGATCAGCTCACACTGTACATGTCTGGCACTCATGATGTTAACTCAGCATAAAAGAAAACTACACTGTAAAAGTTTCTCAATAAGGTGTTAAAAGATATGGTTTAGAAGGATATACCAAAAAGCCCAAAAGAGACTTACTCTGGACTATGCTCTGATAGGCTGCTGCTGCAGGAGAGTCTGGAACTTCAGTCAGGAATGACTTTCCTTCGTCACAACTTTTCCCTTGAAAAGCAGAAGTGCATTAGAGAACTAGAAACTACCGCCTGCAGAGACTTTCTCAGATATTTTAGGGGGTTTTTGATACTTTATTCAATATACTGACAACACTGTGATTATAAAAACAAGGAAACACTCACAAAATCAAGAAATGGAATGCACCACATCGCTACGATGTAAATTGTTATACTTCCTCATACACTGACTGCTATGGTAGAATAGTATTTTATCTCTTTTTTAAATTTTATCTCGTTATCTTCCTTGTGAATGGTAGAAGATTAATGATTTTATTACCTATCCGTGGGTCAAGGGGAATTTTGCCCAAAAGAGGGAGATTTAGTTCTTCACACATTCTCTGTGCTCCTCCTGTGGTCGGAGGAAATATCTGTGATGTGTTCTGACAACAGAGAGGAAAAAAGACATTTAAAAAACCCAATGTTTAATGTCATTGTCCATTCAATGATATTTTATTTAGTCACTTGTGTTAGTTTGTGCTACACAGACTTTCTTCTGTGTAACACATCATTTAGTTGCTCTTTTTCATGCAGCTATAATGCAGGATTGAAGCTTCAAAAAGGATGAAAAAAAGTCCACAGAAGACAACCTTTATAAACTAAAAATAAGGTGTAAAATATTTTGATAATTTTTCTTTGTTCATATATTTTAAATTTTATTTATTCCAGCCATGTTGAAGCTGAATTTTCAGCAGGGATTTCCACAGTTTTCAGCGTCACATGATACATTATAATTTGATGTAAAGAAACATTTCTTATTATTATGATAGTTGCAACCATACCTGTAAACATTGGGATGTAAAAATAAAGGAAAAAATAAAAAATTTAATTCCCCAACTTATAATCTGAAGCGGTTTCATTGAAAATAAATGGTTGAAACAATCAGTAATGTTTTTATTATTATTATTTTTATTATTATCTACATTATTATCTACAAAGAATAGAATAAATAGTATACAACAGACAAATCTGCAAATAAATTAGCAAACAATTTGGCCTATTAAAATTTATTGCTATTATAAACCTTTTCTTCAGTGTATAATTTAAACATTCTGATTAAAAGAGCAGCGAATAAATCTCTTATTTAGATTTTTCGTTTGATTACATTAAATAACAGAGGTGTCACTTTAAAAATGCACACATCTATAATGAAAGCATTTAATTGCTTTCCTAACCTTTTATGCTTATTACTAATTTATGCTCACTTTCGCTCTGCTTTAAATCCCGTGTACAGAATCTATTTTGGGAAACAGCATCTATTTAGCACTTTGGAGCGCTTCTGACAATTTCAAAGTGTTTCCATGCCTAAATAAAATGAAAACACTGAACAGATTCATGTTTAAGAGCAAGGGGCATCCTTTTGTGGTTCGGTGTTATAGGTTGCGTACAGGGAGGATTGGCTCTTTAATGTTTATTGCCACCCTTCATAGAAAGATAAAAAATTAGGAAAATACCTTTACGGGATGATAGTGAGATAGAATTGTAACATACAGAAGAATCCTGGGAAAAACAGGAGTGTTGACAGGTATGGTTGCAACACACTTTTTTTGTGGAATTGTTTTTGTTTTATTTGATTGACGAACTGAGGTAAAAAAAATGCATTTATTATTACAAATAGAGTTACCTTTGTTCAGTTTAACTGATAAATATAGCAAATTTTCTTTCCCCCTAACAAATTATTCTGCCTTAAATTTAAACAGTAGTGTAAATGCTTCTTTATTGTCTTTATTATCTTTTTTATTAATTTTATTTATTGCACAAGGCTTCATATGAATTCAGAAAACTTGACACAATGATGCAAATTTGACTTATTTCCTTTCTCTTAATAGATTGCTTTCGCATCCTCTTTTAATGTTGAAATCTCCCGTCCTCATTAATTGTAGCTGACTGAAAAAACTGCCATATTGCTTTCAAGTTTAAGCAAGAGAGTTCTGTCAATAATTATGATAATAAAATCAAACTCCAATAGCACTTTCTATTTATTTGCACCAGACACTTACACTCACCAGCCACTTTATAAGATACACCTGTCCAACTGCTTGTTAACACAAATTTCTAATCAGCCAATCACATGGCAGCAACATGGTCAAGATGATCTGCTGCAGTTCAAACCGAGCATCGGAATGGGGAAGAAAGGTGATTTAAGTGATTTTGACGTGGCATGGTTGTTGATGCCAGACGGGCTGTTCTGAGTATTTTGGAAACTGCTGATCTACTGGGATTTTTACACACACCCACCTCTAGGGTTTATAGAGAATATAAAACTGATAGAAAGGTAACAGTAACTTAAATAACCACTTGTTACACAGTTATACAGAAGAGCATCTCTGAATGCACAACACGTCCAACCCTAAAGTGGATGGGCTACAGCAACAGAAGACCACACAGAGTGCCACTCCTAAAATTCGCACAGGCTCACCAAAATTGGACAATAGAAGATTGGAAAAACGTTGCCTGGTCTGATTAGTCTCAATTTCTGCTGCGACATTTGGATGGTAGGGTCAGAATTTGGTATAAACAACATAAAAGCATGGATCCATCCTGCCTTGTATCAACGGTTCAGGCTGGTGGGGGTGGGGTAATGGTCTGGGGGATATATTTGGCACAATTTGGGCTCATTAGTACCATTTGAGCATCATGTCAAAGTCACAGCCTACCGGAGTATTGTTGCTGACCATGTCCATCCCTTTATGACGACAGTGTACCCATGTCATAAAGTGCGAATCATCCCAGACTGGTTTCTTGAACAAGACAATGAGTTCACTGTACTCAAATGGCCTCCACAGTCACCAGATCTCAATCCAATAGAGCACTTTTGGGATGTGGTGGAACGAGAGATTTTCACCATGGATGTAAGGACAACAAATCTGCAGCAACTACGTGGTGCTTTTATATAAATATGGACCAAAATCTCTGAGGAATATTTCCAGTACTTTGTTGAATCTATGCCACGAAGGATTAAGGCAGTTCTGAAGGCAAAAGGGGGTCCAACCCAGTACTAGTAACTAGTAAAGTGGCCGGTAAGTGTATATCGCTGCTTTCTTTTGATTTGTAGTCGCTTTGGATAAAAGAGTCTGCAAAATTAATAAATGTCAATGTAAACATCATTACACAAATTCGCGAAATCAAGCACAAGACTATTTTTTGTATACTATACCTTGCATTTAGGACAAACAAATCCACTCATGTTCTCAATCACACCTAGGATGGGCAATTTGACTTTTGTACAGAATCTTATCTCTTTTCTCACGTCCTGCAAAGATACTTCCTGTATGAAAAGTGAACAAAAAAAAACAACAACATTATACAGCCATTAAAATGTGCAGTGACATGTTCAAATACTGCACATAAACACTTTACAAATACAGCAAAAGTGTTGATGTTGGCTGATGTTTTACTCTTACATCTGCTGTGGTTGCAGTATGTGTTACAAAAGGGGTGGCCCTAACACCTACAGAGCAGACATTTAATTTAAATTGCAGTGATGCAAAACACTACAGATTCCTGCACATGCAATGACCTTTGGCTGTTTTATTTAGGAAGTTTAAGTGCAGTTATGGCTCGCTTCCACTGACTGGTACAAAACAGTACGGTACGGGTCAGTATGGGTCACCTTATATTATACAGCTGCAGGGAAGACTGCTTTAAAAATTGTTCTACTCTATGGTGTTGTCAATCAACTGCCTGGTAAATGCAAAGCTATGAGGATGTTGTGTTGGGCGGTTCTTTGATCATGTGCAAATTGTCTAAAAACAATACTTCTTTTCTTTAATTATATACTGTTCACACCAATGAGTTCCACTTCCCTAAACAGTCTCTATTCAAATCTGTCATTAGAATGTGTTTTTGATCATTTGACCACAAGTATATGACACAAAATAATGGTGTAAATGGGGTCTAACATGAACACAAAACAGCATATAGTAAAACATATACACACATACACACCCCAGAATGTTATAAAGGTCTGCTACTGAAAAGCTAACCACGATAGGCCTATTTGTCTGCTTGCATGAACTTTGAGTGTGCTAAAACAGGAAGGGTTAGAGCAAAACCTAAACAACAAGTGCTCACGAGAGAAGCATTAAAACGTATGTTAAAGGGTTCTTTGGACAAAAGAATCTGGATTTAATCTATTTGGTTTATTGTATTGTAATTTATATACACTAATCAGCAATAAACTATAAGCACTCAAACTACAGATAAAGCAGAAAATCATATACTGTATGGAAATGCTTTCTTGTGGCA
Source organism: Danio tinwini (assembly GCA_903798205.1). NCBI lineage: Eukaryota > Metazoa > Chordata > Actinopteri > Cypriniformes > Danionidae > Danio > Danio tinwini. Next base: position 14,987,637 of record CAIGQZ010016425.1, read on the forward strand.
GCTTGTTGAAATAATAGTTTATACCCTGTCACTTAAGGATGAACTTTCTTATTGGTCTTTTATTTTAATTTATTTGATCCCCCTTCTGGAGACTGAATATAATGGAATGCATATTTTCAGCTTCTCAGACACACAAAAAGCTTTTATAAATGTGTCTACATGTTAGATGATTTTATTCGGAGTGTTTGTAAGATGTTTTTTCAAAATATAACAGCTTTTTCAGTGGGCAGATACATTGGATTACATCGTGGACTCCTGAGAGTGTATAAAACAGGTAGGTGAACATGTAGATTGCAATTGTCTATAGGTTGTTTTCACATGACCTCATTGATGACACTCGAGACTCAGATGGAGGGCAGGAAGTGATTCTTCTACATAGGAAAGCTATCAGAACATCAAAATGTTTCTATTTTATATTATTTATAATTGCTTAAATCAGCCAAAATAAGAAATGGCAAACAGCTTTTATGGAGTTCCAAACGTTTTTGCTCATAAAGGGGGGAAAGTTCAAGAAACTGGCTGAAAAACAAAAGAAAAGGTGGCATGTAATAAACATTTTTTAAATACATCCATGTGTACAAACCTTTTTGAACGTGATAATTTGTTTGACCTCACCAATAAAGATTATATACAGGCCTAGCTATGTGTATAAATATGTTAATGTGTTATATAAAAATCAGACACAAACACCAACACACTTCAACATAATCCAGAAGAATATAAATAACATACCCTGCCATGTAATCGTTGTTATGAAATCTCTCTTGTTTTGCAATAATCCAAGTCTTTACTTCTATTTATATCTCCTTTGAAATATGGTATAAAAATCGCAAAAGTACAGACTTTCCTCTATGTCTCCCATTCAGTTTTTTTTTTTATTCCTGCCCTCCATCGGAATTTCGAGCGTCACTAGAACCACGTGATTAAAAACAACCTATATCAGATGGGAAAAAATTAAGTGGTAACAGTAACAATTTGATGGCAAAACCAAATTTTCAGTTCTGTTTTACATGTACATGTAAGCATTCAGCAGGTATTTTTTTTTACCAAAAAGTGACCTACTAAAGAGAGGAACAAAGGAATTAATAAAAAAAGCCAATGACTGTTGTAATATGCAATTAGGTTGATCAGACAACTTAATTAGGAAAGCAGCTGAAGAAGAGAATGTAAGTGCATTGATTGAAGATTGCAGGCTTGTTAGGAGCATGCAGGAGAGGTGTCTCTTCAACTGCCATTTGAATGATGTGGTGGTCTCAGCAGTTCAAGAGGAAGTAGTCTAGGTTTTTGTGCTTCAGTGCCTTGCATAAACAGTGCAACATCTTTAAGAGTTTTATCCATTTCTCAATGCAAGTATAAAAATTTATTTATAGTTTTAAAGAATCATTTGTTGTTGGCTTCTTTGAGCACATGCGCAACTCTTCTGAAGACATAAATAACTTTACATTTTGTTTTATACATCGTTCACACCAGTGAGTTCCACTTCACTAGAAGTGTGCAGGAAACCAACTTTTTTCAACATTTCGTTAGGCATGAAAGCAACTTGTTCCCCCACACTTAAATACATCTGAACTCATGATCCAAATTCTTATATGTATGTACATATACTGTACAGACCATTTTGATGGATGTAACCAATAACAATGGTCCAAACATATTTCTTTTACATTTTTAAGTTCCAAAGCTTCTGAGAATACAAAGAGGTCGACTTATTGACTAAATAATCCTACGACAGCTGTTTTAACATTAAAATATGATTGAATTGTCTCTTGTTACAGTTGAAATGAAGTAGTTTGATATCAAGCAGGTAATGTTCATGGGCCAATGACATTAACATATTGAAATGAATCTATATATATAGTATGCATGCATGTATGTATGTATGTATGTATGTATGTATGTATGTA
>CAIGQZ010016425.1:15002645-15019801 GCA_903798205.1 Danio tinwini
ATATATATATATATATATATATATATATATATATATATATATATATACAATATGTACATGATACAAATTATATAGACATTTAAATATCTAAGGTAAAGTAAAAAGTAGTTTTGTTTTTATATATGCGTGTGTAATGCACAAATACATAATAAATACATATAATACAAACACACACACGCACACGCACTTCAAAACAAACTTTTTGAATGAGATTAATCTTTGCCCAGCCCCTATTATTAACCTATCACACAAAAGCATTTGTTTGAAATGTGTATTTGTTACAAACCCAAACACACAGTCTAACAATCGAATGGCTTTCTTGCCCTGGGCTTGTGTTAAATGTCATTTATTGGACTGCTGAATTAAGCTGAAAGCTCTTTAAACACACCCTCAGTATGGTCTCACTCAGAAGCTGTTTATTTCTCCCTCCCTGTTCCTCAGCTTCCTGAGGGAAACTTACTGAAAGCAAATTGGGGAGTGAACGCAGCACAAAACCCCCTTTAATGGTCCCACAGGAACTGAGCAGGTTCCCCCGGCCACTTTCTCTCTCTCTCTCTCTATTTCTCTCAGGAAATGGCTGCTCGGTGAACAGGGTTGTAGGGAGGTTAAACTAGTGGCAAAAGTCAAGGAATCGCCTGCTGAGCTGCAAGGGAAGTCGCTGCACTTCCTCCAAAAGTCTAAAAAAAACAGTTCTTCTGGCAAATGATTTTCTTTTTCCAACACTTCCCTTTTCTTGGGATCAAAACACGAAATGTATGGGCTCCTGTGTCTCATTTGGCCTTCTTAAATCAACGTCCAAAACCCTTAGGACTCATCAAATATAAGATGAGCGAGAGATGGAAAAGCATGTGTTAACCTAAGAAAAATGCTAAGAATCCCACAGACCTCTGAAGGGAATATGGAACATCCACAAACTGGTCTGTTTTCAGACCAGATGTAGGTTTGGCTATATGGTCCTTCTAGAAAACAAACAAGACTTTAGCTACGTTTCCATCCAACTTAAGCAAACAATTTGTGCATAATAACCAGAGACGAATAATGACCACTGATGAAGGAGCTGGTATGAAATATAATGGTAATACTAAACATTATAGACTACTCTTAGTTTCTCCACAAAATTACAATGTTTTGCAATGTTTCAACTAAGGCTTCGCAATATTGGAAAAATCTAACATTGCAATGTTTTTTCTAATTCTGTGATATATATTGTGACATTTCAGTAATAAAGGCAGACCTAATTACCTTAGAAAAACACAGTGCACCCAAACACTGCATCGGTTTTTACTTTACTCCATAAATTTGTATCGGAGCTGCAGCAATGGTTTGTCTGTTTGTCATCCCCTGAGAAAATTGTTGATGGTCACCTAGTTATGAGAGATGGCAGGGGAGCGCAAGCTTCAGGTCAGAATAACAACACATGTGAAAATGAGTACCGTATAGCAGCAGTGAGGAGATTGTAAATAAAAAAGGATGCAAGGATGTCACCAAAGTGGCTTTTTGGTTTCTTTTCTTGTGCATCCTAGCCACTAGCTCCCCATCTGAAAGAGTTTTTAGCATAGGGGCTAATGTAGTCATTCAACTTCACAATTTGTAATTTTGCAATATGTATTTGAATAATGATGGCTAGTGCATTTACTTAAAAGCTCAGATTTGTGTTGTTTAAAGAGATAGAGGTTTACTGTATCATTATTATGCACACCTTAAAGTTTGTTTTGATTGTTCAGCATTTACACTTTACCATTGCACATATTTTGTAACATTTTATTTATCAAGTTTAAGAGTCTCTTAAACACTTATGTTTATTTTATTATAATGAGATCAGATATTTAGTTTAAATATTATTTTTTACTATTTAAACTATTTGCCTTAGTAATGTTGGTAAAATAAAGTGATAAAATAAGTCAATAAGTATCGATATCGAATGATATGAAACATGATATCGTGATAATTTTGTTTGCAATATCACCCAGTCCTATTTTGTAGGGGAGAGCATAAAATATAATAAACAATAAACAAGCATAGATAAATTCAATAAAGAAACTTATACAAATTAAATAAACTGTTAAAAGCATTTTATTGTTTTCTGAGGAGTCAAACTGTATTCACGTATATAGTAATTGGATAATCAAATGTTAAATAATACTGCATAGTCTTCGTTTTAAAAAACAATTAAATAAAAATGTTACAGTTACTAACAATACAATTTATTATGCCTAAATGCTTAAAACCCTCACAGTCACAGGCCTCAAAAAAACCCACAAAATTTAAAATTATAATCCAGACTCAACACTGCTTATACTCGCAATGTGATGTCACATTGCGATATCGATGCTGAAACGATATATCGTGCAGCCCTAGTTTCAACATATATCACATATCATATATACCAAATATATCATATCACAGTAAAAATGTCAAATTATTGTGCTATATATTAGTTCAATAATGTTTTCACTTAATATTTAGTGTTTTAGGTGTATTTTTATAATAATAAATTATTTTTAAAAAGTATGATCCATTTATGACCTGTTAACTATATTGGTTTAAAAAAATAACCAATAAAAAAACTTTTATAAATGTTAAATCATTTGTAAAAGTTATAATAATAAAAGTGAAAGAATTAATTGTACATAAAATGCACAAAAATGCTATTTTTAAAACAAATCAAAGGTTTTCACATTTGAGGATTTCTCAAACGAGACCTTTAGACGAGATTTAAAAGACTTTGGGTGCAGTATCAAACATTACTGCTATACATGATATAACAATTAGGTCATTTTTGACCACAAATAACACAAGTGTAATAATTGTTTTGTTCAGATCCATGATTTTTGTGGGTGTCTGTTCATTCAGCAAGAGGTGAATTGAACTATTAACTAAAAAATTTACAATAAACATATACAATTGTTCAATAAACAAAAACTACTTAACAGAAGCTGAGGGTTCAAATTTGACTATGCAGAGGAAAAAAAGAATCAGAACAAACCTAAAAAAAAGAAAATGCAACGAATGTACAATATTTAATTCAAGAAAATATCAGAGACTTTTTATATTGAAATACTTGGATTGAAACCAGACTAATGAGTGACAAATATTAAACGTACTTAATACTTTTACATGTGAAATTCTGTTGTACAGTTATGAGAAAAAGGGGCGGAATAAAAGATAATGGTTAGACAATGTCTCATATTAGGCAATGTATCATATCATATTTTATATTTATGTTCTATTGGTCTCAAGCAACCACGTGATGCGATTTCGCAGGTCCGAGTTCACCAAGCTTGAACTTTGGAACGCAGCGAACTACGAAAACTTGTCACATGAGCTTGTGTTTCTGTTCTGTCACATTCGCATGCGTATGAATAAATGAAAGTCTACAGGGCGAAAAGTGCAGTGTGACCACAGCTACAGTGTCACAAAACTGATTAATGTGGCTTAACAGTCAAACTCTATTTTGGTAAGCCGTTGGTTTAACGTCTGAAAGGGGAGATTTCTGAGCCATATTTAAAGACCTCTCAGTGTTTAGCTACATCACGCTATTATTCAATATCTAATCAAATGTGTATACCAAAGCAATCAATTACTAAAAGAGTGTATGCAAAACAACAACCATAAAGAACTGTGACTTTTAAACTATCCAGCTATAGACAATTATTCTCAGCCATCAAAACAAGTGGCTGCTAAATCCATCAGGATTCTGCAGACAGCGACTAAACCACCAGCATTTCCTTAGAAAGCAGCCTGGGACACACAAGAGAAAGCAGAAACACTTTTACATAGGCGCACTTCTCTCATAAAAGGTATTTACCTTCTGTTAAAGAGGAGGAGGGGGAGGAGACAGAGTTCATCCAGAGGGAAATTCTTTCTTATATCTTACTTCTTCACACGTCTTTAGGCAAGTTAGAAAAATATTCCACTGTATCTCTAGAGACCATCAGAAAGAGATTTAATAGTATAAAACGAAAACAGCCTAAGATTTAAAAAAGAAAATTTGTGTGGCTTCTGCTTTGAGAATCCAGAACCAAAAAGGGTGTTTGCATCAACAAGCACTTAAAATGGCACAAGAACAAGACATTCTTGGGTCAACACAAGTCTCTTCCCAGTTTGAGTTGGGCGGAGTATTCCCCTGTTTTCAAGACTATCAGACAGACTGTGGAAATAAAAAACACAAATGTTTAATCTGAATAGACTGGCTTTTGGTACGCAAAGAAATTTTAACTTGGCTTTTCCATAAAAAGTATATTACAATAAATTTTTTCTGCAGTATAAAATTTATTTCAGTAAAACACGAACCACAATTATTATAGTTAACTACAGCTAAAAAACTAAAATGTTAAAAGAAATAAAATAAATGTTATCTAAAAACATAAATATGAACATATGTTTTTTAAAATGATTTCAAGAGTTCACACTTAGCTGATGATTGATTATAATGCTTGTTTGTTATGCTATCCCGGGAAAGAGCCCTGAGCTCATAAGATCCTAGAGCCTAGGGCTCCCTCTCGTTTGTAGGGCGAGAGGGGAGTTTGAGCTCAGGTAGGTCTTGAGAACTCCCCTTCTTATTTATGGCTAAAGGCAATTAGGCATTGCTTATTTAATGCGGGACCAGCTGTGGTCAATCATAAGCACTTGATCCTCTGGAAATTAGTTTTTAAATGAACTTCACTTAGTTAAAACTAAATATATAACAAAATAACAAAAAATAGCTAAAAAAAAACCAATAACAAAATGGACAAATTATTATTATTTACTAAGATTAAGATGACTATAAAATCTAACAAATTAAAATGAATGAAATTTAAACTATTGGAGTTACTCAATGACACCAAAACCACACTGGTGTGAAATAGATCTGATACAGCAGGTCTATCCAGTTATCATTAACATGCTAACTTACTCATTAACAGCCATATAATGCTTTTCATTATGCTGCAATGATGACTTCATCCCTGTAATGCTCCAGTTACTGTGAGCGAACGCCACACCTGTAAATTACACCACTTTTCCGACTTCACTTAAACCTTCAGTCAAGGCTTGAAGCACTTAACCTACATTAAAATGTAATTTGAGTAAATTCAACACAACGCTTATTAGCAAAGAAATGCTACAAGAAAGTAGCAATTTCAAAGAAATGTAAACTACACTGAAAAGTGATAATTCCTACCATTCAGGATGTCTATAAATTTAAATTTTTAACCTTTAAAAGTAGTTGGCTGTGTCTGGTGAACTCCAAAGAGATGCTTGAGAAAATAAAGGTGTGATAAACATGATCATGGTAATTATAAAGGACAGGCTTCTTTTATAGGAAAACTGCCATTGAACAACACCTAAGTTCAATGGCATTAGCAGACGTGCTTCTACAAACCACACAATAAAATGTCAGCACACTTCCTTGAAACGGAGTCAGTTACTCAAAGCTACAGTGATTTCTAAGCCACGAGGTTTATCCAAATAAAATTCAAAAGTATAAGTTACTTGCTGTTGTATTTGCCTACCAAATGTCCCATGAAGTGCTCTGAATTGTGCATTTTCTATTCAATATTTGACGTAATCTCAACTGAAATAAACGACAAGAGTGTAAGACATAGATTAGCTCCTTCCCTATTAAAGAACAGCGAATAGCGCTTTTTTTTTAATCACAGCTTTGCCAGTGAGAGTGGTTGAGATCAAGTGCATCAAATGAAAAGGAAATGACAAGCGTCTTGAAGGGGCATGTCAGATACTAGAGAACACAATTAAATTCGTTTTAAAAAGCAGATCCTTTTTGTAAAGTGTTACCAGCTTTTTAATATATTTTTTTCTGGATATTTACAAAATATTAATAAAGGCCGAATGAATTTTGTCAGATATATTTCTGATGCAATGTATTTTAAAATAGTGTTTATTTCTGTGAATGCAAAACTGTATTGTAGCCACTGTACTCCAGCCATCAGTCTCACATGTGGGATATATTCAGCATCAAAGAAAAGAATGTGAAAGCTTGTTTTCCTTTAGAAGATTTGAAAAACAGACAAAACAGAACTCTGAAAATATCAAAATTCAAAAGACAATTTTTTTATTTATTATCTTTTATATGTATTTATTTTAATCTATGGTTGAAAACAGCTCCCATACAAATGAACTGAAAATAAATACAAAGTCATTTCAAAACTATAAAAAAAAATGTGATGACAAAATGATCACCAGTTCTCTTACTTTTCAACATCTATTACTCTCACTTAAACTCTATCCGACTGTCTGTGAATATGTGTTGGATGACTCTTATCTGCTCACAGGTTGCACTAGTGGGGCCTCTCAATGCTTTCCTGACTTGTTCGGTACTCAGGAAGCGTGAACACAACGCACCGCATACAACAGGATGTTCCCACTCCAGCTCACAGCCCTTCCGGATTCAGAAGGGGGACTTTTGACACTGCAGATAAGTGGAAGCTATCAGCACACAGGCCTGAGTGAAGATCACGGACGCACACACAAGGTTTCAACTGTCAACAGCTTCAGAGAGAGAGAGATTGAGAAAAAAAGACCACCTCAGTTTTATTTTTCTGAAGGCTTCAGTATCCTATTACTACGAATATCATGTTCTTGAGAAATAATAACAGTCCCTGAAAAAAAAATCAATACAAAAAAAAAAAAAAAAACGCTGTTCCACAGTCAGCCAGTGGAGAGTGAGACATGCACTTCAGTTTTATGTGTATTCTAAGATGTGTGCAGAAAGTGCATGCCACAAATTGCCATTACGTACAAAGCAAAACCCGGGGAGTTGAATTTTCTCTGTTAAACCTTTTTGAGTTAATTTTAGCTCTCAAAATGTAATTTTAGCACATATAATGTAGAATCGTGTCAAGTGTTGGAGTCATTTAAAGGAGTTGATTATCAGAGTTGCTTTAACTCCCATGAGGAGTTATGATGATACTCTGCCCAAGCGCCCAGCCCACCATGCATTTCAAGTTAGTCTGTCTCTGAGAGAAATCGTCATTAACATTAGTTTTCGGCAGTAGGTACATTTTAAGCTATTATATTGATTTAATTATGATTTAAAGCGTCACGGTGACGCAGTGGGTAGCATGATTGCCTCACAGCAAGAAGGTCGCTGGTTCGAACCCCGGTTGGGTCAGTTGGCATTTCTGTGTGGAGTTTGCATGTTCTCCCCATATTCGCCTGGGTTTCCTCCGGGTGCCCACAGTCCAAAGACATACGCTATATGTGAATTAAGTAAGCTAGATTAGCCGTATTGTGTGTGTGAATGCAGGAGTGTATGGGTGTTTCCCAGTGTTGGGTTGTGGCTGGAAGGGCATCCGCTGCGTAAAACATACAGTATGCTGGATAAGTTTGCTGTGGCGACTACTGATTAATAAAGGGACTAAGCCAACAAGAAATTGAATGAATGAATAACTATGATATAATGTGTATAACAGTTACGTGTTTAATATGCAATACAGAGCCCTGCACATGTAAACAAATGTAATAGCCCTATATTTATATCAAAACAAGGAAAGATCAAATTTACTAACTAAACATACAATGCACACACAGCTTGTTTGACTTGTATTTGTAGTATTTCAGGGTATATACAGTAATCAAATTGAAATGCAATACCCTTTAAGACTCTTTGCATACATTTTAAGACCTCATCACCACTTCAGGTTTCAACCAGTAACATTGCCGACATTTTAACTTAGCAGTATATTTACTGAATACTGATTTGCAAGAAATGAATCCTAAACTAAAACTGTATTTATATACTGAATAAAAATGTTAATCCAGCAGGTGGTGTCTTTACAACAGCAGGAATAAGAGTGTTTACCTGGTTACTGCAGTAAACAAAGCAGTGTGATGTCAAATCTAGCAGGATTTGTTTGATTACATAAACTACACAGCATCCTAATATTCAAAGATATTCAGGCAGATTTTAGCATAATGTTAAAATGTAATACCTTGTAAAATAGCATTAAAATTTTAAAGGCCTTAAATTTCTCTAAATTGATTTATCAAATTTTTTATACTTTTTAAGACCCTGTATTTATTGACTAAAGGCAATAAAACCCATTAGAAATAAATACTAATTCAGCCTACACTGGAGTGACCCTAGTGGGGAACCTCAGGGAGTTACATGATGGACTTCTTCTATTTCAAACATGCTAATATAAAGCACAAATCTTTTGATATTTTTTCACATCAAGTGTTAAGCAGGCATGGGACGATAACCATTTTCAAAGTATACCACTCTTTGGAATAGCCAAGATTTTAAAACCGCATAAATTTCCTGCTATACTTTTCCTACAGTATATGTACAATTTTTTTTTTTACTTTTTTTTTTAATCAGCAGAAAAGATATCCAAAGATGCCATTTTAAATTGTAAAAAAATCACATTTGACAGCAGAAGTCATGGATTTATTTGAATTATTTGACTATTAAATGTTTCTCAAAATAAAATATATTGTGTTCAAAGGGGAAAAAAGTTATAAAAAGAACATATTTTAGAGCTGTAATCACAATATTGTATGACCATGATATTTTTATCCAAGGTTGTTATACTGTCAGAACCTTATATCGGCCCATGCCTAGGGTAGAGAACCTTTAGCTGTTTCGATGCAAGTTCAAATGGTCAAATCTGGTTTAGGGAATGTGTTACAGTGTTGTATATGAATTCAAATACTAAGTACTCGATGCTACATTTGAAATTAAGCTTACTTCCTGATTTCTAAGTCAATATAGGTTTAGCACTTTAGCACAAGGAACATACATTCATATTAATTATGACTTGTTACTTGTAGGTTAAATTTAAGTATGGGATATGGTTTAAAAGAAAACCCATTATGCAAAATTCACTTCTATATAATTTTTATAATCCCCATAAAACCTAAACAGTCTCTCCAAATGCATGATTCGAAATTTTCACCTACTCATACGTAAAAAAAATTGCAGATTTTTGATCATATCCATTCCACTTTAAAGTGTCTATAGCAGCATAAACTGAACAAATATTTTGTAAATGTATGTTATTGTTTTTGTTTTAATTTAATAAATAATGTAGCCCGACGGCTACCAGGGATTTTAAAAATTTTGCGAGCCCTGAGATAAAAAAATCAGCAATTCCTTTAAACTGGTATAGTATAGAGAAGTATAGATATTTATTTTATGGATAACTTTTAGAGAGAAAAAGCAAAAAAATGTGGACAAGAATAAATCTTTTGTTGATGCTGATCACACACTACCAAATGGAGTATTCTTTAACAGGCTATGTGCTCATGAAAAGACACGACCATTAATTTTAAAGTGACCTTTTTTAAACTCTACTAAAAGCAGTGCCCATGAGATTTGAGTTCTCTCTGCTTTTTATATATCGGCTGACAATGAAATAATCCCAATTCTGGAAGTCTCCAAGCTGTGCGATTTAGATTGTTTGAAGGATTGAAGATTATTTCAGTCAGTGAGCTGCCAAAGGGTAAACTGCAGCCGCAGTCTGCATGCTGACAGCACTATTGTGGCTTCAGTTTGCTGAGACGAGATCAATACAGCTTTCCCTAGTGCACTGGCTCAGAAAGAGTCCCAGTCACAGCCATGCTCTTCTCAATGAACCCGGTAAACACAGCTCTTTCTGCCGCAGAGCCCCACAATGCACTAAAAATAGCCAGCAGTCTCAGATGGAGAAACATTATTGTAAAGTGCTTGGCTCGGATGCAGAAATTCAAATAGAAGCTTTTCCTGCTCACTGCTCTCTTGTAGTGATTCATTCAAGTTCGAAAGCATAAGTATTATGTTTTCCCTTGGTTTTCTTATTCTGATTAATAGGATAATGTCTTGCTGAAGGCACTATGCTTAAAATGCCTGACATGATTTCTGAGAAGTTTCTAAACGACAAAATGTGATTTAATGTTCATAGTGCTGTAAGGCAAAAAACAATCTGTAACTAATCCACTGGAACAACAAGATGAAAATTAATCAGGTTTTATTTTTTTAATCAGTCAGAGTCAGGAGTCTAAATTAGCTGTGGCATTTAAAATTCTGATGAATGCAAAAACACGTTTTTAATCTAAAAGGGAATGTCATAATTGAGTCTTGATAGAAAAATATTCATTGGTAAAACCCTAGAATTTTCTATTCCAATAAATATTCAAAGAAAAACACTAGAAGAAACAATAGTTTTTCAAGCAATTTACAGAAGACATATTGCATATTAGGGCTGCCTGATATTGCAATGTTTTATTTTTCTATGATAAATAATGCAATATAAATATAGTTTCAGAAGATGGTTTGAATAGCACTATTTGACGGTTTTCTGGCAAGTCTAACAGTATTCGGGTACAGAAATTAAATAATCACAATGCAAAAAAAAAATGCTTTTCTTTGTTTTGTCTTGTTTCAAGTACAAATATCTTAAAACAAGCAAAAAACTTCTAATTTTCACTTATTTCTCCTGATGGTGAAAACTAAACAATATTTTTACTTGTTATAAGGAAATTATCTGCCAGTGGGCTAAGTGAAATAATCTCGTTTTCACTTTGAAATGTAAATATTTAGCAAACATTATTAAGATTAAGACAAAAATTTTAAAAAAAGAAATGTTTTTTTTTTTTGCATAAACCATATAAATTCCATATAAATACAGTGATTAAATACAATTCTGTAGCTCCTGGTCAACTATAATTCAGACTGGACATTGCACATTGCGATATCAATGCTGAAACGATATATTGTGCAGCCCTATTGCATATCTACATTTAATGTTTATGAATCATATATTCTATGGCATCATAATCTAGATGAAGAGTTTTCAAACGTTTAGAAGCCATGAATCCCAAAAAAGACCATTCTCATGCAAGAGACCCCATCCTTAAATGCAAAAGGCATCAAAGACTCAATTTACACTATGAGAAACAAATATTATAAATGGTTCTAAAATGCAATTAGAAAAATGTTTAGTTTCAAATTTTTAAATAAATAAATTATTATTTTCACACTTAATCACTTATTTTATTTATTTTTTATTTTATTTTTTTATTGCATTTTTCAGAATGAGTTGTTTACACAGCAATGGGTAGAACATCAACAGTATACCGTATTTTAAGGTAAAAAAAATAAAATAATAATAAAATAAATAAATAAATAAAAATAAATAAGTAAAAACAACAACACAGCAGTGTGGTCTAATTCAAAACAATATTACAGTATCACAGTGTGCACAATTAAGGATAAACAGTAGACTTATAATCAATGCCAAAACAGGTCAAAGGAGTTTCCCACAGCTTCTGAAACGACTTCGATTTTCCTTTTAATACATGTCCAATCTTTTCCATAATTATGGTTTCTTTAATCAGAATTATCCAGTCCTTGACAAGAGAGGGTTCTGTCCCGACCCATTTGTTCATAATTAATTTCCTCCCCAGCATCAGCAGAGGTTTTAAAACATCTGAATGTTCCAGAAAAAGGAGGGGCAGAACACCTAGTGTAACCTTCTGTTTATGTATTATGGACAGTTTGTCACAAATGTCATTCCAAAAGTCAGCAATCAAAGGACATTCTCAAAGACAATGAAAGAACGTGCCGATACTATTACTGCATTTTGGACACTGAGGTGAAACAGTCTTATTTATTTTACTATATTTATTTGGGGATATGTAAGCTCTATGTACAATATTAAATTGCATTTCTTTAAATCTGTTGCAGACTGAAATATTCAAGGGTAGTCTGATAATATCATCCCACATATTTTCACCAATGTCGCATTTTAAATTCTTACTCCATGTCTTCTGCCATGAGATCAGATTGTTTGCTTTATACTGATTTATCATGGAGTAAAATTTGGATATAAAGTGCTTAACTTCAGTATTCTTGAGAAAGAATCTATCCAAAAAGAAATCAGAGCTATTCAAGGTAAGGCTGCCGTGTCTAGTATGAACAAAATGACTTATCTGCAAATATTTAAAGAAATAATCTTTAGGGATATTGTGCTTTAAATGTAACTCCTCAAATGACATAAGAACATCCTTATGGAAGAGACCATATATCCTGTATATTCCCAAATTAATCGAGCTACCAAATTGAGAGCCCATATAAATATGGTAAAAATTTGTATTACTGGTCAAGTAAGTTAATCAGAAAAACTGGGTTACAAAACTCTTGTTCGATATCTACCCACAGAGCATCTTTAGATTTATGTACCCAGTCTAGAATGATCCTAGCCTGTAGTGCCCATATATAATATTTAAAATTTAGTAGAGACCATCCCCCTTTTATCAGTAAGAAATTGTAAAGTTTGTAGTTTTACTTTTGGTCGCTTACAGGCCCAAATAAATTTAGACATAGAACTATTGAGATCTTTTATATCAGCATTTGTCAGGGATGAAAAAGTCATGAATAGTGGGTATACAATTTTTGGGAATATTATCATTTTTATAAGGTTTATTCTTCCTGAGAAAGAGACTGGGAGTTTTAACCATCTTGTGAGGTCTTCCTTGATACGCAATATTGATGTTTTAATATTGGCATCATAAAGATGTGAAAGTTTGGGTGTAATACGGATACCCAAGTATGTGATACCCCTAGGTTAATCACTTATTTAAAGCAAAATCACATTAGTAAATTTTGTCTAATTATATTTATTTACCTAAATTTCTTATAATATATATTTGAATTGATTAATATTTACTTGATTATTATAATAATACATAATATATAATTAATTATAATAATTATTATTATAATTTATATAATAAATAGAAGATTTTATTTTTTTGTTTATTTTCTTTTCATATATTTAATTTCTACAGTTTCAATGGTTTTATTTCTATAGAGAAATAAGCATAACAATTAAACAAACACAAATACCAAACTTGAAGTATTTATTGATATTTTCTAAACAGATTTTGGTCATACAAATCTCAGCAGTGACAAATATTTAGTATGCATTATTGAGCAACTTGTAGATACAAGTTTAAAGCAATAGCACTTAATGTATTTTTTTTCACTTCAAAAACAAAAATTTACAGATAATTTACTCCCACAGCTCAGATCATTCAGTGCCCATTGAAGCTACATTTAAACTGAATTTTGCTTAGGACCACTAAATCGAGAGAATTGCTGAAATATTTTCCTTAAAAAACAAAATATTTGTTTACAAAGTAAAGGGCACCTAGGTTACCACTTTTTCCAGATTTAATATAAATCTTTTGTGTCTCCAGAATGTGTCTGTAAAGTTTCAGCTCAAAACACCCATCAGATTATTTATTATACCTTTCTTAAGTTTCTATTTTATAGCTCTAACCATCAGGTAGCGTTTTTTTGTGAACTGTGCCTTTAAGGCTAGTCCTTCACGCCCACCGTTTCCATGTGCCTTAATCTCCTCCCTCGGTTACGTCAGACAACAGACAGTCAGACAAGAGGGAAGCAGATCTAGCGTAACGCTTGAGAGAAATACTACAGTAAAAACTTTACCAATGAGTATTTGATGTATTTGTTGTGGAGTTGCAACTATAAGTCAGTTGCATGTATATATGCACGGTATATACACTATACCTACACATATGTCTGTCCAAACAGCTTGAAAAGTAGATTTTTCACCATAGGTGCCCTTTAAGAAAAGAAATTGGGTTCTGGAGGGGAACTAAATTAAATGGTCCAAAGAAAAAGGAGAATGACCAGGCAGGTTCAAGCTGATAAAAAGACTACAGTAAGTTAAATGAGGTCTGCAGAACAGCATATCTGAACACGCAACACATCAACCCTTAAAACAGATGAGCTACAGCAGCAGAAGAGCACAACAGTGCCACTCTTGTCAGTAAACAACAGTAAAAAAAAATATTATATATATATATGTGTGTGTGTGTGTGTGTGTGTGTGTGTGTGTGTGTGTGTGTGTGTGTGTGTGTGTGTGTGTGTGTATATATCACAATTGCATAATCCATCCAAAAAATTTGCAATTTGATATTTTCCCTAATTCACGCATCCCTAATTTAGTGTCACCGATGTTTTATGTATAAGTGACCAATAATTTATGAATGAATGATTCAAGCAAAAATACAGTGAAAGAGATCCATCAACTAATCTGTTAGTGAGGCCTAAATGTATATGTCTGGCTTAACACTATTAGAAATAAATATAAATATTCTTCAAACTGCTTAAAACACCAAAAAAAAAATCATTAAAAGTATTACCTCTTTGGAGGCATCACTTGCTAATGCATGAGACAAATGTGCACTGATTGTGCTCTTCCCAACACCACCTTTCCCAGACAATACTAGAATCTTGTGCTTCACCGAGGTCATTTTCTGTTTGATTTCTTCTATAGCTGAAATCAGAGAAAACAGAAATAAATGGATTGTTAAACATGTATTAAAAAAAAATTAAAATAAAATTCACAGAATGACGCGCAAGCATGGATTTGCCATTAGCAGGCATGTGTTAAGTAAAAATGTTTATTTTATTTTATAAACTGCTGATGACCAGTCTTCAAAAATGAAAAAAAGAATATCACCATTTAGCATATTTTATAAGTTTACACATACTTGTAATCAGTCCTCAGGAAAGTTAGTTTTGAAAGTAATGCATTACAATATTGAGTTACTCCCCAAAAAAGTAACTAGTTACATTACTAAGTTCTTTTTATAGTAAGCAATGCATTATGTTACTTTTGTGTTACTTTTTATTACCTGGCTGAGGTTTGATCTCTTTCAAAACTTTTTTCCTTTCTATTTCTAAAGAGGACCTCTAGAATTAACAACACACTACATAACCTACACCTACATTTACCTAAAAAAAACATGAAAAAAAAAATTAGGATAATGCTATCTAAGAACTTCCTGACCCCAAAGCTCTACATGCCGTATATACAGATAATTGAAAGTTTAAAGCAATGTTTTTACTTTTGTCCTATTTGTCTTAAGTAAAATCACTGTCCATTGAGACAATCCCCTTTTCCTTTTCTTCAATGCGTTCAAAATAATGAACACATTCTCTCATTGTCTGCATGATTCATTGTGACTACTTACATTTTTATTAAGCAATTTAGTTTTTAAAAGCTAATTAATTAAATTAAAAAGTAACTCGCATTACATTTTAAAAATAGTAACCCAAATAATATAACTTGTTTTTTTAAAGTAAGATTTTTGAGCCCATCATTCAGTCTACTGCTTGACTTAAATGCATGTTAATATATAATTGTTGTAAAAAAAATATATATATATATTTTTTATTAATTTTAGAACTATTACTGAATAATATGCTAATGTTTAGATAATTTATGTACAATATAATTTGTAAAGTATTTTTTCTGTCTTTTAGTGTATGTACTAAGAGACATGCTGTAGCTTTGTTTACAAACAAGTGGTTCTAGTTGGCCTTGGATTGTAAACCTTTAAATAAAAGTTTAGTTTTTATTTTATTTTATGTGTTTTAGGTTTTCAGCTCCTCTCAAAATCATTTCACCGATAACTCTGAACTGATTTTTTTTTCAAATATGCAAATATAATAGTAACTTATTATTTATTTATTATATGTACACATATTACTGTATACCTGGATCAGGGGCTTTGGTAGCACCAGACGCACATATATTTTGGTTTGGGCATCCCTGGCATGCTGATGATTTACCAGCCTGGTCACTGCTTGTTCCCGGACAGTCTAGAAGGAATGACAACATATTTAAACAAGCAATACAAAGACACACATGTATAGTGTGCCTCTATTTACTCTCCTTTTTGTGCTTAAAAGACATTCTACCAGAAATGTACATTTTCACTTATAAAAAAATGTGACAGGTCCTGACCTTTAAGCTTGTCGACCTCAAAAAATCATACAAAACAAGCATAAAGTCATACAATTCAATAATAAAGTGCATCCTTGATCACTGTCAGCTTCTCCATCAAAAAATGGCACTTCCAAGTCATAGCCTTAAAGGTGACTTGCACAGATTTTATTTTAAATTTAAGGACTGACCAAAACATGGGAACAACTGCTAACTTATTTGTGTTATATACTTGTAGAATTTATTTCTAATTTGATGTTTTTAATTAACTGATGTAAATGATAACCACTTAAACTTGCTATTGTAGATATTTTTTTCTTCTACATAAGAGTTTTTTGCATAACAAAACTATTGAAGCTGTAGGTTCAATTGGGCTGAGGACAAGGACAATGACAGGGTTTGTACATTTGTAAAGTGTTTTTAAAAACAAAATCTGAGAACCAAATGAATGACATGATTTTGAAATTATTTGGGATGAAATACTTTTTATTTACAGTATATATGTTTTTATTTCAGAGACAGATAATGTAGGTTTCTGGTTAAATGTCCCTTAAATGAATTTATTAATAAACACAAAGACAGATGGACTCAAATATAAGTTCACTCTGCTATTAAGGGACAGAAAAGGTTCCTGCACTTAGTTTGATAGAACGTTTTAACTCTAACTATATTTATGGCTTTTAAAAAACACAGTAATGTAAACGCGAAGGCAGCTGATAAATGCAGTTGTTGTGTGAGACTGTCAGAAATGACAGATGTCAGTTTCCAAGACAGAAATAAAGTTCAAAGTGGAACAACGAAAGCTGGTGTCAGCGTGTGTGTGTGTGTGTGTGTGTGGTTTGCCGAAGCGATATTTAAACTATATACAAGAGAAAATAATAAATAAGTGAATTTTACACGCTTTATGTAAATGTTTATAAACAGTTTTAAAACTTACGTTCTGGCGCATCGTTAGGGACATCCGCCATCTTTCAAAATATGCGCACTTCCTGAAACCGAAGCAACCAGCATAAACTTCCCCGGATAACAATCGAGTGTTGAAAGTTCCGCTCGGTTTGGTGCACAGTAATGTAGTGTAGAGTAATAACATAGTGATCTATTTTTATGTAAGGTACTATTGATGATTAGTCTGTCTGTGTGACAACTAAAAGTTAAATGCAAGCATATTTGACGTGTTTTTGTAATTCCCTCCAGGGGCCGCCTGATTTAGCTTAGCATTTGTATGAGGCAACTTACCATAGACTGAAAAACCTACGTATCTTGAGGAAAATGTAAATGTATATAAAACATTTATAAAAAAAACTACGAGCATTGAGAAGCAAAACATTAAAAAAATGTAGATTATTATGTATATTATTATAACGTAGCGTGTGTGTGTGTGTGTGTGTGTGTGTGTGTGTGTGTGTGTGTGTG
>CAIGQZ010016425.1:15056142-15066338 GCA_903798205.1 Danio tinwini
TACACGACATATATATATATATACTGTATATGTATATTTTGCTTTGTATGTTTCATATGAAATTTCTGAAAGTATAAAAAAAAAGTTAAAAATAGTTCCTCTTAACTGACTCACTGACTTAATGTTTGCCAAAGAGTACAATATTGTTCAGATAGGATTTGAATTCCTTTTGATTCAGTTTACAATAATTCAGATACTTCAGTTTGAAATTCAATGATTCAATGATTCTTGATTCAACTAATAATTTGGGAGACAAAAAAATAAGTTCTGAAATATTTAAAGAAACATTATATCATTCATGAAATTTTCGAGTCTTTTAACCAAAATTTGACACTGGGTTTTCATTAGGTTTTAGCCAAGTGGTTGGTTTTGTCCAAATTGGGTTGAATCAAGCTACATTATTTGTGTACAAGTGTGAATTTCTTGATCATGTACTTGTTCATAGTTGTCCATTTTTATTCTATACTTGTCAACACATGGACCACAAACCAATCTTATTGGTACACTGTATGGGTAATTTTTTTGTTTCGTGGGCAATTTTTTTTTTTAAATATTAAGTAAAGATCATCTTCTATGAAAATATTTTGTAAATTTACTAATATAAATATACAGTATTAAAATGAAAACTTTGATTAGTAATATACATTGCTAAGAATTTTATTTTGACAACTTTAGTTTTTTTCTCAATTTTCTATTTTTTTTTAACCTCAGAATCCACATCTTCAAATAGTTGTACCTTAACAAAGTATACATTAATAAAAAAATGTATCCAGCTTTCAGTTAATGTACAAGTCTCTAGTTATAAAAAAAACTGTTTTTTGCAGTCCAGGGTCATAATTCACAACTTATTTGACAAAATGTTGAGATTCTACATATTTGGGTTATCGGCAGTAAAATAATGTAGGCTTTATTTAGGCACCCTTCTTGTGATTCTCCAAAATACTATAAAATGTGGTTAATTAATGAAAACTGACAGTAAAAAAAAAAAACCCTTAAGGCATGACAATACAGAGACACACCCATACCAACAGATTTCTTTCTTGCCAAAAAGTAAACCCCATCGTTTCTTTCTCCTCTCTTATAATAGTACGGAATGTGACTGTTTATTGCTAAACACAGTGTTGTTCTTGTGCTTGAAGTTGGTGTGGGTCTCTGGTAAGACTGGTATTTCAGCTAAGAAGTTCTTCATATGCTAACAAACAAGACTTTAAGCTTCAGAAATGTCACCCCTGTGCACATTTGGCTTCCAAAATCCGCAGCAACACATGCAATTCATTGTCTCAATCCCCCAAAACATGCAAACACATGATGTCCCAGACTCAAAGACTCAGGCTGCGCTTTTACGATTCACACATTTTCCAAACCACGTTGTCTGTGACACAACAGTGACCCTGGATTCCACCAAAGTCACTTTCAGTGTCTTTTTTTGCTGCAGATTCTTGAAAACAAATAAAGATTACAAGGCCTCAAGTCGATGGAAACATCTTTAGTGGACTGCTTCATCTTTTCTCTCTCATTTCACAGCATTATGTTGCTGAAAATACTTCAGTAATCTGATACTGTCTTCAGTCTCGTGATAAAATTTTAATTTATTTTGCTGAAGCAATAATGTAAACAAAAGAAAACAGCAAAGAAACAGCTCCTTCTCCCTTATTGTCACCCTTTTCTACAATGCTCATAATACAGTGGTGTAAGTTTCATTAAATGTGAAACTACTTGTGAAACAGATGTCCTTAAAGAAGTCTAAAACTCTATGGTTTTGCAAATATTTCAATGCATATTTGTGTTTGCTGATTTTCTGGATGCAATGGCCAGACAAAGATGTTTGCAATCCATACAGAGCTCAGAATGCATTCTGCAAGCTCATCAGTCCTCTTAATAAAGTACAGACTAATGTAAATAAGATAGTAATTGTGTAGAGAACTCTGAGATTGTGTTGTAATGAGATGAGTGATGGCTTTTTAGTGAATATAGATATGGGTCATGTAGAAGCTACAAAGTTTTTGTTGCGTCATTCTCATACACTTTAAAAGAAGCTATTAGTTAATTTTACTTCAAAAGTAAAACTGTTGTGTTAACACAATTAGTTTACTTTAATTAAAAGCTAAACCTTGGCCTAAAAAAATATTAAGTGCACTGTAAAAATGCTGGGTTCCAAACAATCGGTTTATGTTGGGACAACATGAAGGAATTAATTTATTAGGTTTTTTTTTTTTACAAATTTTAGTCGATTGAACAAATAACAATTAATTTGTTTTAAAAAAACAGAATTCAGTGTACAAAAACGGATTTCAAAAGAAAAAGAGAGCCATAATGATAATTATTACAATGGACAGCATACATGGGTCAACATGAATGAATTATGTGGAACCCTGCATTTTTTACAGTGTTGTCTCTGTGCTACTTCACCTAAAGCTATGAGCTATAAAACTCAACTCGTCTTTGTACTCATTTAGAAATTGCTCATATATATTAATCCCCTCACATGAGCAGTTTATTGTAGTAGTTTGCTGTTGTTTTTGTTATTTATCCTCAGTTTTTTGTCCAGTGGCCTGCTTAACACTTTGTGGGCTACTAGTGCTTATTTTGTGAGCTAAATAGTGCTTAACCTGTGAGCTGCATGTACTGTACAAAATAGGTTTGTGATACACCAAGATACACCAAGTAGACAGATGAAATGGGGACATTCTTTGAGAATAATGCTCATAACTTTTGCATGTAGATAAAAGTGTCTGCTAAATGCAAGTGCAATGTACCTACAGTACACTGGCATACATAAAACAGCATTTTAAGACATATAGAGTAAGAGGACACCATGATTTCAATATAGAACGACTCGTGAGTCAGCTCTGTTGAATAATCAAAGAGACAAGTTATTAGTCTGAAGCAGTGTGAAACTTTTTTCACGTATACTTTTGTCTTTCATGGGCAAGTATAGAGGTATATTAGCTTCACCCTAGGTTTGGGGTAAGATGAACTTTCTGTTCATCAAAGAATCCTGACAAATGTATCATGTTTTTTTTTTAAACACAACTTTTAAAAAAAGAAGAATGCTAATTATGTGACTGGAAATTCAAATTACATCAAAATCATTCAATCATTCATTGTACATTGGCTAAGTCCC
The DNA here is from genome assembly GCA_903798205.1 of Danio tinwini. Classification (NCBI taxonomy): domain Eukaryota; kingdom Metazoa; phylum Chordata; class Actinopteri; order Cypriniformes; family Danionidae; genus Danio; species Danio tinwini. The sequence goes on from CAIGQZ010016425.1 coordinate 15,059,267, forward strand.
TTTACACTTTAAGGGTCGCCACAGAGGAATGAACCGCCAACTTATCCAGCATATGTTTTACACAGCGGATGCCTTTCCAGCTGCAACCCAGTACTGGGAAACACCCACACACTCTCACATTCACAAACATACACTACGGCCAATTTAGCTTAGTCAGTTTCACTTATACTGCATGTCTTTGGACTGTGGGGGAAACCAGAGCACCAGGAGGAAACCCATGCCAACATGGGGAGAATATGCAAACTCCACACAGAAATGCCAACTGACCTAATCGGGACTAGAACCAGCAACCTTCTTGCTGTGAGGCAACAGTGCTAACCACTGAGCCACTGTGGTGCCAAAAGTATAAATTATATTATATAAAAATATTGAACATATATTAAAATATAAAACCATTATTTATATTTCACTGCTTTTTACACAATAATACATCATTAATTACCTCAAGAGACTGAAAGAACATCAAGGTTCCACAGTTTTGGCCTCAGATCAGTTTGATTTTACTATCGAAGATCCTTGGCCTCAAATTCTTCCCTTGTACATAACAGATGTAAAATGTGAAACCTGCTGCTAAGTGCACTGGACACAACGAGAATCTCTTTAGGAGTAACAGAAGTCCTCCCTTCATCCCTGCTGAAAGATCAAAGGAGCTTCTGAGGGTCTGGACAATGTGTGTGAACGCATTACACACAGCTGCCGTGATTCTCAGAGAGAGGAGGTTGTCTGGAAGTGGCTGTAGGGCTTTGTCTGCGTGTCTTTTGACAGATCCATGTGGGAGCCGTTACTCACGCTGGCGGCGTGTCATCAGTGGAATGTGATGTGAAAACAGGCCCTGTGGCACCTGAGCATCTCTTCTCTGCTATAGAGCCACAGCGATGAGATGAAAGGCCATCAGCGCCCAGTGCAGACTTTCAACCCAGCAGGCCATGACTGAGGCCCGAGCAGGACCCAACAGTGTGTGAATGAGCCTCCTCCTGAGATCGGCTGCAGCACCAACACATGTGCCTTGCCAAAACACACTGGTTTTACAAAATGATGAGTCCCTTGTGCCAAAACTGCCCAGTAAGGTGTTGAAATATCTCTGGAGAACCTCAGGGTTTTGTAATAGGACCTTAAGACTTTGTATAAGTAGTATACACACTGTACACGTCATACTTTCTTTGAGTTTGTTTGGTTTTTCCTTTCTTTTTTTCACTGGGTGGGGTTTAAATACTTTATAGTCTATGCCCAAAACCAAGGTTTTTTTTTCTGTACATTAAAGTTCATTGCAGGCGGCTTGCCAAAGGCAGCAATTTGGGCTTTTGTGTTTTCTCCAAAAATAAGCCTATTGTAGTTCACTAGCTCCAAGTTGTGCTGCAGGGGCTGAAAGGTGTGGGAAATATATTTAGGGACTGCAGTGACAGATCTGATTTTCGGCATGTGTTCAGGGATGATTTATTTAATTTAATTTCCTGTGACAAATGTAAGATGCAGTTGTTAATTTGAGTAGCTATTTGTAACGGACTGCTCAAAAATGCCTTGCATTTAGCTACATATTTGAATAAACTTGAATAAAAATCATTTAGATACTGAAAAAAGCATAACCTTATTTTAAAAGTTCACACTTAGCTGATGATTGATAATAAAGCGTGTTTGGCATGCTGTCCCTCGAGCCCGGGGCTCCCTCCCATTTGAAGGCCGAGAGGGGAGTTTAAGCTCAGGTAGGTCTGGAGAGCACCCCTGCTTGTGAGATATAGCTGGCTAAGAGTTTATCAATTTACTTATGATGTAAGTCTTTGGATGGTGGGAGGAAACCAGGGAACCCGGGGAAAACCCACGCGAGCACAGAAAAGCCGACTGGTCCAGTGAGGGGTCAAACCAGTGGCATTCTTGCTGTGAGGCAACAATGCTAACCACTGGGCCATCGTGCCGCCCTATCAGGAGAAGAGGAGGAGTAGGGATGGAAGGGGGGATTCTTCCAAGACGAAGATGACTGAAGTTAAAAACTCTGGTTTGTGAGTCAGTATTTATCCGATATGTGGAGCTAATCCTCTCAAAATTAGTTTATAATTAAACCGCACTTTCTAAAGACTTCCTTATGATTCAATTCATGAATGTTTAAATTCTTCTCTCTCTCTCTCTCTCTCTCTCTCTCACTCTCTCTCTCTCTTCCACTTCTCTTATCATTTAGTCCAGTCTTTAGTCTTATCTTCCCCATCCAGTCACTAAAAACTCTAACCCATCTACATGTTTCTCCAATGACCTGTTTAAAAACATTCAATATCAATACATGTTTCATTGTGATTTTAAGACATGACTAAATATTCTGTTCAGTTCTGCTTTCATGTGAACTTTTAGTTCACATTTCCTGGTTTTCCTGTTTGGTTCCTGTTTTCTTTTGTTACAGCTTTTCATTTGGTACCATGGTTACCAATTTATTGATAGATTTTGTCATTTGATTTTGGCATGCTTTTCTCTGCTATGTTTAATTTTTTGGGTTATAATAAACATGCATTTAGATCCTTTTTGTTCTTGTTTTCCTGATCTGCCATACTAGTGCATCCATCCTAAAGTTAACTGGCAAAACATATTACAATTAAGACATGACTGCCATCTTAAATAGCAGTTGTTGGGATGCTCTGGGAACATTTATTCACCAACGTATTGTGATTCTTGTTCAAATTATGCTGAATTGATTCTCAAAAAAAGTAATTTTCAGATATTGATTGTTATGGTTTAAGAAACAGACAAAATAATTCATCCAAAATGAGAGTACATTTTCATTTTTGAGTGAATTATTCTGAATGCTTTTTAAACCATATAAAAATAATACTTTTATAAAAGTATTAAAAATAAATAAAATAAATACAATTTATTTTTTTTGTAAATCATTTATTTTGTAAATTAAATATTTACTTACCATCATGTTTTTCCAAGCCATGTTTTTTTTCTGTAATAAGAAACAAATAATTATTTTTTTCTGGAACAAAACAGACAAAACAGAAGTTATGTTGAAAAAATATATATGTTTTTGTCATACGGCTAAATACAGACAAGTAAATGAGGCCAAGCATTATTCAAAATATCTTCTTTTACTTCAAGCTTTTTAACAGAAAGTCCTTCGAGTGTAGAACAACATGAGGATGGTGAGTAAATGATGATAGTTTTGATGACAGAAAAAATATATATTTATTTTATTCTCTGTGAACTATTGTATGGTAAAAATATATGATTAATAAATATTATTTTTGGGAAAACTGTAGAACTGTGGGGAGAAAAAAACACAAAGGGCCAAACAGTATTTGACCAGTATTATGCATCATATAAATGATTCTCCAAAGATGAGTCAATGATGTGTGGCAGAGGTCCTCACATGTTTGCTTCACTTTTAAATGATCCCTGCAGCAATTGGCAACACATACCCAAGATTACAGATCTTAGCTACAGATTACACAAGATGCCGCTGACAAATATGCTGTGTGAATGAATGTGTGAAAATGCTTTTTTGTGATGTCTTTGTGTGAACTATCCAATGTTAGGAAATCAGATGGGCCCCAGCAGGCACATTTCTGCTGCTTAATTTTAACTTTATTGAGCAAGAATGGTGCTGCATTTAATTTATGACCGTATTTAAAACAAACGCTTGTCTCTGATAGGATAAACATGAGTGCTTTGGCGGAAATGAGTCTGTGAGAATGCATTGATCTTAATTAAATCATTCTTTACAGCTTTAAGAGAGCCTCGCACTTGCAGAGAGATTGTGATGTTGTTTATCCAAGGCTGTTAACCTTCACTGCTTCACGACTTTTTCACAGAAAGGTTGTTTAACCTCTTCCCTGTCATCCTGATACTAAAGGACATATATAATGAAAGATGTGCATGGGCTGATTCAATACTGGGCATCTTCATTATTCATTCCACAGTTTTTTATTCTTCCTTTTTATCTGTTTTCTCTCAGATGTTGAAGTGTGAGTTGGTTTCAGCACTGCGAAACAGCCCATGAATGGTTTGTTACCTTTGGGCCGACATTTGAAACCGCAGGCCATGTCAAACATACACACTAAAACATTCCCCCTCATATCCCTCGTTTACTTTGAGGTTTTCTCTCTTGCTCAAAGCTCCTAGTTAAGGTCAGGTTAGGTCAAACTGGGCGGTTTGGTGTTCTGCAGTTCACATTTGCATGCTTTTCTCATCATTCATTGATTTATTTAACAGCTGTTGTATTAGTTGGACTTTGTGAGCAAAATATCTGCATCAGGCAATTTATAAAATGCTCTATCCTCTGGATTTCACAAAAAGATCTGTTTCCCGAGCAGAGTTATGGATGTCTGACTGCGTCATGTTGTTGAGGAGCATTCCTTTCCTCGAGTTCATGCTACTTCTGTTTAAATACTGTATAGAAGACACAATGACGCACACTGAAATGGAAGTAATTGTTAGGTTGTCTGTGCGGTATCTGCTGCATTTGACAACATAGGTCAGGATAGTCACTAGTTAAGGATGTTGGGATTTTTTTAGGTTCAGCACAAAAATCAATTTAAGTTTTAACATTTGTTTGAGTGAATTTCTAACTCAGATACAGCTGCATTTAATGTAAAAAATTCTATAAAAAGTATGATTTATTATTATAAATAAAATATAACACTTTGGATAAACAAGTCTGCCAAATGATTTAATGTTACCTTGGACTAAAAAAAGTCATAGTGTCAGTATAACACCATGAGCACACAAAATAAATCACAATATTTGGCTATTTACTATTAACTTTTGAAAAATCTGCAATCTGAGGGTTCCAAATTTCTAAATAGTGAGAAAATTGCCTTTAAATTTATCTAATTAAAGTACCAGTGAAGCTGATTATTAGTTTTGATATATTTACAGTGCAAACCCAGCAGGCACCTTCATAAGATGTTATTATTAGGTTAGATTTAGGTTGTGACATGGGCGACACGGTGGCTCTGCACTAATTAGCACTGTCGCCTTACAGCAAGAAGGTCACTGGTTTGAGTCCCGGCTGGGTCAGTTGACATGCCTGTGTGGAGTTTGCATGTTCTCTCCGTGTAGACGTGGGTTTCCTCCGTGTGCTCTGATTTCCCCCACAAGTCCAAAGACATGTGCTATAGGTGAATTAAATAAACAAATATGGCCGTAGTGTATGTATGTGAAAGACTGTATGGGTGTTTCCCAGTACTGGGTTGCGGCTCAAAGGGCATATGCTTTGTAAAACATATGCTGGATGAGTTGGCGGTTCATCCCGCTGTGGAGACCCCTGATGAATAAAGGGACTAAAATGAAGGAAAATGGATGAATGAATGAATGAATAGGTCATGACGTCAGGTGACCAAAATGCAATGTCTAGCCAGCGTCTAAGGATGACATAATTTTGATGTTAAATAATGACATCAAATGACGTTGCGTAGGTTGCGTTAGAAAGTGACCAAAATCCAATGTTGAGCCAACATCTTAAAACAACATCATATTGACGTCAAATACTTACATTTATTCGTCAGGTATGGCAAGATCCAATGTCTGTTAGACGTCATAGTGCTAACATCTACACAACGTCATGCTGTAACCCTCATTAGATGTTGATATTTGGTTGATTTTAGGTTGGCCGTTGGGCATTGATGTCAGCCTGACATTGAGTTGTGACGTCAACCCAATTTTCATTTCCTAACAAAATGCAATGTCCCTACAATGTTGGGGTACAACGTCAATTTGATGTCCTGTTGACATCCCACGCCTGTTGGGAATCAATGTACAAAAAAATCTTTCTTAACATTCTAATGATTTTTGTTATCACAGAAAAAAATCGATCCCTTTAAGATGAAAACTTTTCATTAGATATTAGTCGGAGGCTGTGAGGGATAAACTGCATTCTTTACAAAGGAATGTACTGTATTAAAGTGTTAGATCATCTCTTTTTCAAAGCCCATAACTTTCATAACTGTTTTATGTCCAGCAAAAGTTTCCTTTGAAAGGTGCATTGTAAGCTAAACAATTGCAATGTTGTTAAAGTACAGCTCAAATACACTGAACAAACAGTGCTTTCATCACTCACAGTCTTGCTTCATTCCTCCCAGTATTTAAATGGTTCTACCCTCACTAAGATCTAAAGAAACAAATAAACTTTTTACATTGCTACTGAAAGTATTCCCAAGATAATCAACATTTAATTCAATCACAATTGCATCATTTAAGCAAATTGTTAAACAGTATACAGACACAGGATTAAAGCCGCAAAGCTTTGCTGGGTGGCATTGAGTCTTTCCTTTCTCATCTCAATCATTTGTTCCATGACTGCAGTGTCTGTTTTCAGCAGTGGCCGACTTGGAAGCCTGCTGGAGACTGTGGCTTTTATGAAAAAATGACATTAAAAGTGAAAGTCGAGTCAGCGTTTTCCACCAAGCTTAGGGGAAACGATCAGGGCCTCCTTAGTGTTTACATGCACGCACGCACACACGCACGCACACGCACACACACTCTCTCTCTATATGGAGACTTTCTTCACACAAAAATGTCAACATGGCTTATCTGCTACCTTTTAAACTGCTGACTCTAATTAATTAGCTAACGATGGTTCTTAAGTGCTCTGAAAACCTCTAGGCTTGGGAGGTATGGCCGGCATTATCAACCCGCAGGATACATAGCAAACTGAAACTCCACCATCAGTTTCCAAGACAAATGCTTATACTGTAGGTTTTCATGTCTCAGCCTATATAAACTTTAATAGGGCCTCAAACAACCCACTTTTTTTCCCTCTCTCTTTGTCCTGTGCAGCTGTGGTACAGATGTCTGCGATTTGACTTTAGCCTGAATGATTGATCAGATGTACAGAAGTGACATGTTTATTTATTAAAATGGTTAGCCACACTCACAAAGCCACACAAGGTGTTTATGTTGTACTTAAGTAAGTCACAGTTACTGCACTTCTGTCCTGGGTTGTTATGGATGTTTATACATAATCCAGACACATTATTTGAAGGAATATACCAGGTTCAATGCAAGGGCAGTCCAGTGTTCGTTCTTTCTTTTTCTTTCTTTCTTTCTTTCTTTCTTTCTTTCTTTCTTTCTTTCTTTCTTTCTTTCTTTC
>CAIGQZ010016425.1:15066348-15120401 GCA_903798205.1 Danio tinwini
TTCTTTCTTTCTTTCTTTCTTTCTTTCTTTCTTTCTTTCTTTCTTTCCTTCCTTCCTTCCTTCCTTCCTTCCTTCCTTCCTTCCCTCCCTCCATCCATATCTCAGTCGGTCTATCTATACAAGAGATGCCCAAAGTTGGCCCATTGTAACCTTTAACTTGGCCCACCCCACCATACCATCTGAGAAGAGAGTGAGATCGATGGAGATGGTTGGGGCGAATGCCTTTACCACAGAGATTTCTAATTTGACGTAACATTTTAGAAGAAATGAAGAAAAATGAAGAAAGATAGGAAACTATGCAGAAGACGTCAGTGAGCAAATCAAGGCAAAAACTGTGTAACTCCATTTTGTTATAAGTTAGATTGTTTTTGTAATTACTGCACAAAGTTCATTATAAAATGTTAAATAATTATGCTGTATATAAAGCAATGTTTTCTATTTTTTTTTCAATATTATTAAATAATTTGGGAAATTACAGATGGCAACTATATTTACCTTCGGCTCACTAGCCTCAATTAAGGTTGGTTTTTAGCCCTCATAAGATAAAGTTTGGGCACCCCCGATTTAAACACACACATCTGCCTAAAAGAAATGTAAAGATCATATAAATAAATCAGATTTTTTGTTTCGATCAGTTGTTATTTTCTGCAAAATAACATTTTTATTTTGAATTGTTGCTTTTTTTATTATTTTCATTGATTTTCATTGTTGTTTTTATTTTTCATTTAATAATTTATATTAAGTTGTACTATTTATATTTATCCGGTGCTTTACCTTAATTAAATTTAATATTTCTCTTTTTGTTTTACTGTAAGTTTGTTATATACTATTTTTATTAACCATTTTTTTTACTTAATAGATTTTTTTTTTACATTAGCAGTTAAAGTTTAGTTTACATTACTTACCGTTGTCCATTTTTTGAAGGATTTAATAACAGAAATGTTACTTGCAAAGGTGCATTATTTAAACTGTAAAGCTGATTAAATCATACATTTTACACTTAATTTGGTTGTATACTTGATGTTGTAAGCATGAGGATGTTTGAAATAAAATAAATATAAAAACTGGAAATAACTATGTAGGTACGTAAATGTGTATGTAAACATTTTCCTCATGACAAAATCATGTACACTAGCTGGATGTATTATTGAAACAAGTAGAATCAGCCTTGTTCACTTATATTAAGTGTATTATTTAACTATTTCTATTCTTTTTTTAAAAGAAAGTTATTTATTTATTTTTTTTTTTTTTCGTAGTTGTAAATACAATGCTTGCTCATTGATTGGTAAATATTGAGCCCCGTATATTCCCTTAATAGCCATGTGGTTGTGCATTTCTGCCTTTGATGATTACAGGTACAGAGTTCCTGTAAAGGCTGAAGTGAATCACCCGTGAAGCTGATTGCACGTTTGCCCTTGGCTTCAGTGAACTTCTACAGTAGATCCTTTGTTCTAAAAGCCCTGAAGCGACCAAGCACAGACATTATCCCTGTGTGTAGCCAACATACAATTTTCAATATGTTCTTCCTCATGTATTATCTGTGTTGTGGGCCTCTGTCTAGTTGAAGGCTTGCATTTTTCCTCATGTCTACAGGAATTTTCATCCTCCATTTCCCACGATTCACAGTCACTAGTGACATAAACATTAAAACACTGCTTCGCTGTGTTAAATGCCACATTTGTGGCATTATGGATTTCAGCAAATCAACAGGCGCCTCCTGGAAATGCAGTGATTGGAATCAATTGCCATGGTCTCTCAGTTCAAAATTTTACAAAAATTGCAATGAAATGCTCATAGAATGAGATATTTCTTCCCTAATGGATCAGTCAAAATAAAAAAAGGAAAAAAAAAAGGCTAGGCCTGGGACTTTTAAGTGTTACTATTACACTTCAAACTTTGGATGTACACACAAAATGGATGTGTGACTGCAAGCTTGCATGGCAAAACAATTTAGTTTTACACAGTCTATGAAAACAATAAATAACACATTATATTATGACCTTTGACAGGTAAGGTTCAGCCTGTTGTTGTGTTAATTATTGCATTAAACGTGCATTAAAAGGTTTGCGTTTGATGAACTAAGACCTATGACATGGATTTATGTAAGATTGTTCATCCAAAAATGAAAATGGAGATATTTTGAATAATGTTGAAAACTGGAACCATTGGCATCCATAGAAGGAAAAATACTACATCAATAGTAAGGGCGGCGCGGTAGAGGAGCAGCGCTGACGCCTCACAGCAAGAAGGTCACTGGTTCGAGCCTCGACTGGGTCAGTTGGCATTTCTGTGTGGAGTTTGCATGTTCTTCTCGTGTTGATGTGGGTTTCCTTTGGGCGCTCCGGTTTCCTCCACACGTCCAAAAACATGCAGTTATAGGTGAATTGGGTAAGATAAATTGTCCGTAGTGTATGTGTGTGAATGAGAGTGTATGGGTGTTTCCTAGTGATGTAATGCAGCTGGAAGGGCATCCGCTGCGTAAAACATATGCTGGATAAGTTGGCGGTTCATTCAGCTGTGGCAACACCAAATTAATAAAGGGACTTAAGCTGAAAATAAAATGAATGAATAAATGAATGAATGAATGAATGTCAATAGTAACGGTGGGTTCTAACATTCTTCAGTGTATCTTCTTTTGTGCTCCACAGAAGAAAAAAATATCTCAAAATGGTTTGAAACAAGTCATGACAACATAATTTAAGCTTTTGGGTGATCTATCCTTGTAACAAATAGTAAGAATTTTAATTTCTTGCTAACTTTAAAATGTTAGGTTAAATTGTTTAATCGAACCTATAAAAAGGAGTAATTCATCAAATATAATTATTTTGTCATTTACTCACCCTCAATTCATTTAAAATATTAAATATAAAATTTATTTTTATGAAGTTATTACTTATTCTATGAAGAAAAACTATTGTGGCACTGCATACAGTTTCAGCTAAAATTCCTCTTTAGTGTTCTACTGAGAGAGAGAAAATTCACACACATATTGTCTGACTAAGTATCCCTTAAATGTATTCATGGCATCCGAATCATCTGCTCAACACATTTCCTGGTTCAAATCGCAGATTTGTGGGCATGGTGTTTTAAGTTTTTGGTCTCACGGTTCTCCTCCCCTAGTTCATCCCCTCAGCAGAGCACAGGAAGGCAGCTGCAGAGAAAATGAACAACATATGTGGACCGAGACAACGATACACTCCGCTTTAATGAGACCAGCCTCCCACTTTACACTCTTTACAAAGACAGACAGCTAATGTACAGCCTAAGGGGATGAAAGTCTCCAGAGAACTTTTACTATATGACCAACATTCTACGTCTTTATTAAAACCCACCCTTCATTTTTATTCACAGTACCTTCCCTGACATCAAGCGTAACCGTGAAAAGATTAGTCAGGCTTGTGATTGTAAAACTTCCAGACGAGTCATCCTGTAAGCTACCTGCCCACATTGTGCTGAGGCTGACATCCTGTCGGCGAACCCAGGGCTCTTTTTCATGAGCATGTTGACTGAATATTTCTGGTCGTGAGATTTTTTTTCTTTGGTTTTTGAAACCCTTCACCATTTTCCCGCCTAAACTCTGCACTGCTCGAATTGCAACACCCTTCTTAAAGGGACAGTCCACTGGATAATAAAAACTGCCATCTTAGCTTCTACGCATGTTGTTGACTTTTTATCATCTCAACAACAACAATAAAAAACATAGTTTAGCAGAATGTCTGGCGATTTTTTTGTGTGACTAGGAACTGTAAACTTCTAAAAAGGATGTCTCCATTAAAGGCTGACCTGTGTGCTTGTAAGTGATGCAAAAGCTATGCAAAGAGCAGACTGAAATTTGCTCTTTTCTTTAAAGACTTGTTTAATATTTGTCTTCAACGTTTAATTTTGTTGAAACTTTTGCCATGTTTTCTGATTTGTGATAAGATAATGATAATTACATTTTCGGGGGATTATTATTTTATATTAATATAAAAATAAGTATGTCTGCCTTATTTGCCATTTTGTTACGATAACTAAAATGATAGTATAAGTATCATTTTCATTATAAGTAAAATGATAGCTTAGGTTTTATTTTATGAACTATTTTTTATATTTTATAGATATTACAAGTTTTCAGACCTTGAATATTGGGGGGGGGTGTAATTCTAAAAATATGTCATAATTATATTGACCTGTTGTTATAAATGATTACTAACATTTTTTTCGAAATGTTGTTTGATATTTTGAAAACACATTATCAGCAGTTTATACAGAGATGTATAAAACTAATATGATCACTCTGATGCTTGTTTATTATGCTGCAAGCGTTTTGTATCTTAGCTCAATGGCGCCACCTCAGGTCAGGTTGGATGACGATAACAAAAGATACACAAAGCAAAACAGCTTAATTTTGATTAAGGAGATCTTTCTTACCGAGTCAACATGTGCAAGCTGTAGGCCTTTACCTTGCATTCTATAAAAAAGTTCTTTCTCTAGTTATATAGTTTTTGATCCATCTTTGTGGTTCTTTGGAGGACTGTTTTTGGGGAACAACCAACTAACCAACACCACTATAAAAAACATTTTAGTACCCTTGTTTACAAAATATATAAATGAGCACTTGTTCTTATTGATTATTGATTTTAAGAATATGTGTTTTCTTTTACTCTGTTCTTTTCACCTTTTTTGTCCTCTTTTTTTTAATAATAAGACGCTTACATTTTCATAAATTCATTCTTCTTTTCTGAGCTCTACAAACCAAGATCGGTTAAATCCTTTAGTCATACACTTCTTTTATCTCTAGAAAATGTCTTGTATTTCAGAGTTTAAGGCTTGTGTATATTAACATATCTAGCTTAACCTTGTAAATAATTTTGTTATCTGATAAACTGAAACCCTGTTATGTATGGTTTTGTAAAAGTGATCTATTTTACAACTTTATTGTTGAGCGTATTTTCTTTCCTTTGAGGTGTCTTTTTTATTAGTTATTGTATCCTCAAGTACTGAGCATTAAAGCACTTGAGTGCAAAAAAACAGCTTTCTCACATCTAGTATAAACTTGCACCCGCTATACAAGGTGAAGAGGGGAAAAGGCCATTCATAAATGGCTCGGAGCGGCTGTGGTGCAGGGCTGGGATATATATAGGCTGTCTGTATGTGGCTGTGCTGCAGTGAATCACGGGAAGCTAAATTAGCAGTTCACTCACGTGTGTGACGTAGGTGGAAGCTGACTGTGTTTTTCAGCAAAAAAAATAAATAAAAAAAGAAGAAGCTTGAATGAGGAATAATCTGAAACATTTGTCATAAGATCAAACAGCAAAGGCATCATAAATGAAGAAAAAAAAAACGAAAATTAAAAAAAATTCACGACAAGATGTTTTTGTTACTTGAATTTTAATAAGGTTTGAATTGTATTTATTTTTTGACGCTTTAAGTAAGTTTAATTGATACAAGATGAAATGACTTGCAAAGTTAATTTGATTTATGTCAAACTATTTTAGTGTATCTTCTATAACACAAATCATAAGGTATCATTGTTTGAATTGTTTTAAATGTTTAATTTGACTAAATACTTTTTAAAATAATTATTAATAATTTTTTGTTGTTGACATAAACAGTGCAAGATGTGCAAAACAAAATTAACCAACAATAGTTTAAAATAAGCAATACATACTATAAATATTTGATACCAATAGTAGAACTTTTCACTGTCAGTATGTAAGCTCATGTCTATTAAATAATGTTAATGAGTACAAGTTTTGATTTTATTAATGTGTTCATGTTGCGATTGGCAGTTACTTAAATTAATACATGCATTAAGGGTAGCTGTCATTTTTAAATCACATAAGCTAATGTAGATATCAAATTAATCAAGGAATGTGTCATTTGATTTCTAACTATTGACATTCGTTTTTTTTTACAATAAATATAATTTTATATAATATATAATACTAATATATAATTCATAATGCAAATATATTTATTTATTTGTATTATGAAAGCAATAAAAGGTGGAAAAACAGTGGAAAAGTGCATCCAAGGTCAAATTTCAGATTAAAAGGTGGCTGTTCAGATGTGCACATGTTGTTTTTCCCACCAAACCCAGAGAAGCACAGAATAACTGTGAGCTCTCATGTGTACTGTATCTGGGAATTCATTCTACAGGATGCTTATAATGTTCATGTGTCTTTCTTTTTTTCTAGATTCTTCTGCTTTTGACTTTCTGTTCCACCATCAACCATGTTGGTTATTTTGGCCTTCATCATCCTCTTCCACATCACCTCAGCAATACTCCTCTTCATAGCAACCATCAATAATGTAAGTATATATTTTATGTGAGTTGATTGTTTTCTAATTAGTCTGCGTTAATCATTTTTACCGCTCAGTGGTATTGTTAGCAACTGCATCATTCACAATTTCTGTGAGGTCATACACGGGTATGTTACTAAAATCCAGTCTACTCATTTACTTTTATGGGTAAAATTAATTAAGCTGTTTTGAACATAAACTTTATAGCAGTCAGAATATTCAGATCATGTTGAGATACTGCTTAAACTTGCTGTGTTTCACTCATACACACAGTTCATGCAGGATTGTTTAAAGACGAATATCTGACAGAATCTAGTGGGATCAAGTTTAAATTATGCAATCATATGGTCAAAGCAGTTATATAAAAACCATTTAAAGACAACCCGCAACCTTAACCGTAAACCCAAAAGTGCTAATGCTAAAACTATTTTGAATGGGTGTGAATGGACGAAGGGCTCCACTACTCTGGATTAAAGACTTTTGTCAGCTTATGAATTATTCAATGAGTCAACTGCCTGTCTTCTAATCTTTAATGCTTTATGCTAAACATTTGATAAGATGAGACTGCCCTGTATGAATACCAATGATGGTGCTTTTTAATCATTGAGAGTAAACCAAATAAAGATTTTAGATGAGCATTTTCACGGCCATGATGGATATACTCAATGTAAACACCAGCATTGGATATCACGGTTATCTACGATGTTGTTCTGCTTATTTATGCTGTCTAAACCATAAAAAAAACTCTGGATGCTGCTAAATCACATAGCGAATGACTTAGTGAGCAGGAAAAGGGAGTAAGGTGCAATATTTTGACAAACTGACTTCAAGTCTGCTGGATTTGCTTTTGTCAGTCTTTAATACTATAATAATACTATTTTTCCCATTCAATTGATGTGTCCAGCCAAAACATAACAATTGATCATTCACATCAGCAGTAATCAGCAAAATATGCTGATATATGCAAAAAGTATTGTTTGTTTTATTGGCAGTGTTTACGTTCTGCTTTTTTATCATGGTCAACTGATGAGGCGTTGTGAAAACACTATATAAATAAAAAAATATTAATAAAAATTCAACATTTCAACAATTTTATTTTTACAATCAATTATTTAAATTATGTCCAGCAATGAACAGAATAAAATATAATCTTTATAACACTTTTATTGACCAGTAATTTAGAGAAATCCATCTTGTTTTCAGTTTAGCAAAGAGTCACACTATATTTTGATGGTCTGTTTGTTCAATTTAAGTTAAATTGCATCTACATGCCTTCTAATTCTTATTAGATTACAAGCAGACTGTTAAGTTGGGGTTAGGGTTAGTGTAAGTTGACATGTACTTGCTAAGTTTTTTATAGTAAGTTAAATGTTTGTTGAAGGAGCAGTATTAATAGATATAAACAGATATTAAGCACACAGTCTACTAATACTCAAATGGACAATCAAAATAGTGTTACCCAGAAAAGTACATTCCAGAAACAATGCAGTCCTACTGTCTGTTAAATAGTGCTATAACAACAAGTATAGAACATTTATTCACAAGACAATCACACTAAAATAGACAAGAAAGAAGTGTTTGCAAACTAGTGTTTGCATTACTTTGCATGGGAGAAAAACATTGCATATTCAATAGACAATAAACTGGGTTAAGATAAATTATTTTGACAAAGGAATCTTTAAAATAAAATTGTGTTGGTATTTTCAATGTTTTGTCAAGGCATGGAGAATTATGGGCGACTTCTCCATAGATCTCTGGTATAACTGCAACAGCACAGCCTGCTATGATATTCCCAAAAGTGCAACTTCTGATGCAGGTAGGCCACGATTTTCATAAAGTCTTGATAAAATGCACACTATTTACTCTGGATAGGGCTAAATGATAAACAAATGTTGGCTTATATGACATTGTTTAAAGTTGCTTATCCACTTGTTAATTCAACACCAAGTGTCACAGTTTCCAGGTACGAATGCTCTGTAAGATATTTTATAAGATGATCCCAAAACAGTGTGCTTAAACACTATTAAAAATCATGATCGTAATGTTTATATCCATGCTTAATTTCAGACTAGCAGACTGTAAATCATCCTTTTTTTTTTAAATCAATGTAGAAATTGTAACAAACACCATCAATTTGGATGTGAAAACTTTAATGTGTGACTCAACAGAGGCTATGAATGGCTTTTGAATTTTTTTTTTTTCATTCAACCGAGTAGAGACTTGGACATGTTAACTGTGTTCCATACATCACAACTTACGCATATCGATGGCCAGAAACAGACATTTACTGCAATTTATTGTAATTTGAGTACTGAATGTCACTCGGACTAACGGACTAAATAACAGAGCTTGGTTAAAATGTTATCTTATGTTACAGTTAGAAAGCTGTACTTTGTGGAAGTGCGACTTTTACGACTGCACTATATAGATAAATCCTGGTCATTTTTGAATATAATTTTCATCAACAAACCTTGTGTTTTGTTGTCTTTGTCTTTATTAGCATATCTTCAGGCAGTGCAGGCCACCATGATACTGGCCACCATCTTGTGCTGTGTGGGATTCTTTGTCTTCATTCTTCAGCTCTTCCATTTAAAGCAGGGAGAGAGATTTGTCTTCACGGCCATAATTCAGCTTCTGTCTGGTGAGTCCACACACACGCACGCACGCACGCACGCACGCACGCACGCACACACACACACACACACACACACACACACACACACACACACACACACACACACACACACACACGCATGCATGCACAGTAGTCATTAAGCCAAATGTCAAGTCAAGAGGACCAGTGCAATTTTAGTATCACATACACTTGTTTACTTTTTATTAAATTAGTGTGGTTTACTATTTGTGGTCATTTTTTTCAGTTTGGAAATGGGAGCAACTTTGATGGACTTGCTTTATTTTAGTATAATAACATCATAACAGTTTTTTTTTTTATTAATAGTTACATGAAATTACATGTTCTCCCCATTTTGGCATGGGTTTCCTCCGGGTGCTCCGGTTTTCCTCACAAGTCCAAAGACATGCTGTATAGGTGAAAAGAAAGACACATGAATATTATAAGCATCCTGTAGAATGAATTCACAGATACAGTACACACGAGAGTTGACAGTGTTAGTATGTGCTCCTCTGGGTTTGGTGGGACAATCAACATGTGCACATCTGAACAGCCACCTTTTACTCTGAATTTTGACCTTGGATGCACTTTTCCACTACTATTTTCCCACCTTTTATTGATTTCATAATACAAATAAGGCGACACGTTGGCTTAGTGGTCACCTCACAGCAAGAAGGTTGCTGGTTCAAGTTCCGGCAGGACCAGGAGGCATTTCTGTGTGGAGCTTGCATGTTCTCCCTGTGTTCGCGTGGGTTTCCTCCGGGTGCTCCGGTTTCCCCCACAAGTCCAAAGACATGCAGTACAGGTGAATTGAAGAAGCTAAAATTGACCGTAGTGTATGTGTGTGAATGAGTGTGCATGGATGTTTCTCAGTGATAGGAGGCAGCTGGAAGGACATCCACTGCCTAAATCATATGCTAGATATGTTGGCGGTTCATTCCTCTGTGGCGAGCCTAGATTAATAAAGGGACTAAGCCAAAAAGAAAATGAATGAATGAATGTAATATATATTTATGTACATATGAAAAGTTCTAAGTGTTGTCTGAAATTCACATCAAAAATGAGCATTTTTCTCAACCTCCTCAGTTATTTTGCGTTATTTAACTTTAAAGACCCTGAAAAGGACTTATTCATTGCCATAAAAGTAATATTACTGAACCTACATACAGGAGGCTGATAAAAATGCTTATTTTAAAAAGAAAATTTCAGCTGGCATTTAGAGGTTTTTGCATCTAAACTCTTCATTCATTCATTCATTCATTCATTCATTCATTCATTCATTTTCTTTGCTTAGTCCCTTTATTAATCTAGAGTCCCCACAGCGGAATGAATTGCCAACTTTTCCAGCATATGTTTTATGCAGCAGATGTCCTTCCAGCTGCAACCTAACACTGGGAAACACCCGTACACACTCTTTCACACTCATACAATACGGCCAATTTAGCTTATTCAATTCATCTTAACTCTTCATATATATATATAATTTTATTTATTGATGTCTCCCCCATTATTAGGTATTAGCTTGAGCAAATGTTTTTGATTTGTTTTATTCTATAAATGCCTGAAAACAGTTGTGAAAAAAGAATCTTCTAAACACATTGCCATTTAAAGCATTTCCCCAAAAAACAATAGCTCAGAGTACCAGATAATGTTTGTGTTGTCATTAAATATCAGATATTTAATCAATTATTGATTTCCTAACTCTTCTGAAGTAACATGTGACACTTTATTTTGCTTTATGTGATGATTATGATACTAATGTCATAAATATCAGCTGTTTACAGAACAAAACTAAAATTGTGTTTTACTCAAACATATGACTATAAATTGTAAACCCAGAGAAACAGTTGTTGAATGTTAAGTCTGTATACATGTAATAGACATAACCAACAAAAAAATCTTCTTGTTTATCTTTAAATCCACAGCTTTCTGTGTGATGACCGGTGCTTCCATCTACACAGCAGAGCACTCAAACTTCAACGGCAGCGAGTATAATAATGCAGAGTACGGCTACTCCTTCGTGGTGGCCTGGGTCGCGTTCCCAATGACGCTGCTGAGTGGCCTGATGTATCTAGTGCTGAGAAAACGCAAATAAAGCACAACACACCACCTCACCATCTGCAGCCTTAGCAAAGACACTCGAATTCTAATAAAACTTGTTTTTATAAGTAGATGAAAATTCACCACCGGTCTAAAGTTTGGGATCAGTTTTTATTTTACATTTTTTAAAGAATTCTGCTCACCGCGACTATTTATTTGATCAAAAATACTGTTAAAAAATATAAATAAATGTTAAATATTAATACTATTTTAAATGAGAGTTTTGTTATTGAATGTAGTTTAGAATGTAAATAATTTCTATAATTTAAAGTGGAATTTTCTGCATTATTCAGTTTTCATGCAGTGATCCTAATAAAATGATCTTCAAGAAAATATTATTATTATTATTATTATTATTATTATTATTAGATTTGGACTGCCTTATATTTTTAAAAAAAAAACTGTAGCAGTCAGCACTATACATTCAGTACCATTCATAAGTACAATTACTAATGGATTTACTTTTACTCATCAAGGACACATTCAGTTTTACAACAGTGAAAGAAATTTATAATGTTAAAAATTTAATAAAACTAAATTGTGAAACAATCCTAAAAAGTTACATCTAATACAGTTTCCACAAAACAAAGTGGGGAAATTTTTATAGATAATTATGAGACTTATTATTATTTAATACGTATAAAAAAATGAATATAATACCATAGCAAATCATGATTTCTTAAGGATTGCATGACAATGAAGACTGGAGTAAATTAAGCTTTGAATCACACAAAAAATAATGACAAAAGTCAAGACAACTAATTTGTTTATGTTGTTTTAACTTATTTTAATAATGTAATCAGGTTTCGGCAAAATCTTTTACGTTATGCAAAGTGTAACTTTTCGTCAGTTTGATTGATGTAAGTTGAAAATACACTGAAGTCAGTTGAAGTCAGAATTATTAGCCCCACTTTGATTTTTTTTTCCTTTTTAAATATTTCACAAATGATATTTAACAGAGCAAGGAAATCTTCACAGTATGTCTAATAATATTTTTTTCTTCTGTAGAAAGCCTTATTTGTTTTATTTTGGCTAGAATTATTATTTTTTTAAAACATTTTGAGGTCAATATTATTAGCCCCTTTAAGCTATATTGTTTTCAATAGTCTACAGAACAAACCATCATTATACAATAACTTGCCTAATTACCCTAACCTGCCTAGTTAACCTAATTAACCTAGTTAAGCCTTTAAATGTCACTTTAACCTGTATTAAAGTGTCTTGAAAAATATCTAGTAAAATATTATTTACTGTCATCATGGCAAAGACAAAATAAATCAGTTATTAGAAATGAGTTACTAAAACTATTATGTTTAGAAATGTGTTGAAAATCTTGTCTCCGTTAAATAGAAATTTGGAAAAAAAAACGGGGGCAGCTAATAATTCTGACTTCAACTGTATATTACAGTTTCCACAAAACTACGAAGTGGGGGGAAAATATATTGATAATTATAGAGATCATTATTATTTATTAGGTATCAAACATTGGTTGAATATAATTGAACAGCAAATCGTTGTAATGATTGCTAAAGGATCGTGTGATACTGACGATGAGTAAATTAAGTTTAAATCAAAATCAGTAAAAAATGTTATGACAAAATCAAGACAGCAAAAAATTTTATTGCTTGAGGTAATCAGCTTTCAACTAAATTTGTTAAGTTATGCAAAGTGTAACTTAATTTTTGTCAGTTTAATTGATGTAGGTTGAGATGACTAGAAATGTTCATTTGATGTATACAGTGCAGGATTAAATTACATTTTAAACTACATGTTAATAAAAATTTTTTTACAGATTTTACAGTATTTTTGATTAAATAAATGCAGCCTTGATGAGCAGAAGATACTTCTTTTAATAACAATAAAACAAAACTCTTTTGTCTGGTAGTGTACTAGCCAAAGTTAAATCAACTGGTAATATTAATCACCACATACTGGAAACATAATTAGATTTTATTAATAGTGTCACTTTTTATATATATATCTTGTGTATGATTTAGTTGTACATGCCCATTTAAAAAAAGTGCTGTGATTTAGAGAGGAATAGAATAAGACAGGAGTGGCAGATATAATAGGACATATTTATAACATGGAACCACTATGGGCTCGACGTGAATGGTGTGAAGTTGGCAGTTTGTATTAAATAACATGTTATTGTGATATTTCCGGGTCATTATTTGTGCCTGGGAAGAAGTCATTAAAATCAACAAAATATGAAATATCGTGCTGCCAGTTTGCAGAGCACTATATCATACTTGAAGCTGAACAAATTGTCGATAGTAGTGGCACGATGTGTTCTCGTGTATAGTTTTTGTTTTCTTGTAAAATAGTCTTTTAGTGTTGACTAATTAATTATATTGCATGTTTTTATTTGTTTGCAGCATTTAATATGAAAACATTATTAACATAAGTACAGATCAGTAAGTTTTTTTAGGCATTGTGTTTGATTAGGGCACTTGGGATTTCTGTCATATTCATGCAAATAATAACCGAAAAATGAAGGTGTTGGTGAAACATGTGGTTTCAGTTTTCTTGTCTGAAAGGGACAGATCACTCAGAAATTAAATTTACCTCACAATATATTCTCCTTCATGTGGTTTTAAACCTTTATGTCTTTCATTTTTCTGTTGAACACAAAAAAAGATACTTTGAAAAATGATGATGGTACCATAAATTACTATGGAAGTCTATGGGTACCATCAACACGCATTCTTCAGAATAACTTGTTTTGTGATCACAGAAACTCAAATATGTTTTAAACAAGTAACGGGAGAATAAATGATGACAGATATTTCATTTTTGGGCGAACTAACCCTTTTATATTTTCATCTTCAAATCTGCTATGAAATTAAAAGCAACTAGCTAAAACCATTTAGGCGAAAGTGAAGTTAAGCTGTATTTATTAAGACTAACTGCATTGTTGCTGTTAATATTGTTTTTTGTAATGAAGTATTATATCAACAGGCCTGAACATGGTTGTTTCATGCTCACTTTTCTGAAGGTTTTATTGAATTTTAAAGAAGGCTTTTATAATCGGAAATAAAACTACAATGGCAGCTTTGTTTTTAAATGTCTGCTGACTTGTTCAGGTCTGCTCTGTTTCTGGAGACTGATCCCATCAAGGGCTCAATATTGTTCTTTTTTTTAATCAAATAAATGTATTTTACATTAAAAGAAACTGTCTTGAGGCTTTTTTATGTTTGGATAATGAAGACAAAACACTAATGCACAGCAATGCCCTCCATAATACTGCAGGGTCATTATGGTTCAAATACTAAGGCAAGCACAAAATAAATATTTTGAAATGTTACATTTAATGTAATAAAATTTACTTTTTGACCCTGCATTTTTTATATACAGTAAGTGCCTGGAAAATGCAGGGGTGCAAATGTCACTTCTGTGACATTTTGAGTCATTTATTTAGTTTTTACTCATTTGATTTTTCTAGTTTAACAAATAAAGACTAAATTTGTGTATGTGTAATAATTTAATAAGAACATATAAAGTGATTTAGTGTTTCAAATTAGTATAGATAGTTTGTTATAATATCAAGGTTTAGCTGAAAAGACTGTTGTTGCCCCATTTCATAATAAATATAGGCTGCGTCTGAAATCTCAAGCTTAACCACTATACAGCTGGTAAAATCCAGTATGTGACCAAAGTAGTATGTCTGAATTTATAGTGCTCATAAACGACTGGGCAAAAAGTGCCCAGATGGGCTACTTCTGGTGAGGTTCTGAAGTGTTCATGAATGGACAATTTACAATTCTACGAAGAGTCCACGGGACAGAATTTATTAATGACACTAACGTTAAAGTAATAAGACCTTTGGATAAGACCAATGTCGGCCCTGCTGAAAAAAACTGCTTAAACCAGCCTAAGCTGGTTGGCTGGTCGACAAGCCTGGTTTTAGAGGGGTTTTGGCCATTTCCAGCCTGGTCTTAGCTGGTCAGGCTGGAAAATGACCAGTTTAGAACAGCTAAAACCAGCTTGACCAGCCTGGTTTAAGCTGGACATAGCTGGTTTTGGTTGGTCAAGCTGGTTTTAGCTGGTCAACTCCCAGCCTGACCAGCTAAGACCAGCCTGAAAATGGCCAAAACCCCTCTAAAACCAGGCTGGTCGACCAGCTAAAACCAGCCAACCACCTTAGGCTGGTTTAAGCTGGATTTTTCAGCATGGGGGTAGGTCACATGACAATAACAACATAGCAAATTGCGTGTAGATACATTTCATCCATACACACATACATTGCGTAAATACAATAACTTTCTTTGTGTTTGCAAAGTAATTATTCAAAATAAGTGTCTACTCAAGAAAGCGCAGCTACATTTCTTAGTTTAGAAGACATTTAATCAACATTAGCATACAGCGTTAGAAATTCAATTTTTTGCCTCAGGAGTGTTTATCTGTCTTGTAATGTCTTTACATGTATTATATTTTCCTCACAATATCGTTTAATGTTCAAATGAGAAATTAATCAAACTAACCTTCTCAGGTGTCGAGTGGTTGGCTGTTTGCTGCTCCAGTGGTCCAGTTAATGGGCTATATGCACAGCTAGTTTTTCAGCCAATGATGAACTTCCGGTGAAAGGTTTATGTGACTATTTTCAATTTTATAAGGTTTCTTTTACAGCATCGATGTTGTAATGTAAATCATATATAATCAGTTAAACAGACTTCAGCATTAATTTGGTAGTTAAACGGTTTAAACGCAGGCGCTATCATTAGCTGCAGGCTAGCGCAGAAATTTCATTGAAAATGGCCTAATGTTACTGTGGTAGAATTAATTTCCATATTTTAAAGACATGGCACTGAAAAAATTATAATTTAACGCAGTGCTTCTTGTTTGGTCTGATACTTTATATCGTATCTCAGCCAGGCAGGTAAAGATCGACATTTTTTTTTCTTTAAGAAATCAGATCTTAAACGCAGAGATTTTTGTATAGGATGACAATTAACCGGAAACACTGGGGCTGACTGATTGGAATTAAAAGTCTGTGTGCATATACCCCCTTATAATATCTGGATTAAACCCTGAAATTTTAATTAAGTATTGTGAAATCGCTTAACCTGATCTTAACCAGATTGGATTTGTCAACTCAAAACTTACTTTCCACCCCAGAGGTGGTTCAACCCGTTGTGTGCAACAGACATTGTTTGTAACAGACAGATGTTTTAAACCTGTACAATTTGCATTCCTACCTTACCAGCACACACTCAACTCAAGTCTTCCATGCAGAATTCAGATATACAAATGAGCTGGTGAGAAGAATCAGGTGTGTCAGATGAAGAAGACAAACAAAATGTGCAGTGTTTCATTTGAGCTGAATTTCATTTCAGCAGCAGCGTGAAGTAGAATCCTCAAACGCAGTCATTACAGGAAACAAATGTCGTCTCTGAATTGCTTTTCTGACACTCACATTAGACAATAAGATTCCACTCCAGTCTATTATGGCTAATGGTTGCTTTGTTAACTCATACCATTTAAGACCTCATTTTACGAAAGCCAGATGCAAACGAAATCAGTTTGTAGCTTTATAACTAATAAAAACAATAATAATACTTCTATGTGACATTCAAATACAAGAGAAATGACCCTTAATGAACATAACCCATATGCAGTGTATGGAAAAAACAAAACAAAAAAAAAAACCAAAAAAAAAACCCATAGAACTAGTAGCTTTAACTTTATTTTAACCAAACGCACATCGTTTAGGAAATTCAAACATAAAAAAAATATTTACTCCATATTTCAATATAAAGATTCACATTAATCCTTGCTGAACAATCGAAACTTGAACAATGGATTCTACGCACTCAAAAAGTGTGGCCGAAATCATATCTGTCCCCGTGCAACGGTACGGATGTCACTGTATGGCCCAAAACGGCCAAATATATCCTTTCCCACAACGATGAAACACATTCGTTTATCTCCTTTGCAGTCAGACACCTTGCAGGCCATAGGAAGAGGCATGGCTTTGATCACGCCAAGGCACTTCCATGGAGAGAACATGCCGTTTTTGTGTTCATGGGAAACGTAAATGTGATAGCAATTCATCTCAGCCGCGTGGGGATCTTTCCGCTCAACATTCCACGCGATGCCCAATTCTTGTGCACTTCCAATTCGAGCTAACTTCAGTACTGGTTTCTGGGGCAAGTTATGAGAAGCCGCTGCAACCGGAAGCTCTTTGGGAAACGGAGTGTCTGGAAATGGATGTAGTTTGGAGTGCCAGTCCTCCTATGAAAGAAAGGTACATGTAAATGGATGTTTTGGTATTGGTACAGTGGAATTGGTATAGTGGAAAATATTTGCATACTTCTTCAAACTGTAGCGAAGAAGTGACACGGTCCTCCTCTGTATTGCTTGGATTTTCTTCTGTTTAAAAAAGGGAATGCAAGAAAGCAGTTAATGACTTGCATTAATTATATTTCAAGAATGAAACTATGATAAACATGAATAATCCAATGTCATCATACCTTTAATGGCTATAGGTGGTGGAGTGCTTGGGGGCTTTGACTTTTTGGAAGGTTTCAAATTCTGCAGAGCACAGATTTGGAAACAGATTTGTTTTAATATGTGCAACATATCAAGACTTATTTTTTCCCCTTAAAGTTGTTATATCAAATCACAATATGAGCTTAGAATTATCAGAAAAGCTTGATCTGAGAGATAGAAATCTTCCATTATGTTAATCACTGACAATCAAAAAACAAAGCTAAAACAAAAACAGAAAGGTTTAAGAACAATTCACCATCGGGAAAAGTACACTCAGAATTTCAAGGGAAAAAAACAATACACAGAAATGTGAACTTAAAATTTTTAGTGAATTCACAATTGGAAAATGTAGTAAAAATTGTGAGATGCAAAATTAAATGTGACAAACAAACTAACAAATGGTAAAAAAAAAAAAAAAAAAAGAAAAAAGACAGATAAGGTATATTTGGAAATGGCTCTAAAATAAGTTTTTGGCATACCTGGTCCGATGTCTGTGCAACCAGTCTCTCTTCATTCGATCTGGCAGCTGAACCTGAACCACAACAAAAACACAAAATACAGTAAACACAACAGTCCAGCGTTTAGAATTAAATTTGACTACAAAGCAAGATCAAATACCTTTGTCTTCTTCTGTAAGGTCAACAACCTTTTTCTTAGACCGCTGAAATGAAAAGAAAACCATTTTTAGGTTAATATATAAACATCAGTGGGCTATTTTCTCCAGCACAGACCGATCATGTCTACTCGAATAAAATGAGGTAGAAATTGTGATTCAAATCCTTCACTAATAAACAAAAGACAAGTGATTAATAAAGAGACCAAAAATAATGACAAAAACAGTTACCAAACTCTGCCAGAAGCCTTCCTTTGGTCTTCTCAGTGTCACATCACCATCAATGTCTATTTATGCAAAAACAATCACTTTAGTTACATTAGGTTATAGTACAAATATTTTAGAAGCTAGAATACTACAATGGTACAGTAATAGAAACATGACCTGCTGATGACACTGAAGCGTTGTCACTAATAGATCCTCCGTTGACTGAACCTCTGGTTAAAAAAATAAATGATAAAGAGAACGAATTAGTTAACCAACACTCAAATAAAAATTAATCTTTAAAATCTCCTAATAAACCACTAAACGTAATATACATTTTGCACTGTATATTTTTTATTTTGAGATGCTCAAATTCATTTAATTCACTACCCATCTTCGTATGACATCACACACTTTTAGGAGTGTCCATAGCTTTCCTGTATTGACCACCATTAATTGTAAATTAAGTGCTAATAAAGTTAGACAGTGATATTACAGTATAAATTCAATACACATTTTTTATTGCTATAAACTATAATAGGCCAACAAATTCACCCACAAAATAAACTCAACACAATATACAATACATTCATAATTGACCCACAAAAAACTAAAGTATTGCTGCATGCCACACACAAAAAAAAACAAATCCTTTTTTACAGTTCTTTTACCGTTTACAATGCTCATGATTTTTGTGCAATAGCCTTTTCTTATAATATGCAAAATCATTATTTTTGTTACATTTAAATCACTGCAAGGCAGTCAGGACATTCCCAGTTTCTGTCCATCACACTTCAGTTCTTACAGTGAATCGTGACTGCAGTAATTCACCAATTAAGCAGATGGCTAGGAAAACAAATAGCTGTAATCAATGGGTTGAATAAGTCTGCTTTGTCGGCCTTGGAACACAAACATTAAGCTGCAATGAACGCCTTTCCAGTGAAGCACACTAGTTTATAAGAACTGCAACAGCCACACATGAAAGTGAAGGAACGCCACTCGGCATGCAGCACCTCGGGGAAAGAAAAGAAATGGAAAGGTGCCAAGACTGCAGCCTTGAATCATTACTGAATTAAAAAAACAACCGACTGAAAAGAAAAAGATCCACAGGGGAGCACTGAGATGATTTCACTTTGATCACTCTATTAGAATATGTTCTGATTAAACAGTAAATGGAATATTTTAGCTATTGTCATTCAAACAGCAGGCATACTGCCTCTGCACCATTTCCCAAACAGAAATGGAAAGGCATCAGACTGCAGCATTAAAGCCTATGCAGTACATGCATCTAAACTAACACAGAAAATCGAAAATCCTTCATATGCTGTATTTTATCCATTAATGTTTTATGAATTATGTCTGTAACATGTATAAAATATTGCAGAATACCTGGATGCATTGATTAGCGATTCAGCTGGAGAAATGCATCGTTGTGGCTGTCCAGAAGGAGGGCTTAAAGAAGGAAGAAACTGTTAAGAAGATAAAAACAATGTAAGAGTGATGAGTTATACACAAAAGAATGCAATTCAGTCTTTTAACAATCAAATCCTAGTTCATACCGGACTATGAGAAATCCCCAGGGACCTGCATTTTCTGATATATGCAAATACAGCATCTCCTCGTCGTTTTATCTTCCTAACATGGGCCTAAAAGCAAATAGAAAATATATGGTGGTAGCAATGGCATACTGGCCCTGCAGGATGTTATAATAACATGGACATTTTAATACACAATTTTCTTTCATTATAGGTAGAACAAGAGAGGACTAAAAAGAAAGAAATCTGGCCACTTACTTCTAGACTCTTAATTCTGGCATCATATCTGGGTTCACCATTCACCTCACTGATCCTCTCCATCAGATTCTTCATCTTGTAGTCAGACTGCTCGACTGCAGTCCCAACCTTATCTGAAATAATCTTTTCAACCTATCAGTGAACAGGCAACAAATGGTGAGATGAAATGCTTGCTAAAATACCAAAAAAGCAGGTTTGCACAACAGTTGGAAATGAAATTGATTTGAGGTAAGAAATAAATGATATTTCTAAATATAATGTTAAGGTCAAAAGTGAGACATCTCATTTTGGTGACTGCATCAAATAAAATTAGTTATTTAATATACATAGAAAGCATAGAAAAAAACATATTCTGCCTTGTTCATTAAATATATAAAAGAATGAATAACCATACTAAGCATAGTATACGTTTTAAAAATATACAGAAAATACAAAATACATTTTAAATGATTAAACCTTGGTTTAAAAGATAGTAGTACAGTTTAAAGTATTACAATTACAGTTGTGCTATAACACTTACTGCGTCCCAATTCACATACTATCCATGTTAAATAGCATTTGAAAATAGAATTAGTATGTCCCAAATTGTAGCATGTTGAAAAGAGTATGCCAAAGGTTCCCAGTTGGTTTACTATTTCCGGTAAAAATTAAGTGTAGAACTCCATTCTCTAACCGCTGATATTGCCCACAGAACATTGCTCGTTGGACGTGAATTTGATTAGAACTACAAACACGGGTGAAAAGTGTAAACAAACTACAAACATGATGGATGCACGAGACCAACTGTCATGTAGAGAGGCTTTGGTAAGAATGTTTGTATGACTGTTAAAATAATAAATATCTAGCCAGCTGGAAAATATTTTAAATCGTGTTTTCTGTGTTATATTTTATCTGCAACTTATATAAACACAAGTTTAAACATTAACGTCTGAATGCAGAAATATCCGAAGACCAGAGGAGATTTTACAGCATGATCTTAATATTTTAGACATTTTCTTATATACTGTGATGGATTTTTTTTTTATTGATGATCACATATTGATGATAGATAATTATATATTGATATTATAAATTGATTAAGGTTTTGCTAAAGTAAAGATCAAATGTATTATAATCATTGGGCTATTACAGTCATGTGTCATTTACTGGTTGTTTAAGAGTTAAGGAGCTGTAGACAAATTCTTAGCCCATGCTTGAGATCATTTTGCTCACAGAGGCTGTCTGTGTGTAAACTGATCAAACTCCAGAGAATTAAAGCAATTAAAAGACAAACTTTGTCTGACTTTATTCAATTTCAGTCTTGACATTAAAATGTATTTCTTGTGAACAGGAAGAAAATTATTTGCCATTACAATACTAAATAGTACTTTTTAACAATTGTTTGAATGCATGTATGACTGCTGCACTTTGACTGGTTGAAACTTTAAAATTTTGTTGTACATGCAAATGACACAATGACAATAAACTTCTAAAAACTAAATTGTAATCCCTAAATGTGATGTCTTCACAGAATTACAGACTGTAAAGTATAGAAAGTAAAAAATTAAAGCTTGTGACTTATTATTTTAAGGTAAGAAGATTAATTTTAGTATTTTACCACAGCCACTAAGTCAATTACTGTCAAAATAATTGCCTATTTTTTTGCAGAAAATCTAAACTTTAGACAGGGAGTTCAATCCTTTAAACTTACAATTATGTGCAAAGTAGCCAAGAAATTACACTGTAAAAATAAAAGTTGACAAAACTGTAAGGCAATTTGCTTCAGAGCTCTTTTGAGTTGTCTTCACTTTCAAATCCACGTACTGCACTTGACTTGATTCAAGTTGAGTAAACTTAAAAATTTACATTTTTATAATGTAGAAGAGTGGTAAGATAGACATTATCAAAAAACAAACAAAAAAACTTTGTTATGATGTTAAAATAAAAGGTCACATATTCCTGGAAAATAGCTGTGCAGCCATTTAATAAAGAGTTAAACTTGTGATGCAAAAATCAAAGGTTCAAGTCCCGGCAAGGAAGGGATTGTAGGTGTGGGGAGTGAATAACCAGCACTCACTTCTACCTTTAATACTAGAGCTAAGGTGATTCCCTTGAGCAAGACACCAAAACCCCAACTCAACCCACTGCTTTGGATGTGTGATCACAGGTGTGATTCACTTTGGACAAAAGCGTCTACCTAAGTGTAAAAATATTTCCTAAAATGATTGTTACTCTAAATGCCAAATCACTGTAGAGTCTAGGTACTATTATTTAAAACTTACTATGCAGACATTAAGTATAGTACAAAATTCAGATTTATTACATCTACCATTTTGGTCATGGCCTTAGTTTAGGTTCATTTTGCCTACAGTTTTATGATTACTATGACTTCATTGAACATACTAATTGGCTCGTATACCGTTTATGCTGTACTACTTAAAAGTAGGCATATTCAGATGCTGAGACTGTTTGTATTAGTTACCTGAAAAGAGGCAGTGCTTATTTTGTAATACAGATTTTCTTTACCACTGAACTAGATTCAGATAAACGTCCAAAAACACATTTCATATGTTTTAGATTATAAATTGATCAATACAGATTTACATTTAAGACTTTTGTGTAACCAAGATTTTGCAGCACTGCAAGTCAATATTACTTCTGTAATGTAAACTCAAATTCAACATAACATTATAAGATCTGCGGCCAAATTAATTTTAATCTTATGTCATGAACTGAAAAAGGTCTGATTTTAGCAAAAAAAAAAAAAAATCCAAATCTAGCGAACAAAATACTCAGCTTTATCATTTCGAAACAAAGATGTCAACGCATCTGATGAGCTGTTTGTCATCACTTCATTATACCATTACTTGCCTCGGATCTGGGGAGCTTGTTCGCTTTCTGGCCACTGCCTGGAGCCAACTGTAACGTTCCAGAATCATCTTCATATCTGGTCCTTTTCATACCTGAGGTGTGAAGAGATACACATCTTACTTTATTTCATTTGATCAGGAGTTACATATTAAAATATTACAATTTAGATATACGTCGTAAGATCGTAAATGCAACCATCAGCGTAGTATATAACCCGGAAGTGATTAACGGGATATGGCAGAAGTATATCTAGTCAAAGGCTCTACAGACATTTGAAGCTACATGAATGCTAAATCTTTTGCTCAGAGACGCATAACAAACTACATTCAGCGATGACGAACAACACGCTAATAACGCACGCTTACTATTGACAACCGCAGCTAACGCTGATGCTAGGATTTACTTTGCTATTCTGGTTCAGAGAAAAAGACGCAAAGTCCGACCGTGGCAGAGTTCAAATGCTCCGTAAATCAGCTGGCCGTAATAAATGAAGCTTTCTATTTACCAGCACGTGCATTAATAACGCGTTTTGGGAAAGCATGGTTTTAGCGCTTGCCATACAACGAGCGTAAAAAAACTCAAAACGAAGCCCGCGAATAACGTGTGCATTGTCCTGCCAAAACAACCAAAACAATCTCAAAAACAACCCACCTGGCGAATCTCTAATTTAAACAGAATGACGAATAGGTCGTAGGTGAACAGCTTAGTGTATTGACACTGCGGGGATTTTCTCCGGTATTGGGCTTTTTTGAGAAAATAATTCCTGCCACGGGAGGTTTGGGAAGCAACTGCTTCATAAATGATGAGTCGTTCATCTGAGTCGAATCTTATTAATGAATTGGTGGAATCGGTTCTTGCAGGAATTGTTCGAGCGGCTTGACGATTCAACAGTTCACAGACTCATTGAAGAAACAGCCTTATTTGACATGTCCGGTTCGTGATTGACTGATATTATTGATCCAGTAGTAGGGAGTGCTTGATCATGTAATTGATTATTTATCTGGTGGAGCGAAAGTTACATTTTAAAATAAAAAAATAAATGTATTTCTTAATTATGTTTTCATTCCAATTTATAATCAAGTAATTGATACAGCACATTTTTATGACAAATGGGATGGGCTACTGTTTACAAAGATTAAATACGCTTCAACATAATATATACCAGTGGTTCTCAAACTTTTTTCATCAAGTACCACCTCAGAAAAAAATAGTCTCTACAAGTACCACCAGCAGTATTGAAATACAGTAGCGTAGTAGGCCCAGTAAAGCAGCTACAGCTCTGTACACTTCAAAAACAAGGCAGATTAATTTCTATATTTATTATTGTCAGCCACTTTAAACATTATAAATAGTTTGAACATTAACACTGTACTGTGCTTATATGTAAAAAAAAGATAAAAACGACAACATTTAAATTAAAATGTGCATTTAAAAGTTAAAAATGGTAGGTTACTGTTCTTAAAAAGTAAAACAAACAAACAAAAAAAACTGTACTTAAATGCAAAGTATTAACGTATAGTAGCCTATTTATCAACAACTGGAAATATTGCCTGGACCTCATAAATATAGGCTATATGTCATCATATTCATATATAAACCATTTTTGATCAATTTTTAAATATATGTAGCATGTACATATGACATATTTGATTCTTCCGCGTACCACTAGAAGGAATTCCGCGTACCACTAGTGGTACATGTACCACAGTTTGAGAACCACTGTCATATAAGTGTGAACACCCTGAAATGTATCTTGGCTGAAATTCACTGAGTCGGTTATCTGAACCGGTTCTTTGAAACAAACTTTTCAAAATGATCGCTGACCTTCAATCACTAGCAATATATGGTCAGACTGGGGGATGGTCAGCTTAGTGCTCCCACAATCTTCGTTTTTGCCAATTTTGCTTCCTTTTTCTTTATTTATGTAGTATTTCACCCATTCACACTAGTAAGTTTACTGTAGAGAAAAATCACACTTGAAAAATCAAGCTTGGCGGAGCCATTTTAATCAGACTATGTTGTCCTTAG
Source organism: Danio tinwini (assembly GCA_903798205.1). Taxonomy (NCBI): domain Eukaryota; kingdom Metazoa; phylum Chordata; class Actinopteri; order Cypriniformes; family Danionidae; genus Danio; species Danio tinwini. Next base: position 15,091,346 of record CAIGQZ010016425.1, read on the forward strand.
TTTTGTGGCACAAACGAACTGTGTTGGCCCACGCACTTTCCAAAAACCACATCAAGCAATGAACACATTAGCCCCTCGAGGATAACGCGCCACCCTGCGGTTGGAGATGTTTTTGCAGACGCGTCTGTGCCACGAGAAAGGTCTGGATGCAGACCTGTGCAGTGCAATCTGAGCGGAATCCAATGCTTTTAAATGTGCTCACCTAACCCTACCCCTCACAGTGACATTCATTCATTCATTTTCTTTTTGGCTCAGTCCCTTTATTAATCTGGTGTCGCCACAGCGGAATGAACCGCCAACTTATCCAGCATATGTTTTATGCATCGGATGCCCTTCCAGCTGCAACCCATCACTGGGAAACATCCATACACACTCATTCACACACATACACGGACAATTTAGCCTACCCAATTCACCTATACCACATGTCTTTGGACGTAGGGGAAACCGGAGCACCTGGTGTAACCCCACATGAACACGGGGAGAACATGCAAACTCCACACAGAAACGCCAACTGACCCAGCCGAGGCTCGAACCAGTGACTTTCTTGCTGTGTGATAAACATGCTACTCACTGTGCCACCTTGCAGCCCCTCACAGTGACATCAGCTCAATTTTGTGTCTGTCATGCATCACTGAGATATGCAATCTCAACTTGCATCATCAAGGCTGCATCCAGACTATTGGGGTAAATTCTGTAAATTACGCATACATTGTACAGCCCATATAACAAAATGTTTCCCTTTCTAAAAATACCCAATTTATCGCATCTGTGATTGAGATATAAAATGTTACGGCCCAGGTGCACCCTAGGGTCCTACAGGTATTAGCATTTCCCACACATCTTTTCAGTGAGGTGCTGCATTATGTTGCTATGTCACTGTGCAGCAAAGTATAATATTTCTTTTTAATGGCTGTGTTGTTGGACACCCTACAGAAGGGTATATTATGCTAAGCAGGGCTATACTAGACACTGAGGTGGGCTGCTGTTTAGCAGTGATGCCTAGAAGAACCATTTATGGTTTCCAAAATTACCTTTCAGTCACCAGTTCTTAAAAGGACAATTTTCTTTGGTCTCAGAAACAAGATAATTAGAATAATCTAAGAAAGATTAAAGCGACACAGTGGCACAGTAGGTAGTGCTGTCGCCTCACAGCAAGAAGGTCGCTGGTTCGAGCCTTGGCTGGGTCAGTTGGCGTTTCTCCAGATGCTCCAGTGGGATTCCTCCAGATACTTCAGTTTACCCCACAGTCCAAAGACATGCGGTACAGGTGAATTGGGTTAGGCTAAATTGTCCGTAGTGTATGAGTGTGAATGAGTGTGTATGGATGTTTCCCAGACATGAGTTGCAGCTGGAATGGCATCCGCTGAGTAAAAACATATGCTGGATAAGTTGGCGGTTCATTCCGCTGTGGCGGCCCTAGATTAATAAAGGGACTAAGCCAAAAAGAAAACACTGCAAAAAATGCTTTTCTTACTTAGATGTTTTGTCTTGTTTCTAGTCCAAATATATAAAAATTCTTATATCAAGAAACATTTTCTTGGCAAGCAAAATAAAATGTCTTGTTTTTAGAAATAATATGCCAATATTAAGTCAGTTTTTCCCTAAAACAATCAAAATAATCTGCCAATGGGGTAAGCAAAATAATCTTGTTTTTCCTATTGACATAAGATTATTTTGCTTACCCTATTGGCAGATTATTTGTCTTGTTTTGAGGAAAAACTGACTTAATATTGGCATATTATTTCTTAAAACAAAACAACATGTTTTGCTTGTCTAGAAAATTTTTCTTGATTTAAGAATTTTTTGATATTTGGACTAGAAACAAGACGAAAAATCTAAGTAAGAAAAGCATTTTTTGCAGTGAAAGAATGAATAAAAAGATTAGCATAGTGGTTAAATCAAGAACCTTTTGTGGAATGGAACAGGGTTTTCAACAACAAAACATATTTTACTTTTGATTTCCCTCAGTATTGAATGTTTGGTTGCATTCTGGCATTTAGACCACCATAGTGATTTCTTTGTTAAAAACATTACTGTCTTTTGAGATTTGAGGGTTGTATATGTTCATGCAAGTTTAGAAAGCGTCCTGTGCATTCCTCCAACAGGCTTCATCTGAGCTTTGTTACCTAACCTTTGGTTGCACAGTCTTGATTTAACTGTTCACATTTTCTTTGTTTTGCAGGGCATTCACTTTGCATTACTTCTCAAACAGACATGATACCGCTTCCCTGCATTCACGCGTGACTTTATACCCAGTGCCACAGTAGATATAGTATTAGGCTGAAATACAAAAACCCCGAGGGAAAACCGAGAGCTGCAGTTTGAGCCTGAGCAATAACTTGATTTTCATTTTCTTTTTCATTTTTTATTTCTTTTAAAGTCTTAAGTAAGAGTTGTGACAGTGTCTGAAAAAGAAAAGAAAAAAAAGACCAATTTGTTGGCTGCAGAACATACCAAAGAAGTTCTTGTTTGGGTTGTTTCTGTCTTTATTGTGCTTTGACATGCAGAATAATAAATAAATAAATTGCAGATGTGCTTTAAAAAAAACTGCATAATCAGAGCTTTGAAGACAAGATGAACATGTTCTCTTTCGAGATGTAATGGCATCAGTCATGCTCTGCACCTTTTGGAGCAGTCCACTAATGAGTATCATGATAATTTCAATTGCAGAAAATGAGAAAATGGCCATTTGCTTCTGTCCAAGTAGGTAATGGGAGTTGGGGGCTGCAAAGTGCTTAGACTCTAACAATTTTCCATGAGTTTGAATTCTTCCTATAAAAGCTGGAGACACTGCAGAATAGGCTTTCCTGTGAGTCATGCCTGTGTTTTGAATGCAGTTTGAATATACTGTAGTGCAAGTCATATTTGCTGAAATGACTCATAGACAGTTTTGAAAACAGGGAAGAAACATCATCATATAGTGCTGTTTGATTGCATTTCCTGAGGGGAGCTTGTTAGGGGATAAAACAATCAAGAATTATAACCTATCATTAGTAATGAACAATAGTTTCAATTAATCACAGCTTTCACTGCCAAGGACCAATCAAGAAGCTGTTGGTCTGACATGTAAAGCAACCATTCATGGACTGTTTTGTTTGGTGACTTAGGGGCATGAAAATGTGAAGCTGATCTACAATAGACTATGTGTAGCAGAGGCCAGCTAGTGAAGTGCTGTGCAGGTAAACCTCACTTCTCTGACCTCTAAAAGGTGCTCTAGTGACAGATGCTAGAGGCCATGGGCTTTAGCTTCTTTGTTAGACCAACCGATTCCCATGTGGAAGGTTGCCAATTCGATCCCAGCTCGGAGCGGGTTGGGTGGTGTAGGACTGCCGGGTTACATTGGTGCTGTGACACTGATGGGAATGAGGTTTATGAGGGTAAGTGCAGCAGAGGCCAACTAGTGAAGTGCTGTGCAGGTAATCCTCACTTCTCTGACCTCTAAAAGATGCTCTAGCAACAGACACTAGAGGCCATGGTCTTTAGCCTTGTTAGAGCAACCGACTCACATGTGGAAGGTCGCCGTTTTGATCCCAGATCAGAACGGCTTGAGTGGTTTAGGACGGGTGGGGTTACATACAGTATGCAATACAGTAAACAAGTTAATAAAGAATGGCATCTTTAATTAAATGTTGATGTTTCGTTTGTGATACTTACATTTTGGAAGATTTGGTGTAAATTGAAACATTAAGGAATCATGAAATTAAACAATTGGTCTGTGCAAGAAAATTAACATTATTTTCCACATTTTAGATCTTTAATTAAAACAATCTTTTCAGTAAAACAGTACATTCATGATGGTGTTGAGTGTAAGTTTCATATGTTTTGTCATATGTAAGTGTCATATGTTTTGATACAAACACGAGTTGATGCTGTTTTTTTTACAGTGGAAAAGGGGAAGCATTGTGGAGTCATGGGTAGGCCCACACGGAATCTGCGCGCGCAGAATTCGGCAGATTTTTAGCCCATCATTAATTCTGTTTATTTCTATGAGTAAATGTGTGTAAATCTATATTTATTCAGTTTTTAAATGAATTACAGTAATTTTATTGACTACTATAAAAATGTTCATTTGATTTATGTACAATACAGTTTGTACAGTAATATTTTCTGACTTTTAGTAGATATATTATATGAGAGACTTGCTTTGTTTACCAAATAAAGTAGATCTAATTGGATTTACATTTTAAACATTAAATAAAACGTTAAAAAGATATTATTTTTTACTTCACATATTAAGGTTTTAGTTATGATACTTCCAAAATAATTTTGCAGATTTTTTACAAAATTCTCAGCAGAAATAGCAAAAATCATCCTCAGATTCCATCTGGCCCTAGTCATGGGTAGCCTAATGCCAATTAAAAAAATATAAATAAAATAAATAAATAAACTGCATTTAACTAAGCAACTAGATAGGAGCTTCCAATTGGATAATTACTCCATTGATGAATAATGAATATGTTTCAGTTGATAACAAATTATTTATCCCCCTGATGCAGAGTATATTCTCATTCATTAAAGTGGTTCAGTGGTTCTCAATTCCAGTCTTTGTGGACCTATCTGCACCCCCTCCTTCACATTGTGTATGTCTTAACACACCTGATTCAAATCATCAGCTCATTAACAAGGAGATCCATGAACTGATTCTGTGTGTCAAATGAGAGAGACATACAAAATGAGCTGGGCAGGTGCCGAGGACCAGAATGTCTTGCAATAAACCATGTTAGAAGACACATCTTGTGGTCACAGAAAAAATATGTTAATCTGTTTTATAAAGATCAAATTATTGGCATGCATCAAGCAAAGAATCGTCTAAAGAGATTACTGAGACTACTAAAGTTGGCTTAAGAACTGGAAGCATGGGGAACTATGCTATTTAAAACTGGAAGCATAGTGGGGAACCATCCCAGCAGGCACACAACATCATAAGATGTTAATATAGGTTAGATTTAGGTTGTGACATCAGGTGACCAAAATTCAATGTCTAGCCAGAGTCTAAAGGCAACTCTATTTTGATTTCCAATAATGACATCAAATGATGTTGATATTTGGTTGATTTTTAGTTTGGACATTGATGTCAGCTTGATGTTGCATTCTGAGGTCAACCTGATTTTCATTTACAAACAAAATGCAATGTCCCCACAATGTAGGGCTGCAACGTCAATCTGACATTATGTTGACGTCCTGTGCCTGCTGGGATCCTCTTTAAGGAAGAAATGGGGTTGGAAAAAATCTTGCATGATTCAAATTGGCGATCACCTAAAAATCTGGTGAAATCAAATCATAAAAAACAACAACAGATTATGAGGCCATGTTTAGTGAAAGTAAGAAAATGTTTACTCATGGATTGGATGACCTAAGAGTCCAGATCCTAACCCTATTATGAATCTTTGGAATTTGCTGCAGTATGGAGCTTGATGCTCCAAGGACAGACGTGTCTTCGCTGAGGTCCAGCTACTGCGCCTAGACTGCAGCTCTGCACAAGACGTATGGCCATAGGAAAAATGGTCGTGCCCAACTGAGCCTGGTTTCTCTCGAGGTTTTTTAAATTCTTCACTTTCGCCAATTGGTGAAGTTTTTTCCTCGCCGCTGTCGCCATTGGCTTGCATGGTTCGGGATCTGTAGAGCTGCGTATCGATGGAATTACTCTTCAGTGTTTGGACTCTCAGTAATGATTTTAAACTACACTGAACTGAGTTAAACTGAACTGAACTTAAACACTGAAAACTGAACTGACACTGTTTCAATTCACTATAAACTTCCATGTGAAGCTGCTTTGACACAATCTACAATGCAAGATCTTGGAAAAAATTCATAACTCTGAATGGAATAAATGTGACATTGCAGAAGCATATTCCATGGTGATTGTGTGCTGTAATCAAAACTAAAGGCAGTCCAATTAAAATTTAGAGTGTGTGGACAGGCAGTGTACGTTCTCATTATTCTGAGTGCTGACAGCCATTGACTTAAATAATTTTTTATTTTTTTTGCATTCTTTAATGTTCTGCTGAACAAAAACCTGTATCACCAGCTTGAGTGCAAGAACATTTTAGTTTTCCATTTCAGTGAACTGTTCATTCGATTGTTAAAGTAGCTTAAAACTGTCTACAAAACAATATTAATGTGCAGCATTTTCTTCCAAAATTGTCAAATGTTATTTATTATTTTCATCGAGTTAAATAGTCTATATTAGGCGTTTTATCTGTTCAAGTTGTATGCTGTCTAGCTAACATTGGCCCATATTAACATCATATCAGTAAATAACATTCAAGGTTATGGTCCATAAATACCAGAAACACGGTCACTGCATATACATAAGATTTGTTCGTGATTTAACTGCAGAAATGAAAACGTGGGAGAAAAAATGCAGACGCTGAGCCACTCTGGTCGGTTAGCCTTTATAATATATGAACGTACACAAATAAAAGGCTCAATGTTTTCTCATCTCATAGAAAAGTACTGGTGAAAGAATGCAGAAAAAACGCATCGAATCGAGCATAATGAACGGTCAGATGAGAATAATGTGAGGTGTGTGAGTGAGAGCAGCATCTGCGCTGTTCGAGCCTCGCTCACTGTACATTGGCAATGACGAGCTCAGTGGTTTCCGCAGTGAAGTTTGGCTCTGGAATTTCAAACGCTCATACGTCACCGAGAGGCAATCCTCGCTGAAATCATTCAGATCACTGAAAAAAGCAGAAGAACCACGCCGCGACGGGTTAAAGCTCCACAACCGAGGTAATAGGCTATAACAACCCGCATTAAAGTCTTAAAGAGTGTGTAAATATTTTGTCTGTTATAACTTTTACAATTTATGTGAAGCCTAAGTTACGACAAGTGACGGTTGGCATGGTGTTTAAACGCTCGGAGGTTTGAAACCGTTGACCATCACTCAAGATTTGACAACAGAGAAATGTTTTCTTCTTAGGGGTGCCTTTCTCTAAAACAGGGTGTAATTCTCATTTTCACCTTAAGGATGTGTTACTGACGGCATCCCTCAGTTCCAGAGAGGCTGTGGGGAAAGAGGACTGTGAGACTGTCCTGTGGTCCTGCTTGCAGATTCAGTCTCATTTTCTTGCGGATTCAGTTTCCAACGTTCGAGTCTCGCGGTTCTTCTCATCGAGGAAGAGTCATGGATAATTCATAAACATGCAAACCACTGGATTAATTTGATTCGCATGGTTCTGTGGTTGAACTTCAAGGATTCGTCGGTGGGAATAATTATCCATATTTTCAACCTGGCTAGTGAGAGGAGGACTGTTGCAATGTCATCCCATTCAACATCTCTGGAGCTTTGTGGAAGAGGGATGCTGTGAGTATCATTGTTTCTCTCTCTTTTGTTAAATTTCGCTTGGTCCATTGCGGTTTATTCTCTAAAGGACACTGGAGAACGAGCAGAAACGTTTTAAAATCCAGTCCCGCCATCTAGCTACACTGAAATTAATTTGATGCAGGAAAACGCGGCTTTCCTGCATCATTAGGGATGCGCGATCCTAAAATTAGAGACGAAAGGGGCAAAAAGAGGGATTTGTTTGTTTATAATGAAAGGATGTGGGATTTTTTAACAGTAAGAATGTTTTGGCGAGTTATGTTCAAGAACATGCTCTTGTTTTACCTGAAAGAAAACTCGTGTCATGATCATGTGAGCACATCTGAGGATTTTCCCTCAGGAGTGCGCTTCGCTTTTGCTGGATAAAACGAGAATTCCTAATGAACAAGGCAGAATGTTAAACAAACATCAGAAAAGAGATGAATGTGGCATTAAAAGGGGTTTTACGCGATAGGAATACTTGTCCATGCTTCCTTCTGATATGTAACAGATGAATGCGGATTTTGGTCGAGTTGTTGATTCAACTTCAAATAGGCTTGTATACTTTTCTGGATAAAACATAATGATTCTCATTTTATTGAAAACGTTGATTGTTAGGCTAATTCATCTTCCTTTTTGTCAGAATAATGGATGTTATCAACCTTATAAGATGTTTCTGTTGTACATTTCTGACGCGTTAATTTCCTAATATAATGCTGTCCTATAGCGTACTGTGGTTCCAGCTGAGAACGCAAAACGAAACTCGTCAATAGGGGGCGCGCTTGCATAATGGTCGTTTTGAGCAAATTAATGAGGTATCAGAAGGAATATTCATCTAGATATATTCCCATGTTAAGATCTCTGTCACGTTGTTGGAACACTGATATCGCATTTGCCAAAAATAACAAATCAGGCTAATTTTATTTAGTAAACCTTTAATTATTTTTTTTATTAATCTCCACATCTATTTTTCTCCCTGTCCAATTAATTACATTTATATAAAATATAAATAAACGTAATATGCAATTGTCAAAAGACCTGGCCTCCAGCTAAAGTCTCTCAGCTCTGCATTCATTAGTTTTGACACATGGTTCATGAATATACTCATTTGATGATTCATTTAATTTTCCATATGTTCAGGGCTTGAACATTTTTGCAGCAATTGTTTTGAACATGACTGTCTGTCACAGTATCTGTGTTTGACAAAATTGCACCCTGTCTTATGACTTACTGCAAGACATAAAACAATGATGGTCTGTTTATATTTAAACATTATATTTAAATATTATAGTCTGTAATGTTAGGTACCCATTTAAACTGCAAACAAAAAAATTTAATTCTGAATATTAGCCTCTAAAAACTAGTTTAAATCACACAAATGGAAAAAAAAAACATAAACCAATGCCTTCACATTTGCATTGAAACAAATCAACCATTCATTTCTTGCCCTGCTGAATGATTATAAGCAAAATATGTGATAAATCCAGCTTGCTCATTCATTTGTCTTTCATAACAGTGAAATGATGCATTATTCTTCCTGAGAACAGCCTCTGCACCATATGTTGTTTCTCTGCAGTTTTATGCCTTGCTTTGCAATGCATCTGTTTGCGTATACATGCTGGCCACAGTATAGCATCGGGCCTGTGAGCTTCCTCCGCTCAGTCACTCCAAGAGTCTTCATGTGATGATGTCAGCTCCACTCTCTTCTGCCCTGCTTGCTGCTCAGATCCAGTGTCACATATAATATTCATCATTTGCTCATTGCTAGTTATTCATTGCTTATATTCCAAAATCAGATTTAAAAAAGAAATCTAGCACTCCTTACCATTGATGTGTAACTCCACTGGATGCTGTTGAAAACGTATGAAGTTATTAAATCAGTATATTTGCTAATGCAATAAGAAGCATTAAGCAGTGTTGCATAAGCTTTTAGATGTCTGAAGTCATTTCATGTTTTCTCTTTGAGAAGAAACAATAAATGTATTATATCTGTGAATTATATATGTATTATATGATTAGAAATGCATTATATCTCAAACGGCCTCTGTTGTGTGTATGCATTTTTTTTTTGCAGGGAATGAAGTCGAGCACTATGGGGTTTTCCAGGTTGGTTCTTCTGACTCTTCCAGCTCTCCTTACCCTCATCAGCATCTCACATGCGGCAGAGAAAGTGCCCATACTGAACATTGCTGTGATCCTGGGTCAAACTCGCTACATCTCTGACAGAGATATACGGGCTCTGTGGAGCAAAGATGATCCCATTGATGTCAATGTGGTGACCCTGCTGGTGAATGAAACAGACCCCAAAAGCATCATTACCCATGTGTGTGACCTCATGTCCGGGACTAAAATCCATGGGGTGGTGTTCGGGGACGGCACAGACCAGGAAGCCATTGCCCAGATTTTGGATTTTATTTCCTCTCAGACTTTGATACCCATCCTGGGGATCCATGGTGGCTCTTCCATGATCATGGCGGATAAGGTCAGTAGTATGCCAAACATCAGCTCAACTGCTCGAAAAGATGAGCGGGAAATATTATTCACAAAATGAGTTCAGCTGGTAAAAATAATGTGGTTTGGTAATGATAATGATGTAAAATAATGTTCAGCTGGTAAAAATAATGTGGTTTGATAATGACAATGATATAAAATAATGTTATTAGTGCAACATGCAATAGTGCCTTAACTGTTCCCGTGACAAATTACCATATGGAGTTATTTCACAACATATGCTCCGTCAAAAAAGCTGGAGTAATCACTTTACTAAACCCGATAACAAATATCTCTTTATACTGAACCATCATAATTTCAATCACAGCTGTCTTCATGCAACACTCACTTCAGCTGGAGAGCAAATTAGGAGGAGAAAATGTGCAAAATCAGATCTGAGATCAGTTTAGGCTTTAGTTTAAGCCGGTAAACCATGAGAAGTGATAATTTGCCACTCTGTTGACTTTGTTCCATTTTCATTACCGACCACTAACTGCACATCTGAATTGCCCCAAATCCCTTCGCTGAGATGCCCGTTGCAGACTTGCATTGAGTTTATATAATAATCCTGTTTCTCTTGAGCACTTGCTGCTGCATTTAAATGTGTTTACACACTTTTCATCTCGGGATGTCGCTGTATCAAATGAAGCAACGTTTTGAAAGCTTATTCTCAGGAGATTTTCCTCAGCACTACATTAAGCCATTCTAAAGCACTCCGTGTTGATCCTCAAGGAGATAAATGTCGGCACTGTTTTAACTCACAGGAACCTTTGTGTCTTCTTTTGTTGAATAATACATCATGTGCATAAATTTTAAACTGTAAATCACCAAGATGTGAGCAAATGCTACCAGTGACATGTTGTCGTGAACTTTGAATGGTTTAGATGCATTTGCATCATGGCAACATGTTGAAAAATCCCTATATGCTCTTCAAATGGGCTATATTATTTATAAAGTTGATTGCAATTTAATTGGCCTATAAAGGTTTGCTTACACCGAAAACAAAAACATAACTACAACTATAACTATATTAGCATTCATAGTCTCACACCAACATGCTAAAAGTTTTGTTTATTATACAGGTTTGCTTCAGTTGTGTTGCGTGAATCTTTTTACATGCTCAATATTCTGATTTGCTGTCAAATGTTTTTTTTGTCCTTCAGCTAAAAAAATTGGTTTTGAAAGAGATTTGCTTCCTCTGTGCCATGTAGTTGTAATGAGGACTTGCTATTCTTTTAAATGTAAAACAAACTTTCCATTTATATCTCTATTGTTTGTTATTATCTTTGTAGTGTATTGTCTTAAATGATTTCTATTGGTTTTATGTCAAAATAGGGGTCATGTGATTTGATTACCTGAACCATTACTGGTGAGAAGAGTCTGGCTATGCTAAATCAAAGGTAGCTCATGGCTTTTTCATTCGTCAGGAGACAGGAAAGCATACACATGATAATTAATGTTGGGCTGCTGAACAGTTCTTCATTTAGTGCCCATCCAGCAGGATTTGAGCCCAATAAACATAGGGATCATTGGCATGTGTCAGGGGATGCTTTGTTTTATATCTAAATTGCTGCCTCCCTCTGAATGCGGCAAAATGCGGAGACACGCTCACGGCTAGTTACTAGTCAAAGTTCAACTGACTGTCTTATTGATGTTTTTAGGTTGTCTTCTCATATATCTTCAGCCCAAAGCAATTGATTTAAGACACACAATTGTCATTTAATGTAAGCAGATACCAAGAGAGATGGAGATGGCCACTTAGGCAATTAATTTTTTTCTCTCCTCCATCACTGACAGGGAAGTGCATTGCCGGTGTGGATATATAAATTTGTATGCTTATCCATTTATATTCTCCCAGTAGATTTAGTATGTGCGCACTGTGGCTCAAACTACAGCCTTTGCTATCTTTAGCTTTATTTTAAAGATCCTGTCCAATCTTTAAAGATCCTGTCCTTCACTCTGAGGTAGCCGGAAATGCATGTGACCACATTGCATTTGTAGTGTAAACGCTAATCTGACATGATTTGTCCTCACCTGACAATCAACAGCTGCACTAAAAACGTTTTAAAACTGGGCGTATACAGAGCTACTTCAGTATGCCTGATATCAACAGTGCAGGTGTTTGTGCTGTGAGAATAGCTAGCTGGGAGATCACAATCTCAGAATGTTCTCCTCATGATCACAGAAATGTGTTGGTGAGTCTTTCATTTTATAGCAGTAGGCTCCATTACTCATATCGTGACCTCAATTAAAGCATGCAGAGAGTTGTTCATGAACTTGGCGTTTCAGATGAGATACGCCAGTAGCTTTTAAGTGCTCATTTTAAGGACTTCAGTTTAGAGGAGCATGAAATGCATGCAAAGGTACACCATGATATAGGTTGATCCTGAAGTATAATTGGTAGTTTTACTTCAATCCCATTTATTCTTACCTTGAGAAAGCTGGCTTATTTTAGCCGGCACTCGGGTATATCTCTCTAGACAAACTACTTTTTGTAAGCTGACAGAGTTATTAAACCTTTTAACAGCATTGGCTCTTTGTTTTGAGGTAAATGTTTGCATAATGTTTGCATAGGAGTGGAGAGATCCTGGCCCTGTTTTATACATGCAAGATAAACATTCTGTTACATTAGACATTAGTTTTTTTTTTTTGGAAAAAAAAGAGATAACAAGCAAAAGAAATGTGTATATCAGTAATATTTTTATTTACCTACCATTTAAATAATGGCGTCAATGAAAAATCTAATTTTTAAAATAATTATTTAATATTTGCAGAAACTGCATTTATTTGTCCAAAAATACAGCACAAAACAAGAATTGTTACATTTAGATTTTTAACTTTTTTAATGTTAAGAATTATAATTTTTAATATTATTTAATATATTTATTATATTTTATATTTTGTTTTATTTACAAATGTTCACAATGTTCTCATAAGTAATGGATTTTCCACAACTAGCTGCATGGCCATTAAACTATTTTAATAGACAATTTAAAGCTAAAAACACCTGCAGCACAGCAGTCTGCAGTCAAATTGTTTAATGCAACAAAAATGGCCATTTTCCATATTTGATGTTAAAGCTCTTAATGATATTTTACAGTGCAATACTTGACCAGAAGTTTTGGTTGGTTAAATCTAGCATAGTGTCCACTTCAAATCAGACAAAGAGATTAAGTTGTGCTGTAAGATCACATTTGCTAAGTGAATTAATGAATTATATTATTATTTGAATGAATTATTTTGGAGACAGTTTAGTTACTTCAGTGATCTATTTGTTGAAATGTACAGTGATACAGCATCCCAATATCAAAGTTATTTTATGAATTGAAAGTCGCAGGGCAGCACTGACAAGGTCCTGTGCTTCTATTTTTTTTTCTCTATGTGCGAAGACGCAATCTTCAAACTGTGCTAATGGTTTAAATTTTAAAAACTTTTGGTCAATTAAATTCATCCTTGCTAAATAAAAGTATTCATTCCTTTAAAAAAGTCCTACTGATCTTAAATATTTAAATGATTGTCTAAATATAATTCTTTTTGATATTCATATTGCTTATATGAAATATACAACTACAGATAAGAACATACAACTGCATTTTAATGGCTGGGCAAAGATGCTTTTTTTTCTAGAACAGATTGGGTAGTTATGGCATCAACAAACATATGGTGACCCTATTGCATCCTTTTGATGGTAACCATGAAAACTTTTTACATTTTACTGCACTTATAATGCTTCTGGATTGGATACCATGAATCATACCGCCATCATTAAGTGCTTTATGTTATTTCTATGAAAATTCATTAATGAAGACATGCTGTGAACAAGAACAGTACTTGTGTTTACAGTTCACTAATAAGAGAGCGTTTATGAACATGTGAATTATGAAATGTAATTAACTTGCTGCCATCTTACAACTAATAACCTGCTGTTGATGTAGATGAGGGAACAACCACAGGGTGGAGATTTTAAGTGAAATTATTAATTAACTACAAATGGGCCAATGTGATGTCACAGCTCTTTCCAGCTCCGGCTCAGCCTCAGCCTCAGCCTGCATTTTTGCAAAATGTAAAATACATTGCTCTGAGTAAGGTTTGTTGCACATTTCTGATTCTAAGTCCACTGGAGGACACTGTCTACATTTTGTTTCTAATCTAAAATGTTATTTTCTTGTCAATTTCATATACATGTATGTCTTGTACAGGGCTTGTCTTACAGATCATCCAGTGAACCACTGATCCCAACCCTTTCCTAAATCCAACCAATAGTGTTTTCCAAAAGCAAACGTAAGAGAAAAGTGTACTGCAACCACATAGTTTTACCAAAGACCATACACAAGACATGTCACTCGTATAGTTTTAAATGTAGAAAAGTGTAACGATCAATATGGTGAATGAAGTGCCGCCTACTAGTACAGGAGCCAATCATCGATTGCGTTAGACTGACATTTTTCTGGGGAGAAGCTTAGATCAGACGTGTGCTTTTACGGCAGTTTGGTGGTCAACAAACTCACTGGAATCTCAGCCAATACTTGCTTTACAGACATAAGAAATATATAAAGTTTGAAATCTGTACTTTTAAATGAACCAAGTGCACTTGATAACAATAGGTTGTTTGGTTTTGTAATCTGCATAAAACAAATGCGAGGTACAGTCCATCCTGTCAAGCGCATATCGCATGACAACAACTACTCAAACTCCCACAAACTTGTAAAAAAAAGAGTCGCTGTCATTTCTGGAGGAGATTCACCAGATTCTGAAGAACAGCGCAATCAGGCGAAGGATTAGCCAGAAAATAATAATGTGTAGAACAGCCATAAATGAGGTTGGTGTCATGATCTCTTTTTTTTTGAGTGCGCATGCACATTAGCTTGGGCAACCTGAAAATATGCAGATTTTGTTTGATTCGGACGTTTAGAAACGCAACTTATGAGCCAGTTGTTTTATTTTATTGGTGATTCCAAATATGTAATGTATTCATAAGCTTGGCACACAGTTTTGGAGAATTTGATGTTTCCACATTCAGACAGAATGCCCGAACATACTGCCTGAGAGGTGTTTCAAAGATGGCCGCCGAGTGAAATGACTTGTCTTAAAGGGACTTTGATTTTACTTTGATTTTAAATAGCTTTTATGTTTTTTGGGGGACCATCTTCCCTGAACTTGGACCCAGTAATTCTTCATCCCAAGTGAAACACAACGTGAGCTACCAAAGCAAACTGACCATACTAGAAAAGTTGTCCATGTGGACACAGATAGGTGAGGCAAACATATTTCATTACAAATCATAGACATCGTTAAGGTATTTCGTGGTATTTATTTGGTGTTCTGCAAAGGATTGCACACAATAAACTATATTTGTCGATAATATGTCCATGTCGATAGTGTGAAAAGGAACAAACATTTTTTGGTGTCATACTGCCCCATAGTGTCCATTTTACCCCAAAAATACAGTCAAATAAGTAAACTTTTGCAGTTCCACGAAATTATTGGTTGAAGCCCGTATTTTTAATTAACCTGTGTTGGCTTTTTCTCAAGACTGATATATTGTTTTCCACAATATTATCAGTCTCTCTAAAGAGATGCCTTTGTGTGTAATCTTTGTGTTTAGTACTGTTCTCTCTATTTATGATTTCAGCGAGTGTTAACCTAGACTCATGCACACAATTTGCAGGTGTCCAGTGAAACACCTCAGTTGGCTCTCCTGTACGAAATAATTGTACTATTGTACAGCAATACAGCAGAGATTTCAAATATATTCTGAAATGCTAATATCCTGGCCCGCTGAGCTTTATCAAATATTATTTGCAGTCATATTATCACACACCTAACATTGAGGGACGTGCATATCTGCAGTACCACAGATGGGACGCCTCTAAATGTGCTCTAAACCTCACACAGATGCTGAATGTCCTGCACACTGTCGCTGGCTGTTACCTCGGAGGACTTAAACATGGATGCCTGTTATCATTCTTTAGCAGGATCCCAGAGCTGGTGGATTGCACATGGGGTGCAGAACTCATCAGATCACAGCACATGTCTGCGGGATAAGCGTTACGAAATTCTCTTCATTATAGCAGTGCTTTCTTGTGTTCCTGACTCCTGTGGACAGGACAGCACGGAAAATAATTAAATTTGCTAACTGCTATTTTCAAGGCAATGAGGCTTTGCGCAGCGGTGCATGAGAGTAATGATGAAGGAAAGCACTTTTTTTCCCAGCAGGAAATCGAAATGAAAACTCTTTATAATGTGAAAAATAATTTATATAAAAAGTGAATGGAGAATTTAGTTGTACCTGATCATGGAAGGATTTTGCGGTAAGCCCTCAAAGAGGCGTCACATTGAATCTTGTAATTGCAAAAGTTAATAATAATAATAAAGGTTTACGATAATTTAACACAAACATTTCCCTTCAAAGTGATGCAGAACTAAATAAATTGTAATTGTAATTCATGAAGTTTTAATGTAACATAGTTGAGAGCTCTTATTAAGTCTTTTAAGCTCCCAGCAAGCATTTTTTGTTTTTTAAAAGATGTCTAATAGATGTCTAATAGATGTCTAAACATCATCATCTTGGCTAAAACAAGGCTAATTTTGGGCTGTCAGTGAAAATCTAATAGATGTCTAAGAATAGGCCAAAACTAGACTAGTCATCAAATAAACAGAAATGAATGACTACACACATAAGGTCGGTAATCTATCAATTTGATGACTAGTCTAGTTTTGGGCTATTCTTAGATGTCTATTAGATTGTCACTGACAGCCCAAGTTTTGCCTTGTTTTAGCCAAGCTGTATACGTTTAGATGTCTATTAGATGTCTATTAAACACAAAACTGTATGCTGGGCTGTGAACAAACTCTGAGCAACAACATTTTCATTTGATTTAGTGTTAACTGATATCACGTTTCCTCTAAAAATGCTGTATAGTGGAGTACTTTTCCTCAAAACACATTTTCTGTTCTATGTGTTTATATTGTTCGGTCTGCACTATGTGACTGTTAGTTTATGGTCTGTTTATGATGTATATAAGGTTGGTGTTTAGAATAAGAGTGGATTAACAGCCTATAAAAAATTCAGCATTTAATCCTGCCTTTTCCATTTAAAGTAATTGTAAAGCTAATTTTTATGCTTGCAGGGCTCAGCCTGGCAATAATTTGAGTCCAAGTGAGGTTTTTGTTGCAAATTAAAGCATGTGAAATCTGCCAGGAAGCACTTGACTGAATTGAATTGAACGGAAAAACAATCAGCTACAGTTTCATAGATTAATGCCACATTTTCATTTATTTTCTCCTGGAGGCACATAAACAGTTGTTATTTGGAACGATTTTGAACACAGCCTTCAATTAATTCTACTAATATAATATTTCAGAAATGATGATGTATTCTCTGGGAAATGGCATGCTGCAAATGTTACTTAAAGGTGTGTTTTTTTTTCGGTATTAATATGCAGAGACAGCTGTTAGTAAGAGGTTTATTGGTTGATACAGCAACAGTGGCTCAACCAGTGGGGGATTATCTTTTTGTCCAACATGTTATTTAAAGGATTTGTTCTGTTCGGACAGAACTCACTCAGATTTTTATTAAGAAAATTTTAGTTAGTGTTTTGATGATGAACAAAAGATATGTGAGTTTGGATCAATATGTGTGAGTAAATGACCGCATTCCTTTTAATCTAAGGCTAATCATATAAGTGGTTAAGTTTTTAAGTGGTTAAATTTGAGCTGTCTTTGTGGTCTGTGATTCAGCAAAGTCTCTGAATTGATACAAGGTAAGCAGGAGTGAGCTAGTTTACCGCAGTCCTTGATTCCCAAGCAGCTGCAAGCCACAATCTGAGCTGGAAATGTGCCATTGACCCCTGGAAACATTGCAGTTCAGACTCGCTGATTTCACTATTACTGAAGGATGCTATAAAGACAAGGTAGTTTGCACCAGAGCATCTATAGGGTCACAGGCTAGCTGTTTTGTTGTTTTGTATGGTAAATGCTGCAAATTATTTAGCATCAATTATGAGCTAAATGAAGCCTCTGACATTTATTGGACAACAAAGGTCTAGCTAAGAGATTGACCCCACAGCTATATGCTCTCTTATGTAAGGGCAAATCCATTGGAGGGTGTAATCACACATTGGGCTACTTGCTAACATCGGACCTTAACAGCCAAACTGTAATCTTATGTAAGGCAGGCTGAAAGTACAGGGCGAGCTTGAAAATGACAATGAATTCAGTGCGTTATGGAGCTTGGCTCATTAATTAAAGACAGGTCAGTGCAGCTGTGAAGGGTGAAGCATGAGGCAGATGTTTTTCTGGCTGCTGCAGTGTTCGTGTTAGGCCTGGTTAAATGCACGCAATGTTACTTTTTACTGCAACTGTATTACAGTCCCTTACACTTTATATAAGCACTATAGGTTGCAATTTTGTTGAAATATTATTTGAGTTCAAAGGGAAAAAAATACATTTCTGATGCTTAATATCATTTCAAACTCTTTTATTTACTCTTTTGATAGTGTCTTAAAGAAATACCACATGCGCACAACAAGTTTCATGCGTCAAACACGTAAAACACTTTTTTTTCTAAACCAACCAGAAGTTTTAAATAATTAATTGGTTGCTCATTTTCATGCAAACAGCATGAATCAAAGCCAGAGCTGTCAAGTAAGAAATATCCTGATTTTCCTTTAAATATCATAGAAATATAGTGGCAGTGCATATTATTAATTGTGCATTGTGGTTATATATTTTTACGCTTAGCAAATTTTGTTTCATTCCCTGATTCACTTTCTCGTCTTCTAAAGCTTTTAAGTTGCTACCAGATTAGTCTGATTTACTAAATAAATCATATAATTGTTTGTAATCAGAATGAGGAGTCAACCAGATTCAAAAACATTCATGTAAACACCGAATTACCATAGTCTGATTGAGCTTGATCAGAATGAAATGTTGATCAGATTGGAAGGGGTGATTTAGTTAATTTCTCATCCAATCCAACAACAAAGAAATTACTGCTACTTACACTGTGCGGTGTCGACGCGCATATTTCCAAAAATGCATTGCACAATAAAGCATGTGAAACTGCTGGCTGTACATTTTTATTAGGTTGCACTTTATTTAAGAAATGTGCCACAAATTAAATATACACTTAAACCAGTCATATAAATAATAACATAAATACAGTAAATATTAGAAATTAGAATTAAGAAATGAATTGAAGAAAATCTGGAAAGAAATTATCATAATGAATCAATGCCAAAAAAAAAAGAATTATGCCAAATGCCAATAAAAGGGACAGAAGACACCATGAAAAAATATAATATTTTTTTGAAAATTCAATAAAAATTACAACTAATATTTCTTTATTCAGATACTCTGTATGATCAAAACTGTAAATGTTTTATATATATGTTATATGCTAATGTTTCAATGACAATGTAAGTAAAACATATAATAACAGATTTTTGTATCAAATTACAATGTTTAGACTACATGTAAACAGATATGTGAAGGGTTTCATGCATGTTAAAAAAGCCATTCAGACCAGATATTGAATTAGATAGGTTCAGACTCAAAAGAATGATTCATTCACAAATCGCACAAGAATATGCCAAAGAGAGCTATCAAGATTCTCAATTGATGTCTTAACCAGCTCTCAAAACTATTGCATGACATCAAAAGATTTGTCAAATTTACTCATTTACTATTTAGTCTTAGGGCATCATGGTGGCATTGGGTAGCACGATCGCCTCACAGCAAGAAGGTCACTGGTTCAAGCCCTCGCTGGGTCAGTTGGCATTTCTGTGTGGAGTTTGCATGTTCTCCCTGTGTTCGTGTGGGTTTCCTCTGGGTGCTCCGGTTTCCCCCACAGTCCAAAGACATGCGCTATAGGTAAATTGAATAAACTAAATTGGCTGTAGTGTAAGTGTGTGAATGCAAGAGTGTTTGGGTTTATTCCAGTGTTGGGTTGCGGCTGGAAGGGCATCTGCTGTGTAAAACATGTGCTGGATAAGTTGGTGGTTCATTCTGCTGTGGCGACCCCTGATTAATAAAGGTACTAAGCCAAAAAGAAAATGAATGAAAGACTATTTAGTCTTTACATTTTCTCATTCACCATTATTATATTGTATTGAACTGTATGTGAATGATGTTTTGCATTTTTGAGTAAACTGTGAACTATTTAAAGATTATGACAGAATTGCCATAGTGGAGTGCTAAGCAGAATATCAATAACCCATGTCCTGAAATGCCTCCAAGCATGCGACACGCATTCGGACTTCATCATTACTGAGTGCCAGAGATTTATATATGCTTTGTATCTTAGCTTTGCATCCACCTTTTAGTGTCGCGTGCTGTATTTTAAGCAGCATCTTCAAAGCACATTGTTTGGCTTTTCATGTGACTGCAAAATGAATAAAGCTTTCCTCTAGACTTGCTTGTCCTTAGTAGAGGCGAGATGAGAGATGCACTGCAGTGCTCATGCAGCGAACACAATTACATCAGAATACACTCCTCCGTATTGGTACGATTCCTTGTCAGATGCAGTGAAGTGTGTTCAAAGACAGAAAATGGAAGTAAGATGGCTTGAATTAAACATATATTTTGCTTTTGTGCTGCATGCATTCATTAGAAACACTTTTTTTATGTTCGATGGCCCAGCGGAAGTTACAAGATTGTTAATTGCTCACAAAAGCAAAGGCTTGTCTTGAGGAGAATCGAAAGGCGTATCCCTGGGTAGGAACAGCATTGAGAGCTACTTTTCTCCCTCTGCAGAGCTCAGGCTGTTCATGCTAAGGACTTTGCTAAGAACTTGCTTTCTAAAAGATTCACCGGTTCAGAAGAACAATCAAATGTACATGGTGTACTAGACCAAGGCTATGGTGGCTTTGCTAAATTGTGTTAATGAAAGAACCGTTCAAGGTGACTTTTCAGACTAAATAAGATAGCAGAGAATAATTGTGGACAGAAAGCATTTTATTTGTGAACATTAAGCGCAATCCTTTTTCACATTGAGCTGCAATTGCTCAAGGCGCTATAGAGGCTGAATTTAATTTAGAGGTTATCTAGACAGCATTATTGCAAAATGTATTACAAAAGTATCTGCTGGAGGATTTTGATCAGATAATTGATTAACAGAGACTTAACATCTTAATCGATGGCAAGATATTGACCTGTTTTGTGCTCTGTGAGAGGTTCTCTGTGCTTAATTTTGAGTTGCCTGAAGTGCTTTAAGTTCTATTTTTATTTGCTGAAGTATGTCTGAAAATCATCATCAGGCACTGTTAGTCATCTTTTTTAAATTAATACAAATTTTAAATAAAATTTATTAATATACACATTTAAAATAAAATATAAAAATAAATAATACATAAATATTTTTTTAAATGAAATGTAAATGTAACAGTTTAATGGTAAAATCAAAGTCTAGACCATTGAACTTAATTTTTTTTCAGATTTGTTTTATTACTGTAGACACTTATTATTATATTATATTATATTATCCCTTAAGGGGTGACGCAGTGGCGCAGTAGGTAGTTGTAATGAAGTTACGGCCACCTGGCCGCCGGGAAGAAGGAGGCGGAGAACCGACGCTGTTTTAATTAATATTTATTAATAAAAGGGAATAAATCAAAACAAACGGACGACAGCTCCTCACGGAGACTGCCGTCAAACTGAAAGCAAAAGTAACATGTCCGGGCCCGGTCCTCTTTCTCTGTCCTCTGCCATCGTTCCTCCTCTTATAGTCCAGAGCTCCTTCCGTGGGATTGAAGGCAGGTGCACGCCACAGGTGTATCTCATCTGTGGCGGGCCTCGTTTCCCTCCCATGGCTCTCGGCCACGCCCCCTTGCCACAGTAGTGCTGTCGCCTCACAGCAAGAAGGTCACTGGTTCGAGCCTCGGCTGGGTCAGTTGGCGTTTCTGTGTGTTTGCATGTTCTCCCTGCGTTCGTGTGAGTTTCCTCCGAGTGCTCCAGTTTCCCCCACAGTCCAAAGACATGTGGTACAGGTGAATTGGGTAGGCTAAATTGTCCGTAGTGTATGAGTGTAAATGAGTGTGTGTGGATGTTTTCCAGAGATGGGTTGTGGAAGGGCATCTGCTGTGTAAAAAAACGTGCTAGAAAAGTTGGCGGTTCATTCCGCGGTGGTGACTCCGGATTAATAAAGGGACTAAGACGAAAAGATGAATGAATATTATCCTTCAAGGTAAAATTGAATAATTATAATAGTAATAATTTTTACAGTAAGCCTTAAACTTTTCATGGATGAGTAAAATAGATTTTTTTTAAACAGTCCAGATTGTTACAGGTCTAAATGCAATTTATCCATGTGATGAAAAAGCTAAAATATTGGCCAAAGCTGAATATATCGGTCATAGGTACTCATAAGCCTATTTCACACATACAGACCTTTATGCAAAATTGCCAGCAATTTTCCGAAAAAGGTCTGTATGTGTGAACAGGCCCTTTTTGAAAATACCGGTAAATTCGTTCATTCAATTTTCTGGTAAGAGAAGTTGTGACATTACCAGCAATTTTTCGGAATGCTACGCTGTGTTAACGCAGAAGGAAAATTGCCGGAAAGAGAGCGTTCACGCTTAGAATCCACTGAAGTGAGACGTCCAGCCAATCAGAACATTGGGACACATTCATTCAGCTCATTTCTGGTTATTTATGTCAGAACTTACCGATATTTTGGAATGGATATGTAAATGGTCTTTTCTGGAAAAATTCTGGAATGTTCTTGCCTGTGTGAACAGTGCTTTTTTTCATTTACCAGTAAAGTTGTTCCAGAAATTTTCCGGATATTTACCGGTATCACTGTGTGAAAAGGGCTATAGACTCATACCACGGTCAAATTCAGGACAGTGACCACCAATGTGTGCTCTTCATTCTTTTTTTCCCCTTCCTAAAGCCATGGTCCTTTCTAAAATTGTCTCACGCCTTGAGAGTAAACTAGTTTTTGTTCTACTTCTTCCCATGTTCCTTCATTCTCAATACATGGACAAGCCATAAAAATAGGTCCAAAGGTAGCAAAGATAAATGACAAAACAGCTGAGTTTTTCAGGGTCAGTCTTGACAAATGAGGCAGCGGACTTTCAGAGCTCCAGAGACTTCCACAGTTAGGTCACTAATCTCAGGGGGTGGAGGGAAGTGCATTTTAGTTATGCTGGAGGCAGCAGTCGAGGTCTTGAAATAGTGCTATTTGCTGATGTAAATGTACATAGCTGTAATTCGTTGTCAGGGATGTTGGGATAAACATCAGGCTGAGGTTTAGATTTGATGAAATTCTTGTACCTGAAACCTTGACTGCTTTTTGTGCTCAACAAAAACCAAAGACTTTCAGCACTGAGTCGTGACAGCCCTACTTATAAAGAAAAGTGTAGAGGCGTTCTGGTTTATAAAGTGGCCTTGAAGATGTACAGAACATTGGGGGGAAAATGTCAAAGGCTTTATTTCATCGGTAGGGTGACAATGTTCAGCAGTCACAGGAAACATTGGAAGGTGCTACAGTGCGATGCGTGAAAGGATTTTAAAGAAGGAGCTTGTTCACTGTTGCTGAAAAGAGTGATTATATTGCTGATAAATAGAGGCTTCCCGCATTACTTAGTTTCTGAGGTGGAAAAATGAGATTCACACTTGAGATTTACCTCAATGTGGGTCAAATGCATGAAAAATCGACTGTACTTACAGGATGTGCTACGTACGCATTTCACGTTATGGAAAGATTCATTCAGGCCGGAATGAATAAATAAATAAACAAAATTATCCTAGCGAAAAAACATATTGTGTTTATTGTGAAATTTGATGAGTATGTATCAACAAACACGCGTAGACTGCTGAATCGAACCAAATCAATCTGCTCAAATGTCACCTGTTCATGCAGAGGTTGATATTAATTCCTGGCTATGTTTTCTTTGACTGTAGCTTCAAAATACAATGCCATACATCTCTAACACTCTCTTAACAAGTTTAATTATAATTTAGCCTTTATCTACAACAGATCTGGTGAGCAAAATAGGTTAACTTACTCTGATTGGGTTTATATTTGTCAGTGTTCAGAGTACATCATGTGCAAGAGAAATACGTCAAAGCGAAGCTCATTATTATTTACGACACGAGCCATATATTGTCAATCATGGACCTTCTGATTCTGTGAGTACTTTATGGAGTAATAAATGAGCTTATTTTCTGGAGATTTTTTTAACATACCAAGGCCATAAACCTACTATGTAGATATCAGAGAACAATTTAACTTATTAAACCAACGCAGTATATGCCAACTTTAACTTGATTTGTATTTGAATGTGTATTGAAAGGTATAATATAAACTCAATTATTAGTGTCTGCATGAAAAACTATTTATTAGAGATAGTTTAAAATGATGATCATAAATGCTCAAAAACATGGCTTAGAAGTCATTGTAAAGTGTGTTAACAGAAATGTTTGGGTGTGTTGTAAGTCCTCAGTCTGCTCAGAAACACAATCAATGAAACCAAATCAAAGGGTGGGTATAGAAACGCTTTGAAAAGCCAGCATCACTTTAACCAGGTGGCGTATTTTCAGCATCAAGCTGGAGGCAGTCCAAGCGCACCAGATGACTTAACAAACACAGGTTCAAAACCAATTACCTTCACAGAAGGTGAATGATAAAGGAACGCTTAACTGTAAAATATCAGATTTTCAGTGGAGATTTATTGCATTACAGAGGGAAGAGGTACTCGTGTGCCCCATTTTATGTCTAAATTGAGATTTGAAATAGCAGATGCGCTGCCGAGATCTCTCTTTGACACAGTTTCTCTCTGAAGTGTCTGTGATTATTGCCAGGACGGAGCATATTGAACTCCTCAGAAGTCAATTTGAAGCATGTGTTTTGCCCCAAAGGACTGAAGTCTTTACTGGAATTTGGTGCATAGAAAAGAGGCCCAAGGGTGAAGCTGTGAAATCTTCTACTCCAGCTGAGTTCTGCACCACACAGACAGCTGTCGTAACTCAGTCGGACCAGTTTTGATTTGTACTTTGTGTATGTGTTGCGGGCAGAGCAGGGTTTGAGGTTTGAGGTATGTGTCTGTAAGGTCAATAGCATCACTGAATCGCTGCCTGTGGTCTTGTGACCTAAGCAAGCTCTTTAATTAAACTTCTTGTGACATTGCCTTTAGCCAGTCAACGGCTGCCCCTCGTGGTCATGTGGCATCTGTGTGCAAAAACCTGTTCATAATATTAATGCAGCTGATTTGGAGAAGAAAATGCTACTTTTTGCTTCACCAAGGTCATTTATTCACTTAAAACAACCCCAAATGCATGAAAAGAATTGCACTGTAGCTAAAAGTACTAGGGTAATAGTATCAGGTAATAATCAATAGTAAATACTCACATGCAATACTATATGTATATAATTTGATTAGCAAGTGCATAAAATGTATTTTGTTTCCAAAAGCATGCTGTAACACTGAAGACTTGAGTAATGGCTTTTGGATGTTTAGCTTTGACGTCACAAGAATAAATGACAATTGTAAAATTTATAGCAATAGAAAAATATTCCATTGAAATTTTTTAAAACAATATTTCAGTTTTTATGGTATTTTTGATCAAATAAATGAAGTCTTAGTGAGAATTAGAGACTTCTTTCTATACTGTATATGTAGCAGCAAGGCTTAGCGTGATGCCATTATGACATGTCATTAGCCTCTGAACACATTTGCTCTGACCTTAAGCGCTTCATAGGCAGCTAGTGAGTCATATGTGTCACACATGCATAGAAAGAGGACATACAATATAGAAGGACATATAGTGGATCATATTATTATTATTATTATTATTATTATTATTATTATCATCATCATCATCATCATCATTATTATTAATTATAAATTGTTTCATGTAATATTTTAATATAATAAAACTGATTATTGCATGTAATATATTGATATGTAAATATTTTTCAGTATTAAAAACTTAAATGTAATCTTCTGTTACATGTAATCTCAAAATAAAACCTTAAGATAATTTAAGTTGGCTTTAGAGTTTTAATTTGTATATATATATATTGACAATATAATATCAGATTTAGCCAATTTCGCAGAGCCTTTTTGTGTAGACATGTTCTTACATACATCGTTCTCTGTCTGCATGTCTGACACACGTCTCTAAGGCTGCCAAAGAAATCCAATGTGTTTACAGGCTAATGACATCATAATAGCATCATACATTTTTTTCTTCTTCATAATCTACTTTCGTCTCTATTGTTTTAGAGACACAACTATACTTTTCTGCATAATCTGTCTACTTTTTTGTGTTTGTGTGATGTCGGTATCATGATGGTTATTTTGCCAACCAAACTAAAACTGAATAATGAAAGAATTGACAAATTAAATAATAAATGGCCTTTGCCATGGCATCATATTTTTTATATTGGCTTTTATATTAAATAATTATGCTATGTTATATTATGTACTATTTAAATTTAACATTATTTATGGGTGGGTGGATGAATGTTGCATCTTGACTTCCTTCCAATAAGACCAAAAGTCAGGCCACTGTTATCCATTGGATCTAAAGAGTTTGTGCAGAATTTATAAGGAGCAGAATCAAAATCCCACCCAAACACCTGCCGACCCAACATCAAACACACAATTATTAAACTATACAGCATGTACGATGATAAAATAAAAGCAGCCGTTTTAGAAAAACAAACACTTTGAAACATACATCAGTGTCATAAGAACTATTCAAATTGAGTTGTTTTTTTTATTGAGTTATTCTGCAGCCAGCCACCAGGAGGTAGTTGAAAGATTTTTGGCTTCACTTTTCAGGATGTGTGAAACACGCTTGTTAAACATTCATCTGTTACATTTGAATGGTTACATTTAAGCAATAGTTATAATAAACTGATTTTATTATAACCATTGTGTAAATGGTTATAACAAGACACTTATTCAAGCACTGAATAATGAAAACAACTGGTTAAAGAAGAACATAAATATGTCTTTCTACCTGTACATTGAATATGGGTTTATTTTGGTGCATCAATAAGCATAGAGCTCTTTAATTGTTGTTTTTGCATCCTTTATAAAGTCTGAAAGCTCCAGTCATAATTTACTGTAACTGCATAGAAAAGAGTGGCGAGTCGATCTTATGTTCAGAGAAAGAAAGTCAAACAGGTTTGGAAATAATAAATGACACAACAGTCCCATTACTAGCAATTCATTGCATACTGCATTGCTAATTGCATTGTTTCTGCAAACTTCATTATTAAGTATGCACATTTCAAAATACTACACATCGAAAATCCATATACAGTATCTGTGATGCATAATACAGAAGGCAATGGTTTATGAAGCTGGCACAGATCCTAGGTTGATTTCAATCCCAGATCCTCTTTGGTTAAAAAACAGTAAGTGAATTCTTAGCTCCCCTCGGTATCTCCACTCTCTCTGTCTGACTTTGTCAGATGTTCTCCTCCCCTGTGGCAGCTCATCGAGTTTCCCCCAGGGGACCCCCTGCGCCTTTCAACACACTCTCTCTTATCTCTTTGTCCAACACATAGACCTGTTTGGATTCTTTAGCTCCTCGCTGCCTCTAGCATGTCAATCACTCTCTGGCAACCTGCACTGGTGATCAGACCAGAGAATCCATCAACAATGACAGAAAAAATAGAGGAAGCCAGGAAGAGGAGGAGAAGAAGAGGTTATCTCTAGCTGGCTGACTCGTGTCATCACAGATAACCTGCAGACATTACCAGATGAAAGCCACATAAGGGGAAAAAAGATCAGTTCTTCATTCAGAATGCATGCTGAACTTTGCTGTAATTGCTATGTGAAAGCAAAGTGTAACATATCTGCTTGGAAATGTAGTACAGTGTAAAAGTGGCCGTACTCCATCACATGACCCCAATTTAGCTTTGACGAGGTCCCTCATTACTGGACCAAGTTGAAATGTCTAGGTGGCAAGCTCTGATCTTTGCTATTCTCAGTGCATCATAGTGGATTTCATGAACAAAGAACATTTAGCTTGGTTTAAAACCTAGAGACTCAAAAATGTGTTTTTGCAGCAATGCCACAAATGCCATCATGTGTTTTAAAATGTTTCATTAAACCTTTAGTGATGTTTATTTGTGAATCCCACTTGTGGTCTTCAGGGTCAAAAAGGGACAAATGCCTGTAAAGTACCCTCAGTTTTTTTTCTCGATAAAATCAATCAAATTTATTTATCTGTAAAAAAATATTTTGTCTGTTTAATGTAACATTTTGAGAGGCTTTGTTGTAATACCCATTTTTTACTTATTGAAAACAATAGGGTATTTGTAATTTTTATCTTTTAATTATTGCAGCATTGTATTTCCAGGTAAAATAGGCACTCTGCCATTCAAAAACAAAAACAAGGACTATTCCGATGATTCTGTAATAAAAAAAAATTAAAAAGCCTTTTTTTCAGTCTAAAATGACAGAAGACTACAAGAGTGTATATTTCAAAATATAAAAATATTTCATAAAATGGAAAGCTTCAATGGATGGTACCTTAACTGTATCCTTAAAAATTGCAGAGTGCAGAGATGGTAAGATGTGAAAGCAGTGCTGATGTGACACCATGTAAGCATGTGCTTAAAATAAAACAGTCCATCAAATGAGTGTACTGGATGTAATTCAGTTTAGAGAGCAATACAAAGTGAATTGGCAAGTCATTGTGAAGAAACACTTGATAGATTTCGTCTAAAGACATTTGTAGGGCGCTGCTCCGAGCCTCTCTTTTGTCATGCTCATAAGCAGTCTGCATTTGTTCATTGATGGCAGTTGCGTGGAGGTATCTGGAATAAATGCTTCATTGTAAACAAAATGAAATGTGGTTATTGTAGCTCTCAGAGGATTTCATTTGCTTCTGTTACAGACTGTAATCAGAAAGCCTGGTGTGAGGAATCGACTTACGGTCCCTTTAAAACTTTGCTGCATAATGCATTCAGAAATAGTCAGCTTTGCAGCCTGGCTGAGCATATTGATATAAGAGCACTAACATTTGCTACCTTTCCTTGAACAGTCTCAATTTTATTGTATTTTTTTCTGCAATGTGAACTGACGCTTTTTGAAGGCAGGTCTGGAGAATTTAGAGTTTGATTGATGACTAAGGCTGGCTGAGAGTGTTCCTCACACACATGTGACAGAGGTGAGCACTCCAACACCTGCTAGACTCAACACCAGCCTTAAAAGTCTTGGTGTGTAGCTTGGTTAAAGGTGTAGATTTTGCTATTTCAGAATTTACAGTAATGCTCATTCGTTTGCAGCACTAACC
>CAIGQZ010016425.1:15125402-15140292 GCA_903798205.1 Danio tinwini
ATTTAAATGAACACTTATTCAGAAATGAAGCATATGGGAAAAGTTAACATTGTTTTCCACAACATAAATTAACAGTACAGCTATTTTTAACATTGAACATGTTCATCTTTTAAATCATTATTGTTGTTTCTTGAGCACAAAATCAGCATATTAAAATGATTTCTGAAGAAACATGTAAGTTTTGAAAGTGATGACTGCTGAAAATTAAACTTTGACAGTACAATAAATCAAAATTTTAAATATAATTAAATCAAAAACTGTTCTGTCCTGAATCAGCCCAAACATTTTATTGAATGTTCAATCAAGTTTACAAGTACAGCTATAATTTTATTCAGTGTATGTTGTACTAAATTACTGTCTCAAATATCTGAAGGATAAATATGTATCAAATCTTCTAACTCTTTCAGAGCAAGTTCACAACAGCAAAACTAGTAACAGTCCATTTAAGATTAACCACATTGGGCAAAGTAAAACTAGGTTTTATTAGAACAATAGAATACTTTATAGAATATACCGTTAAAGGTCCCATGAAGTGCTTTGAACATGTCAGGTGGTCCATGTCAGATATTATAGAGTAGTCCCCAACCCCTGGGCTGCAGACTGGTACCGGTCCGTGGACCAATTGGTAATATGCCACAAAATAAATCATTAATTATTTTAGTTTTTTTAATTATCTGAGTCTGAACGATCTTTTATTTTGAAAAATCTTTTATTTACTAATATTTACTATCATGAAATATTACCATATTCTCTTGGAAAATTAGCTAGGAAAATGAGTATGAAACAGACATCTTTGGAAAGTTTCTTTGTGAAGGGACCCACGAACTGCCAAGCAATAGATCCGCAACCCATTTATTAATAAATCAGGTGAATCCAGCATGTCTGTGCATGAAGAAGAACTGCTGGAGATCGCAAATGACGGCGGCCTTGTTCACATATCGCATCTTTTCCACGCACAAGATCACTATTTCCAATGAAGGTGCTCGCGTTTTCCTGGCACACCCAGATGAAAACATTTCAACTTTTCAGAATGTCGCGAGTGCACCATGAGTCACGTGACAAGAACTGACCGAGCTAAATACATTGTATGGAATATACACATTTCGGTAGACTAATTATCTCAGGCTCTCAGACATACACAGAACACCCAAACACTAGGGGTGTGACGAGATGCCTACTCCACGAGACGAGACGAGATACAAGATTGGGTTCACGAGAACGAGATGAGACGAGATTTTTACACTATTTTTAAGAAATCCTCAATAATGAAATATATGAATGGAAAATAGTCTTTTATTCAACTGGGAAAAAACCCAAATCGCAAAACTACTTAGGTGCTTTCTTTAAATTAAGTTGTAATGAATGTTATTTTACTTCTATTTTAATGAATTATGTGCAGTAATGGTCATGCAAACACTGATAAATATTTTGCTAATAGCCTATATGAATGGAAAATAATATTTTATATATAATTTAAAATATTAGCAAAATATTTGCTAATATATAAATGGAAAATAGATTTTTATTCAACTAGAAAAAAAATCACAAAATACAATATAGTGTAGGTGCTTTTTAAAAACATTGTAATGAATGGTATTTTATTTCTATTTAAATTAATTCTATGTCATAAAGGACATGCAAACACTGCTAATATTTAGCTATTAACTCTACAGACTGGCTTCTCCCTGTACAATTTCACATGATATATCGAACTTATATCGAACCACACACTGAAACAAATATATGTAATTTTATGTATTTCATTTTTAATTTATTAAATTTCACTTTCATTTAGCAAGGTTTCATTCAGGCCCCGTGACTCACTCTGAGCTACTGGATGCAATCATGCGAATATGAAGGACTGATAGGAGAGTTGTTTTAATGGAGTTTGATACCGCACGCAGAATAAAAAAAAAATTCAGTTTTTCCCGGACAGTATAAACATGTGATCCGTGATGATGATGTGAGGATGAGTCTCCAGGAGTTCATTCAGTGAGTGTGTGTGTGTTTGTTTGCGCGTGCTTAGAGATGTGTGCGTCTGTGGTGCTTTACTGACTCACTAGGTGTGTAAGTCCTGTCGCAAAATGCGGCTAAAAGTCCTTCTTGGTGTTAATAGTTTGATTACAGCGTTTACAAATCTGCACTTCCATAATGCGACTAAAATAGGAATACTCCATGTCTTAATTCCATTTGTGTTTACGACGATTATGCCTTTCAGCCTATCTGAAGTGCTATTCCATTGCATTAAGACGAACCATAATGTGTGGGGCTGTAGTTGTAGCCTATGTTGTATGCGGCACCTGCTGAACTCCGGTAAAAAATCGGTTACCTCACACCCGCCCACCCAACCGAGTGACAAGCACAACTCTGAGGCCAGCCTGGGTTGCCAGGTGTGTGCAAAGCACTTTATTTGCAGATCAAATCCAATCCTGCCTCCAATTGTCAATGCTCATTTCACCCTCACGTTCCATCATAACATCACAACTGACGTGACGAGACAACTTTTCACCTCGACGAGAAATCTCGCAGCGATTTAATCTCGCAAGATCTCGTCGTACGAGATCTTGTCACAACCATACCAAACACTGCAGTGCTTTTTATTTATTTTCCATAAATAACACTTGTATCAGAGTTGGAGCAATGTTTTGTCAGCTGGTCATCCTTTGAGAAAATAGTTGATGGTCGCCTAGCAATCTACAGCTACCACATTACCCCCCCAAACACACAGAGCGCAGACTAATTGTCAAGTGTTGACCGGTCCACGATGATAGAAAGGTTAGAGACCACAGCTATAGAGCATTTGATTGGTCAGAGGACTTGTTGAGAAACTGGATGAGATGACATCAAAAATATCTTTTAGGCGGAAGTGACAGTGCGAATTGTGTAATTGTATTAAAGCGCACTAAATTATAGAAATCCTTAAGTTAAGGATCCTTAAGAAATTCTTAACATGTCAGTCTATTGAATTGAAGGTCTATAGAACCATACTTTAACTGAATAAATGTGGTGAGAGTGGGTTAGCAGGAATAATTTTGAACAGTGCCATGCTTTTCCAAAACCAATTTTTTTTGTAAAGATAAAACGGGTTTAGAACAAGATGATGCTGTATAAATGATGACACAGCTTTCATTTCTGGGTGAGCTGTTCCATTTTAAGTGGCAAAAATGTCTTGCACACACACATCACAACTCCCTCACACATTTCCATCCATTGAAATGTCAGCACGCATGCCACCCTCTTTCTTTGGAAGACATCGAAGCCATACATACACTTGCATCACCAGAGTCTGCCTGCAGGCTTTTCAGAAGTGGCTGTCTGTCTGATGTCCTCTGCGGGTTCGGGATAGTCAGAGGCCTGTGCTTTTCCTAAATCATTAGTCACTGCAGTAAAGCACGCTAAGCCGCACGGCTCTGTACCTCCTCCTAGGTTCCTACACTAAAAGCCAGTGATGATTGCTTTAAACTGGGAGCTTTGCCAGGGAAACCATGAGAATTACAAAATCAATGATACGCCAGAAGAGTCATTCAAGAGTGCCAGGCTGATTTTGCAGGCAGCCCTCCTGCTTCATTGAGATGGTGGTGTAGTCAAGATAAAGGCTATGGTGCGTATGGGGAGCAGATGAGAGAAATGAGGGGAGGGATTGTGGGAATTGAAGGATGAGTATGAATGACTGGAGAGCACAGACGAGAAGCGCATGGTGGACACCTGCCCAACATTACATAGACTATTGTGGAAGCATCCAGCCAACGCTGCTAAATGAGCCATTTAGAAGACCTCTGCAATATTGCTTTCTGTCTTTTTCCCCCCATTGTCTTTTTGCTGTTTAGAGGTTTGGTGCCGATTTGGTCCATGCCCGAGAGAGTCATTACTCCATCTCTTGCCTGGTATCGATTCTCTTTGTATTGTACCATATAGCCCCTGTTTGATGGGAGAGTGGCTGTTCATCGCTAAAGGATTTGTTCTTATCTTCAAGGTTGCCTGGCCTCATGGTATGGCCGACCTTGTGAAAACAGCATGTCCATTACTCCTACTCTGACATCTCTGACAGATCCTGTTAGTCTGGGCTTCAGTCTAAAGAGCAGAGACTGCCAGCCCACCCAGATACCACCTGCATTAGACCTTCTAAACCCGCCAGGTACTGTATTTATAACTCACCTACACAGGCTTTTAGGACTGGGGTATCTATATAGATTTCTTGATTCAATTTGATTCTGAGTGAAAACCTCTTGATTTCTTTCTGATTACATTCCCTTCTGTCTTATTTTGTCAAGCTCTACATCACTTTTGTGAGTGCCCTCTGTAGGACATGTTATTGAATGAATGAACCCATCTAACTCGAGAAAACAAACAAATAAAAATGAAATGAATGGCAACTATGATTTCTATTAACATCTATGAATTTAGTTTGAGCAAAGTCATATAAACTGGGCACATTTTTTTTTTACTTTAAAGAACCATCTCATAGTAGACATTTGTTTGTAAATCACTCAACACTGATCAGAGTATGGAGGGTTTTCCCTGCAAAAAGAATTATGAGGTGGCCATCTCCATCAAAGTTTGTACCACCTACCAAAATCAGGCAGGCAGTCACGACAGTAACCAAGTGATGTTCATGCACTGGTCATGTATTTAATTAAATTTAACATACCTTTTTTTAAATAAGGTAATTGATTTGATGAGATAAGAATAATGCAAAATGCTTTTCAAGAGTTCACACTTAGCTATTGCTTGATATAATTTGCAGATTTGGCATGCTGTCGCGGGAGAGAACCCTGAGCTTGGGTTCTTGTAGCTTGACAGGAGGTTCGATATCTGTTAGGTCTCAAGAGCTCCCCCTGGTAAAAGAGGAAAAGGGTAGATGGGGTGGAAGGAAGGTAGGATACATGGGCTTATTTATTGGAGGCTAGAAATAATCTGATTGGTCTAGCAATGATATCTGATTAGACTAGCAATGATTATTGATGTGAGATCAGCTGCAATTAATCATACCATGTGCTTCTCTCAAAATTAGTTTATAAAACTTCTTTTGTTTCATTTCATGATGAGAATACCACCTCCACCTCATTCTGAGCCAGGAAAGAACATGGTATGTATTTTTGATTCACTAAAAATAGCTGGCATCTAAAAGTAATTTGTTCTTAATTAAGGGCGTACTCACACTATGCTCTCTGAACCATGCCCAGGCCCGTTTCCCGAATTGTTTGAGATGTGTGAGTGCTCTGAATCGGGCTCAGGCACGGTTCACTTGGCCGGCCCTGGCCTGGTTGAAAGAGGTGGGGCAGAGCGTGGTTCACTTGGGCTCAGGCGCGGTATGCTTGTGTGTGAGTGCAAAACGCGATTGAGCCCGAACTGAAAGCGAGACATGACTTTTAAGGGACTGTTTCATATGGATTAATTAATCATTCTTACTGTTCAATGAATGCTAAATTGTCTTAGTTTATTAAAGACGCAAACCCCTCACTGCACGTCAGCTGCGTCTTCCGCAAACCTCCTAATTCCTGCAGCACGAGGACTTTATGATTGTTTATAAGCGTCACAAGTGGCTGATCTGTTCTGCGAAATATTTGACTGCATATCACCGCATATCAAACGACTAAAACGATATAACTAAAGAAATCTCTACTGTGCTGAGCGAGAGCGCTTACTGAGCAGCACATCATCGATGACGTACGCGTGCCCAGGCCTGAATGCAATGTGAGTGCGGGTCATCGGGGGAGACGGGAGGGGGGACAAGCGTGCTTTGGCCCGGTTCAAGGCAACTGTACATAGTGTGAGTACGCCCTAAGGCTTTTAATTTGTTTTAAAAAAACAGCCTATTGTTTTGGCTCCACAGGTCACACATGATGTTTTAGATTCATTAAGAAGAACTGGCTTATAAAGTCCAACGTAAAGTTTAATTGAAGACTTCATATTGACTAAAATCAGGCAAAAATTATTTGTAGATAATTTGGCTAAAAATGTGTAGCTTATTCCAGGAGATTGTCAGAGATTTCCAAAAGAAAAATTGTTTCAGCTGCCAACAACCATTGGTCTATGGTGATTGTGTTGGTGGATGTGGCTCTGAGGCTCTGCCTTCCTTTTTTTTGTTCAGGCCACAGAGGTCAGACATCCATGAGTAAACAGCAAAGAGATGATTTACAGCAGAAATTGAAACATAATTAAAAATCTGTCACACAATGAGTTTAGAGGTAGATACAACTGATGTGTGATCATTAATTCACATTAATGTTGGACTTTTACTTATATTTATAAATATGAGTTAATATAGTGCATAAGTGTTTTATGTGAAGTTTGCCATTAGCATTAAGCATTTTTTTATAATGGATTATTCCAAAATGTGTATAAAACATTTTTACATCCAAACAGCTCAACACTGGTAGTGGTCGACCACTTTATCACTGTGGTGGCCAATACCTGCTACTATCACAGCCATAATAAAGTGCTAAATAAATATGAAACAACAGAATTTTGCTGAAGTTAGGAATTGAGAGATCTTGTAGTCAATACAGATACTGCCAAATGTACATGACTGGCATTGACATAGAAAAGAAAATTTGCATGTTTGGATGATCAAAAGAATAAATAAATAAAGATCAGCCTTGGAATTTATATATTTTACATCAATCGAACTGTTAAGACTTTTATTTTTATCCAGCCCTATAGGCTCCAACATTTAGATGGAAGACTTTCTTGAAAAGGGATGTAAGCATTACTCTTATCAGAATTCCTATATTAAGAGAAACTGTGAACTATTAGAGTGATAAATTACAGACAGATAACCCCCGTAGCTTTTAGGTCACCTTTAGCCAGTCCAGAAACATCATTAAATTCACTATTGATAGCGTTGATGGTAATAAATAGATGGCCGTTCATATATTTCCCAGCTTCCAAGTCTTGTGACGGCACCATTGATTAAAACACAGCTATGCCTCAGAAAAGGTACACAAGGTTAGTTGTTCAGAATGCTGATGGCATTCTTTTGCGCAGGATCCCTTTTATAATTAATCTCCATGTCTTCCAGCAAACCTCTGATGATGGGTAGGAAGCATCTGTGTACCGTAGGGACCGCTTTGCACACATTTTTTGGGGGGCCAGTGTAAATGGTGTTTAAAGGACGTCACTGTCGCTGTAAAACACTGCCAGGGGACTCAGGTAATGGGCTCTGGGAGTATAAATCATAGCCTCCCTCATATTGACTTTTAACATTACGCTCACATCCACGGCACAAGAGCGGCTAAATCGTTCTCATATATGCAAGGCTGTAAATAAATAAACAAGAGCCCCCGTATTTCTCTGAAGCCGCTGGAACGTCTCCAGACAAGCAAATGCAGGGACTTGGAGACTGACATGCTTCTGTGCTGCACTTTGCCTGATTAATACAGTGATTTCCCACTCCCCTTTCTGCATCATAAACTGTCCGGTGCACTTTAATCTTAAGATGAACTGGGTCACATATTCCTCTCCTTTGAAACTAATTATAAGCCTTGCACTTTTAAATTATAAAAATGATCTTATTCTGTCCTGTGGTCATATCCAGGATGACAAGATTAAGAGGAGGAGAAAAAGAGGGTTGTGCTGGAGGAAGATTTATATCTCTAGATGCATAGACACGGTCCTTTAGGAAGGGCTTTTTGTATGAATTCTTGCTGTACCCGTAACCCTTTTTTCGCTGCTTATGGCTGACTTTAGCTGACTGTCTTCCTCTCTCTCTCTCTCTGGACACAATGAGGGAATAAAAGTGTGTGAATTTATGAAGGAGGAAAAGAAGCTGATGTGGCAGTGGGATCCATAATCTCTTTCTGTTTTGTGCGTGTGACCGGGAGAGGGAGAAATGTGCAGTCGTGGCCTTGACTAATAATGAGGGAAAATGTAGCTTATATATGTTCATTCAGAGCTGTTTTTAGCCATGGGTGTGTAGGGCTGCAGCAGGATTAAACTACCACAGTGCGTCCTGCCATTGGTGTATCAGTGTTAAAAAGCTTTTAGAAGCTTTTGTTCATTTTATGGCTTCTCCTGCTAAAATGACTGAAGAGAGGCACTGGGTTTTTTGATGCATTGTACAAAACAAAACAAAACAAAACAAAACAAAACAAAACAAAACAAAACAAAACAAAACAAAACAAAACAAAACAAAACAAAACAAAACAAAACAAAACAAAACAATCCAGTCATTTTGGAATTTATTTCTTTTATTTATGAGACACAGACCAATAGTAAATAAATATGAAATATAAATAAATGACAAACAATATGGACAGTACACCTCAATGTGGATCATACACCCGGCGCAATAAGGCACAAGATGTGTTTGGTGTGATTTGTTGCTATTTTCAGACCAGCGCAACCCTAATTTTCACGTTTTGCACCACGTTGTTTAAATAGCCAATCCATTTACGCCACTTTGTGGACTCGTGGATGTGCTGGTCTATAAAGGAGGTGTGTTAAGGTGCATTGTTGGCATGTTGTTATTTTGAGGAACTGAAATAGACATCGCTATTGACCAACTGAAAGCTGATCTAAAAACCAGCGCAGAGCGCGTTAGTTATGCACCTTTGCTGGTCTAAATGCTTACACATTGCTTAATACACACAGGATGTACAGTGATACACAAATATCATAACATTTGCAAAAATTTTATTAAAATTTAACTTTTATTTTTTAATAATTAAAAATTTATTATTTTCTACATAAATATAAAAACCACTACCTCTTTTATTATATGAATATTTATATTTGTTTTAATAAAAACACGTTTAAATTTGTACACTTGTCGGGTTTTGGAGACGTCTGCATTACCATATGGGGCATAAAAATAGGACTTTGTTTTGACCCCACTTTATTATTATTGTTCATTTATTTATTGGATTACTACTGGAAATTAGAACTGAATTTAGAAAAAGCTTTGAAACAAATCTTTGCACTTAACAAACAAATATGTAGGCTAATGGAGTTCTTCAGTGGAGTGTATACAACACTGTTTCCTTATCCACGAAAGTAAAGGAGTAAAGTAAAGAGTAAAGTAAACTAAAGAGAAAGTGAAGAGGATGAATGGAGGAGGCTCGTTATTTAACCTTGCGCAGGTGGTTTAACTGTTTCCTTGCTAGTGAAGCGTTCAGTTATTCCACAAAGTTTGCCATATACAGTTGAAGTCAGAATTATTAGCCCCCCTGAATTATTAGCCCCTTGTTTATTTTTTTCCCCAATATCTTTTTAAAAGAGATTTTTTCAACACATTTCTAAACATAATAGTTTTAATAACTTATCTCTAATAGCTCATTTATTTTATCTTTGCCATGATGACAGTAAATAATATTTTACTAGATATTTTTAGAGCCCTAGAAGTTTTCTAAATGAGTCAAAGTTTATCACATATTGCATACAAATATTCTAGCAGGTGTCTGTATGAATTCCATGTGTGTATGCAAATAATTCATTTAAATAAAAATATATTTTAGAAAAAATATTACATTGCTGTTGTTGTTGTTGTCAGTAATATTGTATCATGCTGGATAAGTTGGTGGTTCATTTCACTGTGGCGACCCCAGATTAATAAAGGGACTAAGCCGAAAAGAAAATGAATGAATGAATGAATGACTGAGCACATGTCGTTTTAATAGCTTGAAACAAAGATTTATAACAATTAGGATTGTATCTCTTAATCTGAGTGTTCCTTTATTAGCCAGCAGCAAAATTTTGTTAGTATTTAAAATAAGCATTTAGTCTTTTTGTTTCATATCCGACATGTGGAATATCTGAGTACATTTTGTGTGACAAAGCAGTATATTATACCCATTTGTAGTCTGTTTTGTTCCAACAATTAAGAATCAGTGTATCATTTCTCTTACTGTAGCACATTGTGAAGTTACAGATGTATATCTGTTTTCCAGATAGTCTTTGTGGAGAGAAATGTCATAGTCCCCAAGCGCACATTGGCACTGTCTAAATGACTTGTTCCTCTCGTATCTTTCCAGCCCATACAAGGTGCTGGACAAGCAGACTCACTGCCAGCCTTCTTTCCTTCTCTTTTATCCAATAATCACCATGTGCTCAGATTTGACTTCTCATTACAGTCTTTCAGCACAATCAGATGCAGACATCACCAACAGGGCTGCCCAGGGTGCAATCAAGATCATATGTAATCTTCACAAAATCACATTTCATTATTTCTGACCCATCGGGTTGAACACTAAATTCTGATATCAGCCAAAGGGTAGA
The DNA here is from genome assembly GCA_903798205.1 of Danio tinwini. NCBI lineage: Eukaryota > Metazoa > Chordata > Actinopteri > Cypriniformes > Danionidae > Danio > Danio tinwini. The sequence goes on from CAIGQZ010016425.1 coordinate 15,135,618, forward strand.
GATGCTAGAGATCTTAGTGCTCCTGTTTGTACTCAGCTGAACACATCACTGATATTTATGATTAATTTACCTGCAATTTGCCATACAAACCTCTCCATCCTACTTGTGAAAACCATCAATTTTTAAATACATCATTTGGGCTCTCTGATAGATCTATAATTTAGCAGTTCCTCTAAAAAATGTGGCATATTTTTGCAATTATCCCCAAGGCCTTAGGTGCATGGGAAGTCGTGAAATGAATATTGCATTACTCACACTTTTTAATAAAATTAATTATTTTAATAATGAAGATTTGTAGCCCTTGCTTAATGAAAAGGGACAGTTCAGACTCACGTTGATACAAACACTTTCTTGCTTTTACAAATCAAGGTGATTTTATTTTTATTATTATGCTGCACACTATTTTGTGCATTATGAAAGTGAATGAAAGCTGGAGATTTTAAGCTTAATGGTGACAAAAAGCACCATAATAGTTCCATTAAAGTGGACTAAATGACTCATGTGCTTTATTCTAATTCTTCTGAATCCACATGATAGATTTGTCAGAAGAAAAGACCACATGAGGGTCACAATGTAAAACTTACTAACCTTAACAGTAAAACTCTACTATAATCAGAAAATTAACCTGTTAGTTGGTTAACATTAAGTTTACTTGCTATATATGGACATAATAGATGTCCAGATAGGGACAAGTATTATCACATTGTTTTTTTTCATAACATAACATATTGATATTTATCACAATATTAATTTATCATTAATGGAGATAAAATTACATTCCACTTTTGTTACATGCTGAGAATGAATTAACTTGTTTGTTCACAGTCTAACGCCACAGATTAGGTTGTAAATTTTGTTCATTTAGGGCCATTATGAAAATCACATTTCATTTTTCTTAAATTCTCTATGTTCCTGCTCAGCATAATTGAGTACAGCCCATTTTGAAAATGAATATTTTATCCATATCTAAGTAGGCAATGGGAATAGGAATATAGGCAATGTATTTTGTTGCATTTAAACAAAACAGATTTATAAAAACCAATATATTTATAATTATATTGATAAAATAATGTTTTAGTAACTAAACATATTTAGAAATTAAAAGATAATACAATTAAATTTAAGCAAAATATTGCAAAAACTACAAATTACAAAATTTTTCCTCTTTTTTAAAAATTTGTGTTTAATATTTTTCTGTAACATAAATTTGGGTATACTTTTTGGACCGTTATCGTAAGTTATTTTGATAGATAAACTTTATCTCTATCTTAACTCTATAAAAAGATTTGGAGTCCTATTAAAAATATGAATTTAAAAGATAGATTCGTAAGGGGTGTACTTATATATTCTAAGCACTGTATGTTTAAGTCTATGTTTTATGATTTAATACAAATTTATCATCACATGTGTCTAATTCATTAAAGTAAATTCATAAAAAATGTAAATAAACTGAATAAATAAAATATTAAGTTTTTTTATGAGTTGCAGTAAACGAATAAATAAAAATGTAAGTAACTAAATAAATAAAATATTAAGTTTTTATTTTTGATCAAGATGCTGCCCATCATTTTTGCCTTATCAAAAATGTTGATTGTGTACTACTATAGTAGTAATGTAATTATGTGGTAAATTCTTCAAGTTAAACCGGTTTGCCATAAGACCTTTCTGTGTATTTGATGAAAAAAATGTGAAGAAAAACCCTCAGAGCAGTTCTGGAGGCAAATTTTATGTCTCCTTATATTGAATAGATTGACTTTTGAGTTTGAGTAGTTTTCACACATAACATGCATGTATAAGTCTGTTAAATGTTGTAAAATAATTATTAAGATTTCATGTGTGTCACCATGTGTTTTGTGTCAATTGATTAGTATTACCTTAGCCATGCAGTGCTGAGTTAATAACTCATTACATGCAAATCTAATTTAGGTAGGCATATTTGAGATATTATGTGATTGTAATTAGATCATATTATATTTAAAAATGCTCATAATGAGATTATAATTTTTTATGGATTACGAGATTACATATTAGCACAGTGGCCATAAATTAATTAACTGATTTACACTAATTCTTTTATCTGCTTTTTGTGTTCTCGAAGACCTGAAATTTAAAGTGCATGTTATAGACAAGTTCCTGTTCATACGTTCATACTGTTTTAATGATTACTTGCAATCTAGATTATATTACTGACTGCAGTTTTCATTGTGTCATTTAAAATCATTAAAAGTCTACAGTCTGTGATTTGTCCTGTGGTTGTTTCCTTTACCACCTGTTGTTTTTAGGGGGCCATTTTTGTAGTACTTCAATGGGTTGGTATTACCATTATTGGTTACATCTGTTTCACTGTAAATTTAGCACACGCAAAGAAAATGAATTCACAACACTAACCTTCTTTATGTCTGTTTTTGGAGGACGCGATCAGAAGTCATCCAACCAATGACTATTAAGTTTTCAAAGCTATACAAGTGTCACATCTTGTGTATTTTATAGTCTTTGAATATATCCATATAATGAGTTCTATAAATCAGTGTTATTAGCAGTGCTTTACATTAACACCCGCCAAATGCTGGTAGATTTCGGTTGTGGCAGGTTAGATAGCCACTCCCACTAGCCACTTTGACTGGCTGAAACTCATTTTTGCCAGTGCTGGCTCGTCGTCACTACAGATTAGACTGTTAGTATATGACCGTTTGTCTATATGCGTACAAATGTGATTTTAGAATCGAGCAAAAGAAAGCAGGTGAATAAGGAATGAGAGGATCACGCGCATGGTGAGACAGGCTTTTCTCACTCACTGACGAGGGCTTTAGTGTTTAAAAGCTCCTGTGCCGTTTCCTCACTCGAAGCAACCGTGCCTGGAAACGAAACTAGTGCGATGCTCGTACACCCACAGTCCTTCAAGGACTCGAGATTTTTTGTAAGCAGCAGCAGTTGTTGTTGTTTAGCTTAAAACCATTGTTTGAACAGATTATTAATGAAAGCATCATCCTTTCATTATCGCGCACAGATTGTTTTGTACCCGCTTTCTTTTGCTTGCAGTAATTTTTGTTAATATAGCTTAATAATCATCCTTTACAATAATATTGCTTTAATATGTTGTTGTGTGCATAGTTAACTGGTGATTTGGGATCTTGAGCCAGAACAAACCACTGTGCATAGTTTTAGATGCGTAAAAATATATATTTTTAACTGTTTTGTTGAATAAAAAGAGTACATAGTATTTTGATTTGTTTTGACACATAATTTAAAATATGTGGCAAGGAAATAATTAGTTTAGTGTGGCCAGAGAAAAAAAAATGGTAAATTCTTATTGTGTTGAGCCCTGAAAAGTCTTGTGAAAGAAAACTAATTGCAATGCGACACTTTTTTTATGAAAGCATAACCCTTTTGCTCATGGTCATTGAGTAAGCTCATAAACAAAAACAGTTAGATGAATGAGGAGGCAAGTGGAAAAAATAGAAAATCTAAATGAAGTAATTTTAACATGCCACAACCCATGCCAAAGTCAAATTTATGCATATAAAATATATTTTCCCAACAACAAAATTGTGGCTAGTGAAAATGGCGAGTGGTTAGTAACGGTAGAAAACTACTAGCCACAATGGCTGGTGATCAAAAAAAGTTAATGTTAAGCCCTGGTTATTAGCAAACAATTAGCACTGTTGAACTGCAACGCAAGCTTTTAGGCCATTATTGAGAACAAAATCACACATTCTTGAAGGTGAGAGTATGAAACCTCACTAAACCCCTGTGGCTGCATGTACGTCACCCCTGACTAACTTAAAATGGAGCAAGAAGAAGAGCAAGTTGTGCTCTCTGCTCCAAAAATACTCCCATCTAGTTTTTTAATCTCACCAAAACCCTTGCAGATCTACTGTAAGAGCAAACTCAGTCTCCAACTCTCTTTGTAGGGGACTATAGAGGACATCAACGGCCAGTTTGTCATTTTAAAGAGAATCAATGCAGGATCAGGGGGTAATTTATTCATCATCGAGGTGCTCGGTAGGAGAAATGGTCTATTGGCAGATTTTGGATTTAGGTTTCCTGGCAGACAGCGTTTGGACAAATGTGCTTTAATATAGATAATGCTAAATCAACAACCTCATAATATCTTATTAAGCCTTGCAGTTGCTGGTATACACGCAGGTCAAAGTGAATCCTATTATGGGGCTAATTGAATGTTCGGATGAGAGAATGTTGCTGTTTGATGAGGTGAACGGCCAAGTTTTTGCTTGTGTGTGCGTGTTTGTGATGTTCAGCAGGAATGCTGTTGTATAGCTGTTAATGAATGGAGAGAGATGCACAGCTTAGTCAGTGCAAACAGCAGGGGTGTAAAATGCTGGCTAGACATGAAGTATGCTGGGGCAGAGGGTGTGGTCAGCTAAAAAAGAAAACAAGGGAAAAACTCGAGACATCAAGATCTTTTAGAGCAATTTTTTATGTTAAGATTTACTGTTCAAGACGAAGATACTGAGATAAGAAAACTCTGGTTATTTATAGTAAGTTAGGAGTCGTCTGATTGGATAATCGATCATGGGTTAATGCAGGACAGCTGAGAACAATCATAAGCACGTGATCCTCTCGAAGGATCCAGTCTTGTTGCCTATCCAAGTTTTAGGAACAACAAATAATAACTTGACTTCTAGTTGATCACTTGGTATCAGAAGTGGCTTAT
>CAIGQZ010016425.1:15165894-15184586 GCA_903798205.1 Danio tinwini
AATAATAATAATAATAATAATAATAATAATAATAATAATAATAATAATAATAATAATGGCTGATGGGACAACCGACAACACTCACTTTCGACTGCACTACAAATCCCATCAATCACTTTACTCATACACCTGGCCTAGATCCCCAATTGATTGCAAACAGACACAGTTGAAGCTGTTCAGGACTAATTACACAAAAACCTATAATTAACACCTACACCTCTCAAACACACACATGTTGCTGAGTCTTGTGTCTAGTGTCAAGTGAACATTACAACTCGATTATGATTTTTATTACGGTTAATATGTTTGTTACAATTATGTGGTTTGCCGCCTGAATTGACCACTAGCCTGTTATTGACCCCTCTACTGGATTTGCCTGTATGTTACCCTTTGCCCCTGATTGTGACCATTGTCTGCCTGACCATTCTCTGTGTAATAAATCCTGCATTTGGATCCGCAAATCCGTTGTCAGCGTCTCCCTCTGTGACAACTATTATAGTTTAAATAATATTTTTTGAATATAATTAATATACATATTTTTATATTTATTTTAATTTAGATAAATTTTAGTTTTTATAAATTAAACATTTATTTCACAAACATGATACAATATGACAATATTATTGTTGTTATTGTTTTGTGTATTATTATTTAAATGATTTAATATACATTGCAGTGTTTCTGCTAGAATTTTTTCCAGCTGTGGTGGCAGGCCTTTTACATAGATCTACCAACTACCTATGCCGTTATTTATTTTTTATTTTATTTTATGTTTATTGTGAACAATCAATTGAGTACAAGCATACAGCATTTCAAGGTACAATTGAATCTCAATATGTGACCTTAAGTGGTATACTTAAGTTATGTACATTATTGTCAGGTGTATTAACTACACTGTAGTACTCAAATTTTGTAAATTATAAAATGAAAAACAGCATAAAGAGAGAAAAAATAAATAAATAAAAAACTAATAAAAAATAAATAAATAAAAATTAAAGCACTATTTACATCCAGGGTGAGAACGCATGCCATAATATAATTCCTTCCAGAATAATCTAAACTGTCCAACTTCATTATACACATGGGGATGTCACACAATACAGTATGAATATGTATAACCATATACATGTACACACATTAGTATATATTTATCTATCAGATCAACATCTTCTATTCATTTATAGCAACAAAGTCAGGTCTTCTAACTAAAATATATTCAACCCATTTCTTCCATTTTCCCAGGAATATCCTTCTTAAAGTTGATGACAAAAGTGATTTTTTTCCATTGTGTAGATCTCAATAGTTGCATCTATCCAGTTACTTAGGGTTGGTTGCTCTTGCTGTAGCCATTTGCGTGTGATAGCTTTTTTGCTGGCTGCCATGAGAGCACACATAAGGTATTTATTGTCTGCCGTTACTGTATCTGGATCCACACAGCCAAAATATAACAACTTACTTTCTAGAGGTATATCTATTTCACATATATGTTCAAGAGCCTCCTGTATTTCTATCCAATATTCTTGATTATACATACAATCCCAAAATATATGATAATGGTTTGCTTTATTGCATCCGCAGTTACGGCAACATTTTGGAGACTTGTTGGTAAATTTGGCTGTTAGTGCTGTGGGTTTTGAAATATCCAATAATGTTTTTCCAACAGTATTCTTTCCAGTTTAATGAACTTGTTGATTTCCATTGAAATTCCCATATATTTGTCCACTCTTCATCAGTAAAGGTTGTTCCACTTTCTGTCTCTCATTTTCATTTTATGTAGTATGTGGAATGTGTTTTTATACTTCTAAGACTCTTATATATCAGAGAGATTATTTTGTACTTTATACCTGATGTGTGTGCTTTTTTAATTAGATCTATCAATGGATTCTGATTGTCTTCAAGTTTTCCTTTTATTTTCTGATCATAATAATTTCGCACCTGTAGATACCTATATAAATCTTGATTTTCAAGTAGAAAACTGTCCTTTAATTGTTGAAAGCTTAAAAATTTCTCATTTTTGATGATGGTACTAAAGGAGGAAATTCCCTTGTTTGCCCATTATTTAAATCTGTTATTTAATCTGTTTGGTGTAAAATCAGAATCATAAGCAATCCATTTTAAAACTACAATATTTCAGCAAGTTAAATTCTTTAATCACTAATGCCCATACATTTAAAGTAAGTTTTGTCCATGGGTCTTCTATTTGTTTTTTGTTTTTTGTAATATGGCTTGAACAAGGGTATTTTTAAATGTAAATTGTTCTATATCTTTCCATAGGGCATGCTAGTGTCACACCAGTTTACCACAGTCCTAATTTGTGATGCTGTATAATAATCTTTTAGAGAGGGGAGAGCCCATCCTCCTTTATCTTTCAACAGCTGCAGTGTTTTAAAGCATACTCTGGGCTTTTTTTTTACTGCCAAAGTGTTTTATCCCATTCTATGAATTGTTTCTCAGGAATTTCTACAAGTAAACACTAAAATAAATATAAGAATTTTGGTAAACTGTTCATCTTAATTGTTTTGATCCTTGAACTAAAGCTAAAAAAGGGGATTAAATTCCATCTGGTTAAGTCTTCTCTGGTTTTGGCAGTTATAGGGTCGAAGTTCATTTTTTGGATTTTTTTTGTGTGTCTTTTGTTAGATGGATACCTACATATTCAAATGATTTTGTATGCCATTTTAGTGAGTATATGTTTTTATATTTGTAGGGGGATTATAATTATATGTGATTATTTCAGTTTTTTCTATGTTTAATTTATATCCAGAGATATGTGTTTCCTCCACATTTTGTATTCAGGTTTCAATTTCGTCAATATGATCCTCTGCATGGCTGATTCTTTGATTAGTCTTATTTAATTCAGTCTTGATTTAATCCAATTGTCCTTCCGAAAGTCTTGAATTTCCTCCAGGATTCGTTCCAGATTAATGTGCATGTTGTCTGGGTTACTAGACTGTTGATGGTTAGCATCATGCTGCTGTGCTAACGCATGTGTTCCAGCGGCGCCTACTTGCTGTCTGCCTTCAATTTCCACCAATTCCAGGTTGGTTTTCCTGCTCTTTTCTCTCGTTTCCATTGTTGTCCCACTATTATAGATTATTTTGTAACAGTTTGGGGTATTTCCCAAGTTTGAGTGAGGTTATTAATATAGTTGTCGGAGGAGATGATGCACTATGCTGCCATTCCCTCACTCGCCGGAACCGGAAGCTCCCCTTTGGCGTTATTTCAATGACAAACGTTGTGAGCGCAGTATTACAAGTTGAGATCGCATTTATGTAATACGAGCATGCTAATCACTTTGCTTGCGTGCCAATTTTCTCTGTTCATGCACAAAACTTTTTGGACACCCTCAAATATACACTGCTCAAGTGCAGATTTCTTGTGCGTTCTCAAATAAACGCTGCTGAAGTGCAATTTAGCGCGTTTATGTAAGTCTCCAATATTTATATGATTTGCTAGGAATATTTATGAATGTCTTCTACAGAGCGGCATTAATGCTTCCTGAAGTAAAGTGAATTGGCTATAAACTCCAGCAAGATAAAGTCATTGTATGCAGAGCCATAGACATTTATCTATAAAGTATAATTATGGAAACTGTGTTCATCATAACTGAAAGCTACAACGTGTTTGCATGCCTCACACATCACGGACCTGTCAGTCAGTTAGTCAGTCAGCATGTCATCTTAAAAGGTTAAACAAATAATGCACAGCACTACTACGGTTACAGAAAAATCAGTATATAATTTGCTTACCTTTTAATACGTTTTGGTGCGTTTATAACCTGATTTAAAAAAAAAAACGACTGATATTTTGAATGAGAAGCTGTAATGTAGCCATGATGAGATGGATTTTGGTGTGGCGCCCCGCCATGGAAGAATGTAGCAGAAACCTTGCATTTTTATTTAAACATTATTTGTTTGTTTTTATGTAGTTTAAAACGTTGCTGACATTATGAAACTAATATGAAAATGAAATATAAAAATGTGCATCCAGAACATATGATGCAATATGACAAATTTGTGTATTCTAAACAATTTCTATTTCTATATGATTGTCTTGCAAATGTTTAACCTTTTAGAGGACAGTGAAGTCAAGAACAGAAAACTGTGTATTACCTAGAAAGTATCAAAAGTATTAGTAAAGTATCTAATGCTGTTTCTTTTTAAAGGTTTAAAAAATTTTTTTTGGGTAAGGTCAGAGACTCAGTGACCATGTCAGTCATGATATGTGTAATTTGGCATAGTCCTTCCTTTTGACATGTAAATAGCATCATCAGTGTGGCCTGTCAAAATCAGTGTATGCATCCATGTACCATATTTTCTTCCTGTCAGCCTCAACACTACTTCCTGTAACCCTCCCCAAACAGAGCGAAGGATCCGTGGGTGGACGCATTTGTCTGATGTTGATTGTTGTCACAGGCTGTCATATCTCATATGATGAGGTTTGCTCACTCTATACGATTGACCTTATTTGAGCACACAGGGCCTCAGATGATAATGTTGGAATGCCTCGTCTTCATAACTTTGATTTTTTTTCCCCTGTTTACTGTGAGCCATAAAAAGCATGAAATATAGAAACAACTCATTAGCAACCAAGTTTTGGGAAATTATAAAGAGCCTGCAGGCTAAAATAAAAAGGCAGGCTGTAGCGCAGTCAGCCTTGCATTGCGAGGCAGCGTTGTGGAAGAATAGGAACCCAAGGGCCTAGTGGAGAGACGGGCACGCTTTAGGGTGGGGGTGGGGTGAGCTTTTATTGCAGCCTTTGCATTTAGCAAACAGTCCACAAACAAACAGGATGTCAAGGAAAGTGCTGAGACTTTTATAGTAAAAGGTAGCTCTATTCTTTGAACCACTACAAGGAAAGAAACTTAAACGTATTACTGTATTTCTAAAGTCCTTCAAACCCAATGGTGTTAAAAGACTTCCTGAAGTATGTAGATCATGTGAGTGAGACCACAATAAATGCTCAAGGAGATTTCTTTACTGTCATTTCAAATGGAAATGTGCACGATGCAAATGTTTGATCATCTGACTATGCTTGAGCATTCATGGTCCTGATGTATCTCGTTACAAACTAAGTGTGCAATGGTACATTTGGAAAATCTAGGCCAGAGTATGTTCTACAGCAGCAGGCATGTAGGCACAAACCCTGTTGTGCTGGGTCTGTTTCCTTCTGGAAATGTTTTGATTCCGTCTCTTGTCATTGATCTGTTTATCAGTTAGCTGGTTTATATATATTGTTGATGATCCTTTGAGAGCAAGAGACAAGAGAGGCCCTTCAGTTCTACCTATTAGTTAGATTTGTTGCAAATACTGTAAATGCTATACATTACAACTGTAATATAACCATGACAGATATTGCAATGAGCAAATAAATGCACAACCATGTTTTGTTTTTTTAATCAGCTTTAAATATACACATGGACATGCTTTTGGTACTTTAATGTCCTCATTTTGCAGTGTTTACCCAAGCTGTTTGATTGGCTATATCAAGAAATGGTAAAGATCGATTAGCTCTTTGAATTTATATTCAAGACTTGGGTTTATTGAGAGTTTAAGCTACGTTCGATTTTATCCACAGCTAAAACAAACAATTGCACTTGGTACTTGAACACACCTACTGTATCCTGAATGCAATCTTACTGCAATCACTCCTTTTAGGAAAACATCAAATTCTGTCATAAATGTGGCTGCCATTAACCTATTGACTAAATTATTGACTATTCCACCAACCCTAACGATTAATATTATATCAAAATCAATCATTTTACTTAATATTATTTTAATTCATTTGCAACTTTTACATGAAGTAGTGTTCAATGAAATGGTACAATCATAACAACAAGCCCTTGAGTTACAGTAGGTGAGAGCCTCATGCATGAACTGTGCACTGATTGACAGGGTCCTATTTGTTGCTTCAGAACATTCATTCAGAGATTTTTGCTACACTACATAATGTGGAGTCTTCATGCACAGAAGAAATTCACTGGAGAAGTATGAAATAATATATCTCTGTAAATATAATTTTAAATGCACGTGTTGCACACTAACCTAGCCCCTGTACTGTATGTTTCCTCTTCGGGTGTTCATGCATCATGCTTTTACTGCTGTGATATAATAATAACACTGTAGCATTATTGAGGTGACTGAATGATGTAATGCACATTGCTTATGCTAATGATTTAAATAAAATGAATGAAAAAGCGTGAAAAAAGTAAAGTAATATAAAATGATAAGTAGATAAGATGTGCGGTAATTATCAGCGTCAACTGAGTCAGTTATATCGACAACTCACAGCAGGACTAGTCATGAATAATTAAGCAAATTTATTTTTTTTGGATAAGGACATGCAGACTTATGAATATTTATTGTGCAAAAGTCACAAAGTATGACTGTATTCTTCTGTCTTTGATGTTGGCACAGATTTCAAACATGGAAGGACAAAAGAGCCCAAATAAACTATTAACGATTTAAATGAACACATATGCCCTCTATAATGCAGTTCAGGCTCATGTGTCCATGACTACATTTTTGACAACCGACAAATATGTACCCTGGACTTTCTTGCAGTTTTTTTCACTAATCCACCAGAGGGCACCGTGTGCATTTTTAACGATCTCAAATACGCCGCTGTGGACATTACTGCGAATACTAATGTCTTTCTCGTGCGCATCCATGAGAGAAGCCAGTCAGCTTGTGCATAATATATCAGTTTGATATCGACTGACTTACACACCCCCTTCCCTAAACCCAACCGATAGTGTTTTCAAAAACAAACTAGAAGAGAAAAGCCATTGTGGTTTCCAATGCGACCTTTTGCTTTTTTCTTTATTTTTTTGATTTACTGGGCTTGTGGCATTGTCATTTGTTTGTTCTGCTCCACTGTGCCTCTCAAGTCCAGCGCCATACATAGCAAGCTACTAAGCTAACTGGTCTTGCTGGAAAAGTCGGCCATACGAAGGTAATCGGTAGTTATGAGGTAATGAGTTGCTTTTTGAGTGTTCCTTTCATGTTCCCGTTTTACATGTTATAATTCAGTTCATTATAGTATAGTTCGGGCAGCACGGTGGCGCAGTGGGTAGCGCTCTCACCTCACAGCAAGAAGGTTGCTGGTTCGAGCCTTGGCTGGATCAGTTGGCATTTCTGTGTGGAGTTTGCATGTTCTTTGTGTTCGCGTGGGTTTCCTCTGGGTGCTCCGGTTTCCCCCACAAGTCCAAAGACATGCACTATAGGTGAATTGGGTAAGCTAAAATGTCCATAGTGTATGTGTGTGAATGGAAGTGTATGGGTGTTTCCCAGTGATGGGTTGCAGCTGGAAGGGCATTCGCTGCCTAAAACATATGCTGAATAAGTTGGTGGTGTATTCCCCTGTGGCGACCCCAGATTAATAAAGGGACTAAGCCGAAAAGAAAATGAATGAATGAATAGTATAGTTCGATTAATGTCATTTAATCACCATCCTACGTTACTTTCTTCGTGTGTTTCACGCAACAACAGTTTGTGTTCATCACCGCACCATATGTGATTTTGGCCGTTTCTTTTTTAATTTTGTGCTATGTTCAACATCATTTCCCACACTATGCGTGCAAACAGATGATTGCATATACAAATTGTCAAGCAACAGGTCACCTCTGCATTCAGATACTATTGGGTTTCATACACTAACTTCTCATTCATGCCCCTGCAACAAACTTGGAGGTACTGGATGAGAGCACAGTCGCACTAAAAATTTGCTCTCTCGCTTTGCTTGAAGCCATTCTCATTTGTTTGTCGTCAAGCAGCTGACAACTGCAGTGTGTGCATCCTGTTGCAAAATGTAGTAAAAAGTACTGCAAAACGGTAATAGTTTGATTTGTTTACATGTCTGTACTGCACTTTAATAATGCAACTAAAATACAAATACTCCACATCTCTTAATTCGATTTCTATTTAGTTCAATTATAACTTTAGTCGGATTAAGGTAATCAAAAATCGCTGTGCACAACTGTACTGATTGAGTTTAAAATCGTGTCTTGTATACATTTGGAGTATGTAGACCGGTGCAACACCAGTGAGAAACAAGAACCCCTCTCATTCGAACAAAGTTTTGAGCAAAGAGTACGTCACAAGATAGCTCAGCTTAATGAAAAGATAAAGGGACATTGGCCTAGTGCTTGAGCCAGGAGAGAAAGACAATGCAGTGGATGTGCGGTCTAGACTGGGACTCCCTCAGGGACTGATCTGTCAGTGGCAGAAGAGAGAGAGCTGTTTTTAGATCCTTGCTGGCAAACCCAAAATCGATCCTGCGTGATTGAATTTTCAGAGGGAGGTGAGCAAAGATAAATTAGGCATGCCATCACACGGGTTTGTGAAGGGAGAGGACTGGAAATAGAAATGCATCAGATCAAACCCCCTGAAAGATAATTTCAGCCCTGTGCAGGCCTTAACAGATGCAGCTGTTCACAGTAGCGGAGAGACAATTCAGCGACAGCTGTAAGAAGATTCATTCGGGAATTAAAGAAGCAATGAGGTTTGTTTTGATTGTAGTGTGCCTATAATTTTTTACGCTTCTCATTCACCTGAATGTACATATCTCGTATGAACCCACTGAGCGGTTTTATGCCTGTCTGAATGTGAATATGAGTGACATTATTACTATTATTACTACAATCTACCAAGCAGGAATCATATAAATGAACACACCCACTCATTTTGTCACCATTGATCACAGATTGCGCAGATTCGCCGAACTGTGAAATCAAATCTCGCTTAACCAACCATTATGGGCTGCTTGGAGGACTGTCAGAAAATCTGTTCACGCTACCCATGGGACGGACACAGGGAGGCCAGGTAAGCTGTAAACCCGATCCCAGCCACACATGGCAGATACAGCTTTGTGCAATGGCTTGTGCTTTATAGAGCATGGCACTCTAACAGTCCTGTGGGAACGGGATTACGACTCAGTTACGACTCTTTCGCTCTCCTTCACTATTGATTTACACCATGGCAGGGGTGCGAACTCACAGGGCCGCCAGTCCACAAAGCAGTTCTGGGCTTGCTTACGTTGTAAAAATGTTTGTTCAGGTAATCACAAAAATGTTTAAAGACAAAAATACTGAATCAAAGTATTAAATGCTGAATGGACAAAGACACCTGTAATTGCAACTAACATTTAAGAACTACATTATTTAGGAATTATAATAAACAAACTACCCAGCATACACCAGTCGTCACACAGAGGTAAAACTGAAGAACCTAATGTCAGAACCTAATGTCAGTTTGACATCAGACTTCAACGTCAAGATGAATATTAGTTAGTTCACGACCAGTGTTGGTTAAGTAATGCCGAGTTCAGACTGCATTATTTTCAAAAATGTTGTTGTGCTACAGATGTTTTCACACTGCATGACTATCTGGGCTAGCGTTTTGTCGCTGCTTTGTTTACACTGCAAGATGGATTGGCGACAGAGGGTTTCACACTGCATGACTAAAATAGGAAGAATCGCCGACAACTTTGTCCAAACTATGTCTCACAACCAAAAACACGTAATATATATTTTGATTTTAACTACATAACGAGAAAGAAGCCTTTAATGGGGTAGAAAATGTACATATTTGCTCACCTGGGTTTTAAGGAAATCAATAATTTCTGCTCATCTTTTTTTTTTCAACCCGGTTGTGGTTTTTCTTAGATGACACGTTAGACATGGGTGCTCCTGCCAAATTTCTGCTAGTTTTTCCTCCATTTCTTGGGTCCAAATAAACTGAAAATTAGCGCTTTTAACTTCTCCCGCAGCCTCCCGCTGGCCTGCAGGTAACCACGCTAGTAGATGCTGCTCTCTGATTGGCTGTAGGTGATCACCAATGTTAGTTTCAGTCAAAACTCATTTCACATGGCATGATTTAAATCGCCGACAGCTCCAGATATTTAGCACGCCAAATATCTCACAGGCATCTGCGACTCATCTGCGTTTCTTTCAGATCACATTTTTGATAGTTCACACTTTGTGATTGTCACTCCCGTGCACGAGCACTGATTTACCTGTAATTTCAGGCATTTGTCGGCGATTTATCAAAACCTGTCGGCGAGTCAAAATCGGGGTTAAAATCAAGCAGTCTGAACTTGGCATTACTTTAAAAAGTAATTACAAACTACTGGAAAATTGTAATCTGATTACATTACTAATTACTAAATACAAAAAGTTATCAGATTACTAAGTACATTACTTTGAAATTAATTTTAAATCACATTAAATATACCTATAAAAATACAAAATAAACTTTTCAAAATCAGCTCTTTCAGTGATTTAATATTCACTAAGAAACATGGCTAAGATACTAAGATACAATTGGTTGATCACAGCAGCTTGACATATTCAAATGACTTAAAGTGTTCACTCAAAACTTAAAATTCTCAATCACTTGTTCCAAACCTGTTTTTTTTTTTCTTTTTTTATTTATACACAAAAGTAGACATTTAGAAGAAAACTGGATACCTGTAGCCATTGACATCCATAGTATGAAAAACTTGGGTGTTCTGTGTTCTGTGTAGGTAATTACTCTACCGAAATGTTTATATTCTATACAACGTAGGAAGCTGACCGGTCAGTTCTTGTCACGTGACTCGCGGTTTTCAACTGGGTGCTCAAGTTATATGCGGACACGCGCAATATGCACTCCCAATATGCACGCAAAATATATTTTGTATTACTCTCGTCAGCAACCATTTCAGCTCATGTTCTACAGCAATTTAAAATCACATGCTTATTAACTGATGTTGCAGCAGAAAACGTAATTTTAAAAGAAACTTTTTTTTCTTAAAAAAACTGTAATGTATATAATGCAGTTGCATTGACTTTAGTAACTGTAATCAAATTGTAATCAACATTTAATGTGTTACATTATTGCGTTCCCCAAAAATGTAATTAGAATACAGTAACGCATTACTGAGAAACGTGTTACACCCAACTCTGTTCACGACACAACATAAAATCAATCAAAGATCAATAGCTAATGATATTAGCTTTTGACATTGTATGGACATAACATCATGATATTAAAGTGACATTGAACTTTTAGTTACGTAACTACACAACAGAAAACCAACTAAAGATAAATGTCTACTGATGTTAAAGTGGATATTATATCATGACGTTAAAATGATTTTGGATTTTAGTTAGTGAATGACACAACCTAAAACCAACAAAATATCAACTCCAGATGACTTCGGTATTTGACGTCAGCTGACATTGGTGTCAGACAGCAAAATGACATAAAATTTTGGTCACCTGATGTTGCAATCACAATAGAACTAAAGATAAATGTCATATGATGTTGTGTGGAAGCTGGATAACCTCAATAAGCCCTAAAGCATTTTAGGTTTAATCTTAAAAGAGTTGTCTTAATTTTAAGAGTACAAAAATAGTGTCAAGAAAATATTTTCTATTTCATGTAATTAAATAAGTCTGAACTGTTTGACAACCTTAGTTTTTAATTTTTATTGTGTGAGTGGCCTATAAGAAATTTGTAATTTTTGGATAAGTAAATAACAAAGTTGCGCTCTACACCTAATTACACAAAATTAGCTGCTGTTTGTGAATATCAAACTAAAAAAACTATTTAACTATAATGTGTATGTTCTTAATTTTTAATTATTAATGAATAAACAGCAAAGTTGTATATTGTTTGATCTTAACAGGAATATAAGAGAAAAAAAGGAAAAAGCTTATTACATACTGTAGGTTTTATTAGAAAAACAACTCTTGATTATTGTGAATTCAGTTAGCTGGAAATGCTGAAAAATTCACAGATTTCATAGAGCTTTCGAGGTGTACAGCTGCTGTCAGGTCTGGAATGCAACTAGCTTGTGAAAATCAGCTTACAAGCAGACGCTGTGTCCATTTGCTGGATGAGGCTGATGAAAGCGATATTTTAATTGGATCAACGTTGTTGTGATAAAGTGATCATCTCGCTCGCAGAGTAAATACAATATTGTGGCTCGAACACTTTCGATATCATATGTATGTGTTTGGGGTCTAGAGATTTCCTCCCTTTCTTACAAAGCCAAATCCTTTCCACCGTCCCAGAAAGCTTTGGTGCAAATGAGCTGGCCCCAACTGGAAGGAACTGCCAGAGAGATGTGAACATCAAATCACACCGAGGTTTGCAGTGATCGCTGGGCTGAAACTGTAATTGGAAGATGCAGCGAGCTGTGCAGCATCGGCCGGATGCTCTGTAAGATAAAGCCAGAAGAATCTCTCCCATCCAAGTCCGAACTTTGTGCCCACCTGCTTCCCTTCAGCAAATCGCATTGATCTGCAATTTACCAAGTCCCAAAACTCTTTCCCTTCTTCTCCTCATGCACATCCACTGTAATCTTAGGTACATTCTTAAAAATAATATTCTGAAAATAAAAGTAACAAAACACAGAGAAAGGAAGAAACCTAGACTTTGAGTAATAATGCTACCAAGATTTGTTTTTGTTTTGGTTCTTTTACCTTTTGTCGTGGTTGTTTTTTAATTTCCCTTAAAAATCACTATGGCTCTTTTAAATACCTACAGTAGGTGGTAATAGGACAGGTGTTCAGGAAGGTGTGATTCATTGTGGTGCAAGTCTTTTAGACCCCTCAGAGAAAGTCTCAGGTGGTGTGTTGAATTCACAGCACCGTAAACATGACTCATTGCCTTTTAGATTAATTTTACCAGCATTATTACTGTACGAGCAAACCACTGCTGTATTAAGTGTGAATCTAAGTGCTCGTGAATGTTAGTGTGGATGTGAATTATGAACTTAAATGTAAAGTTGAATTGGAGTAGAATTGAGTCACTTTTTATCATCTGTCAGCATGAGACACTTCCCCTGGCTGTGAGCTGCTGTTTTTATTGATCGATGTGTGTTTGTGTGTGTGTGTGTGTGCAGTCACTTTAGAAATCTTTCATAAGCTTTCACCTGGTAATTACCCTGATCCCTGGTGTCTATTTGTTGGTAAATCTCTATTGGAGGGAGCAAATCTCCTGGGCCGCTGCCTACAGTTCATTGAGATCTACTGGATATAGTGTAAGTTTTTTTTTTTTTCGAATTGAATCTTATACCCTACTAGTTTCTCTCACACTTGTACATATTAGGAAAAGGGCTTAAGATAGTCATTAGC
Organism: Danio tinwini; assembly: GCA_903798205.1. NCBI lineage: Eukaryota > Metazoa > Chordata > Actinopteri > Cypriniformes > Danionidae > Danio > Danio tinwini. Next base: position 15,179,021 of record CAIGQZ010016425.1, read on the forward strand.
TGGTCCGGTATATTTATTAGTGTAAGATGGTTGTTTGGCGGTGTAAAAGGTAGATTTTAATTAGTCAGAGCTGTGGCTAGTTGTGTACGTTTGTTTTAATATTCAAACAGTAAATCATATTGCTTTTTTTCTTCCATTCTAAATTAAATGACAAAAACTCAAAATGTCAAGTGACACATGGACAGGTATGGTGACCATAATGTACCAAGGGAGCAGATGGGGGCTTGAAGTCTTTCTCGAGGGTCCCATCTCAGTTGTGGTGTTGAGGGTGTTGAGAATACTGGTCATTCACTCCTACCACCTACAATCTCTGCTAGACCTAAGACTAGAATATGCTACCTTTGGATAACAAGACTAACTGTCCAAGCATTAGGCCATGACTGCCCAAAATTTATTTCAAGAAGATTGATTTTTCTGTTGGGTAACTGGTGTCTGGCTGTTCTTACATGTTTGCTAGCTGTCTGGTTAATGATATTATTAGTCGATAGGGCATTTAGTTGGTTTTAGATGTGTATTTGCTGTCTAACTTGGTTATTGGCTGGTTTTAGAATAATCAGATTTAGATTATTTGGTCTAAGGTAGTCATTAGCTTAACTAAATAAACTAAGTTTGACTAGCTTGACTAAGGGGCACATTAGTAGTCTTAGATATCCACTTTATCCACTCTTAAACATCAGCCTCTAAATTAATCAATGTATGGTCTCAGATGTTTATTAGATTGTCTGAGATGGTCATAAACGAGTCTGATAGGTATTATCTGGCCCAAGGTGGACATTATCTGATTTAAAATGTTTATTGTTAGTTGGGGCCAGATACTTATACTTAGCCTTTGCATTAAGATTGCATCTTAACAACTAGCAACTAGCAGATGAACAAGAACAAAAAGTATCGTTTTTATTTATTTATTTTTTAATTTAGACTTGTTATATAGCTTATGCATAAGCAGTCCAACCACTGGTCTAAGATGTTAATTATCTAGTTTAAAATGGTCCACGTTAGCTGGTCCAAAATCTTTAACTTGTATAAGATGGTCATTCGCTAGTTTAAGACAATTAACTTGTCTATAAGTGTTGTTGTCTAGTCTCTAATAGTCATTATCTGGTCTAAGATTTTTATTAGATTAGGATCATTAACTTCATTAACAAATTCTTGGATGGTCATTACCTGATCTGAGATGAACATTTGCTTGTCTAAAGTGTCTTTAGCTAGTCTAGGATTGCCACTGACATTAGATGGACTAAGAGGCCAGTAACTTGTATAATGTGTCTGTTAGCTGATCTAAAATGGTTATTAGCTGGCTGTGTTTCACTATCCTATCCTATCCTGTCCTGTCCTGTCCTGTCCTGTCCTACCCTATCCTATCCTATCCTATCCTATCCTATCCTATCCTATCCTATCCTATCCTATCCTATCCTATCCTATCCTATCCTATCCTATCCTATCCTATCCTATCCTATCCTATCCTATCATTCGGCTTAGTCCCTGGTTTATCAAGGATTGCCACAGGGGAAAGAACTACAAATTACTTTGGCATATGTTTTATCCAGTAGATTCCCTTCTAGCCGCAAGTGTTTCAAACCACACTATTAAAAAATGTTACCATTGATGGTTTCATGGCAAACACTTCCTTCTTGATTTCTAGGAAAGATTTAGATTTTTTAGGTTCCATTCTAAATATAAAGAAAATCATAGTTCTGTGAAGACCAGAAAAGGCTACTGAAATGTACTTTGTGGGATCAAAATGTTTACTCTATGGCAAAAACAATTTTGGAAGCTTTATTTTTAAGAGTGCACTAGCTTAAGCTTATGATACTCCTCTGCAAGAAAACAACCTGCAAATAAGCTTCAGAGGAAGAAACCATACTGTATTCTTGAGAGGCAGACAAGGGTTGAGAAACATGTGGAAAATGACGTCACACACCTTTCTCTTCACAAATAATTTGACATATGACACAATCCTGAGGAACGGAGGATCTCGGAGGCAGTGGCTTCTTTATTTAGTGCTGCTGTCTGAGAGCTCCAGCTTGGCCCATGAGAGGTACAGCTTCCCACTCTAATAATCAACCCACTCTGGACCTACAGTCTGTTTGTTTTCCTGTTCTATAGGAAGCTCTGTCACTTACCATCACCCTACCCAGTCATTCAGTATGCTGTGCTGTCAAATGAAAGGCTTCTTGAACAAATCTTCAGGAATTTTTGAGGAAACTGCGGTTTTGTGGCTTTTAAGCAAGACTTGGTCGATATCATATTTATCATTTTAAAAGGGTTCAAACACAAGTAGAGTGTTTGAAAGGGTTCTGGTGAGGGACCGTGTGCATGTGTGTGTAGGAAAGAGAGAAGGAGCCACATTTGGAGTAGTAAAGATGGCTTTACAAAGGCCTTGACTCAAGGAGAATTGTGTGGTTGAAGGAAAATAGCATTTGGCAGGGTAAACAATATGCACTAATGAGGTAAAAACCACAGGAACAGGTGGTGTAAGATTGACTGAAAAAATTGTGTGCGTCAAATTTCTGACTGATTCATATTTTCTCTGTCTCTCTATGCTTCAGTCAGGCTGTATGTGAGTTGCATTCAAGGCTAGTTTTGATTGCTGTGTAGCTGACAAACACATATGCACACATTCCCACACACTTTCACACATTTGACAGCCCTGAAAGCAGGGGACTTGCTGAGGGGCAGGATAAAGTGCCCTAGAAGGCCTTGTCTGTGAACCAACCCAACACTTCTCTTTGCCTGACATTACTGTCCTGGTTTCACCTACTCTGTGACCAGCAGATTGCCTTTCACCTAACTGGTTATGTTTGTAAATTCATTGCATCAAAGTATTGCCCCAAAATAGTTACTCAGATGCTCTAAGTACAAGAATGTGGTTACCGCAATCAAATTGTATGATTAAATCTACCAAGTAATAAAAATTAAGTACAATAAATGTGCTTGTGAAAGGATCTTATACATAGACTGATTCATTATTATTATTTTTTATAAATTTTTTTCAGGGTTTTCACCTTTATTGGATAGGACAGTAGAGACAATTTACAGAAAAGCATGGGGAGCAGAGAGAGGGGAAGGATCGGCATAGGACCGTGAGGTCAAGTGAGCACCGGAGTGCATGTGTCGACGCACTAACCACTACACCACTGGCGCCGACCCTGATTCATTATTTGTGACATTACTTTTGTGATATTACTCTGTACTGTATGTGTTTTGACTACACTGAAAAGTAACCAATTCTTACGAGTCCTTTGTTAAAGACTTGGACTATTCTGGTTATGGATGCAATAATTATAGATTTGGTTGTACTATTATAGTCTAAGGAATAATCATGGTTATCATGATTATTATGCATTCATTTATTAAAAAAAACTACTAGTTTAGACCTTCTAGTTTAGAGAACATGAAAGTGTTATTTATTGCTGCTCAGTAACCAAATAATACAGCACAAAATAATAATACAAACAAACAAACAATAGTCTATTTCTCTTTGGACTTTTAGCATAAGTAATAATTTTACACTGAAAATAAATGACAGAATAATGAACGAATAAATAAATAAAAAAAAAAAATAAATAAATAAATAAAAATAAGAATAAATAAAAAAATGTATTTGTCTAATGTAAATCTAAGCATCATATTAGCTAAGTATCCCCCATTTAAAGAGAACAAGGCCCAATCCCAATTCTATTTTTGTACCCCTAGTGTGAAGGGGAAGGAATTCAAAATTTACCCCTAAGAATTGGGACAGCACTACAGCACCTGCACACGTCATCATATGTCATCACAATCTCTTGCTTCATATGAGATCAGACGACTGCTGATCTCATATGATAACTGATAACTGCTGTAGTTATTCCAGTTGTGTTATTTTTTGGTATTTATCTTCAGGAAATCACTGAAGGCATATATTATGTTATCATAACAATCTAATGTGACAATAAGATTGTAACTATACTGTGCATTTACACCATGGCCATATGCATCTATGTAAACACACCAAAAACAACATTAACATTATAGCAGACACTGTAAAACGCTCATTCTCAGCCACTAGACTTTTCTGACAGGGTATTCGAGTGTCATCAATTGTCAGAATGTTGTGGGATTGCTGTACAGGAGTTATTATTAGGGTTTATAGATCGGGAAATTTAGTGGCTTTTTTATTTTAGCGTTTTTTTATAAAAGCATGATGGTAAAACATGAACGCGGTTATGAATACATTAAAACATGTTTGTTTGTTGTAAAAATTCTTAATAATGACAAAAAATACTAATTTGTGGCTCTCCTTACTTCCGGGTGCAGCAAAACTCGCTGTAGCTAGTGCATTCTGTGGAATTTTCTTACCCCTAGGTAATTAGTGTGGTCCTGAAAAATCTTCATTCGAAGGGGTGTATACCCTTTCCCCTTTCCCCTTCAAGCTAAAGAGAATCAGGACACCACTACCCCTTCACATGAACGCGCAAAGCGAGGGGTAGGGGTAAGGGGAAGGGCTAAGGGATAGAATTGGGATTGGGCCTAAGTGTAGTGAAAGGCTGCTAAACCTCTATTTAAAAGGCATTTTTAATCAACTATACTACAATAGTAATTATATTATTTCTTGAATCAGAGTAAAAATGTGTTTATTCCACAACATACAATGTGTTAGTATAAAGCTGATTGGTCAGTTCTTGTCACGTGACTTGCGGTGCACTTGCAGCATTCTAAATAGTTGAGATGTTTTCATGAGATGGTTTCATCTCAGTTCAAAAAGTGTCGCTCCCATTATGTCTGCAAGCTGAACTTGCACACGCAAAAGATGCGACATATGAACGGCCTTTAGTTAATAGCCTCAGCCATAGCTAATCCAGTATGCGTGTGTATTAGCCTTGATGTACAAGCTCAGAACTTTAAACTAGTGCACAGTCGGCATAACTTTTAGTTGCAGCAGTTTTGTTCCGTGCAGAAACGTGGTGTTAATGATTTTTAGCCTTTGCGACTAATTAATGTGACAAGTTAAAGCATGGTTAATAGTGAAATTGGTTAATTGTTGCATCCCTAATTCTGATTGCACGGTATTTATATTCACTAAAATGGACCAGAGCCGTTTGTTGTAAATCTGATTATAGCATTTTTTAGATTCATCAATTTGTACAAATAAAATATATTGACTCTAAATTAACTCTTTACTTTGGATTCAGCTATGAGTCATATGTTTTGTGAATTGTTGTGCTTTTGAATTCACCATACAAAGAGACACAAATAGAGCCCTATTTTAACGATCTAGGTGCAAAGTCTAAAGCGCATGGTGCAAAAGCATTAAGGGCGTGTTCAAATCCACTTTTGCTGTTTTAAGGACAGAAAAATACTGTTTACGTCATGGCACATGGTCTAACAGGGTCGTGCTTGTTCTCTTAATTATCTTAATGACTTATTTCTCTTAGTGGGTGTGTTTTGAGCATAAGGTGCTTTAAACCAATCAGAGTCTCATCTCCCATTAAGCTTTAAGAGTCAGTTGCATCCCGCCATCGCACATTTGTTACTTACAGTGCATCTGGAAAGTATTCATGGCACTTCCTTTTTTTCACTTTTTTTT
>CAIGQZ010016425.1:15192254-15204930 GCA_903798205.1 Danio tinwini
CTCTCTCTCTCTCTCTCTCTCTCTCTCTCTCTCTCTCTCTCTCTCTCTTTTGATGGGTGAATGGCAAGTTTAAAATGTTACCAATGTTAAAAGGTTACCAGGAAAATCAAACCAAGACATCAAACATTCATATTTTAATGGAATATTTCCGTATTTCTAATAAATTATTTAACTGTGCATATCATTAGTTAAATGTATGAGCCATAATATTATCTTCTCTCTTGTCAATGATGGCATGTTTACTGGCATGAGGGTGGTATCAAAATGTCACTCCAGTCAGTTGGTCTTGTCCTACATTTTTTTGTTTCTTGTTGGAGAAGCTGTTTCACTCAGGTATGTTTCATGCTGACTTTAACGCATACAGAAATCTTTTCGGTTTCACCTGTATACTAAAGTTACGTTGGCTCTGAGCCGCGGGCTAAAGTGAGATAGAGGACAGGACAGGGCGGCTGACCCAGTTACACTTCCCTCCTTCAGCAGTGTGGATCACAGATGGCTCACACTGCCTTATATAAGCACTTTAATTTACTGTTACTAAATGTTTATATTTCTCTGCCCATGCCCTCACGTTGAATGCCAGAGGGGGCCGTTTGCAGCAGACCTTTGATTCGATGCATTTTATGAGATGTCAGATCGCCGTATTTCACAGCCATCTGAGCGTAGACATTTCCAGACGCATTTGCAATACTGAGGAATTTAAAGAAGTCTTAATAAGATAACATAAAGGCCTTTTTTTTGTCTTTTCAAAGGTCAGGCTATTTTTAATATTACATGCTATCGACTGTGTTGATTCTAGTCCAATTAGACTGCGGTAAAACATCAGGTTGCAATGATAAAATAATATTTTTATAGGTTAATTATGAAATAGGTCTGGAATAGGAGGATCTGCTTTTGAGCAACATGAACACTGTTATTTTTTTCTAGATTTATCAGTGGTAGTGGTCTTGGGATTAAGACAGACACTTGTACAGTTTTATGTCAGACAGGAACTGGTTCTACTGTATGTAACAGCAGGTCTAGTCTAGTCAGCAGGTCTAGTCAGCAGGTCTAGTCAGCTAAAACAGTTCAACTATTTTATTAAAAGTAATAGTGAATTGTAAATGCTTATCATGAACGAAATCTGACAAAACATCATGACTTGAATGAAGGAAGGAAGGAACGAATGAGCAAGTGAACGAACAAACAAATGAATGAACGAACAAAGGAACGATTGAGCAAGCAAATGAACAAAAAAACATATAAACAAACAAACAAACAAATAAATGATTCTTGAGAATCAGTGTTTCAGATATTCAGCTCTGTAATTTTAACATATTAAAACAATAATTTTTTTTTTTATTTATTATTCATTTATTTATTTTATAATTTTTTTTTAGCACTTATTTAACTCTCTCACATGTATGATCACAGCGGTGTGATCAGCCTTGGCTGGTCCCTGAAGCGGGCGATCTCACCGGTGTGAGGAGAACGTTCAGAGCGCACATCATCAACTTGCTCAAATTCAAATCTGACGGTGTGCACTGTGGCACAGAAAGAGGTACACAGCTATTTGTTAATAAAAAACTTTTTTATTTTAGGTTTTTAGACATTCACATACAAATAACTACAAGCAAAACATACCATTTGAGGTTTGCTATATAAACAAAGGATGTTTATGAAGATGGCAATAAAAATTCTACACTCATAAACAATACACTCTGTTTGTTACTAGAATATTTTCTCTATCCCTCTCCCAGATAAACAGTTGTTTACCTTCATGTATTACGAAAGAAAATTATGAATAAACATGGCGTAAAACAAGCAGCTTGAATCTCTCCTATGGTTGTTTCTAGAAGGGGTTCAGCTGTGATCAGAAGTTAACAAGAACTTTTTATATTATTTATTAAATTACCCATTAATTGTATTTTATTAGCATCCACCCCTACCTCAACCCTAAACCCCACCCTCATGGTAACGTAAAAATATTATTATTTGTACAGTGTCTCAAAAATTATGCTATATTGACGTGAGTATCTTCAGCTGTATCTCATCTAGATTTCATGCTGCAGGTGAGGGTGAAGTGTAAATGGAATAGATTTTTGGATGGATGATTTTTCACGCTGGCGCAGTGAGTAGCATGATCATCTCACAGCAAGAAGGTCGCTGGTTCTAGCCACGACTGGGTCAGTTGGCATTTCTGTGTGGAGTTTGCATGTTCTCCCCATGTTTGCATGGGTTTCCTCTGGGTGTTCCAGTTTCCCCCACAGTCCAAAGACATGTGGTATAGGTGAATTGGGTAAGCTAAATTGGCCGTAGTGTATGTGTATGAATGAGAGTGTATGGATGTTTCCCAGTGATGGGTTGCAGCTGCAAGGGCATCCTCTGCGTAAAACATATGCTGGATAAGTTGGCGGTTCATTCCGCTGTGGCGACCCCTGAATAATAAAGCGACTAAGCAGAAAAAAAAATGAATAAATGAATGGACTGATAAATGTGATAAACGATACGTCGCCATGGGAACTTTAGAATGCAATGGATTCTAAGTAACGGTCACAAAAAAAAACTCACGTAGGATGGTCAGCTGGAGTATTTAAAACTCATGCGTGAAAGGGTTAAGCCAAAAATAAATATTTTTTTTGCAATCAGAGCAGTATTTATCTGGCACAAAAAATAGTAAGTCTCAATTTAGATGACGTTGTTCAATTGGAACAAGTGAGATTGCACTACTAATACAACTAGAAAACACCCTAAGTTACGTTATAGTATACTACAGTATAAACATGTATATCATTACGTAAAACAAATTAAATGGTTAGTCGTTTTTGGAGAGCTTGTTCCTTTATATAAACTGTCCAAATTTCATAATACTATACATAATTGTAACTAATAAATGTTAAAAAAAGTTTTTTTAAAGGTTTTAGATCAAGTATCACAATATATAAAAGGGTTATGAGGTAACATGACATGCAATAGTTAGCATTAGAACAGCACGTCTCAAACTGTTTTGCAGTCCAAGCGCGTGTCTGACATCAGCTCACCCTCAGGTTCTGTCTGATCAGACCAAACATCTGCTCCGCCGCAGATGCTGATTGGCTAAGAGTGAACCAGACGCACTGTCAATCAAGCTGATGAGTACACAGAGAGTGGGCAGCCAGCGGAAAATGAGCCACAAAGTCAATAGAAGGCCGGTCAATGGTGACACTTTGGCTGTTTAGACTTGTCCTTAGGAAAGTTCACAAAAACTTTTGCTAGTTTTTTGGGGGTTTTTTTTCAGTGTCTAGCGGAGGAAATCAAATGTTGAACACATGGCTGTATTAAGACAGATTTGGCAAGGCAGAGCTGTATACACAAAGCTGCTCCATCTCTGTTTTCGCTCTGATTGGTCTGAACAAAGCAAACCACGTTTTCCCACTTTTACTCTCTCGGAATTGAGTTTAAAGTCACGTAATATTTTTTCAATTTGTGTAAACTCCAGTAGGAAGAAATGCGATTCTCACACAATGACTGTAGGGGTGAGAATTGTAAGTCTATGGCAGTTTCATCCGTTCAATTTTTTTCTCCTGACTGTGATGGAATATAATGAGTGAGATTATTAGCATCTTTTGTCGAGAGATTTCGAGAAAGCCGTGAAGCAGGAGAGCTAGGCAAAAAGGCTCTATTTGTTTTCTTTTTATTGCATAATTGAGAATCGATAGGGATATTAAATGGATGCTTTATTTCCTAATGGAAAGTGTTATTTAAATAACTCAAGACCGAATGGAGTTCTTATGATCTTATGTATTAAGTTGCTCACTGATTCAACTAAAATAAGAATAAAAATTGAGTAAAACTGACTTTATGTACTGTATGTGTGAACAGAAGTCACACTAAATTAATATTTTATATGAATTAATTACATTTAAAGGTTTAAATGTGTATTTCATGAAATTTTGCTTATATGGTTGTCACTGTCGCCTCACAGCGAGTTTGCATGTTTTCTTTGTGTTGGCGTGGGTTTCCTCCGATTTCTCCCCACAGTCCAAAGACATGAGCTATAGGTAAATTGGCCGTAGTGTATGTGTGTGAATGAGTGTATTTGGATGTTTTCCAGTACTAGGTTGCAGCTGGAAGGGAATCACCAGTGTAAAACATATGCTGGATAAGTTTGCGGTTCATTCCGCTGTGGCAACCCCTGATGAATAAAGGGACTAAATGAATGAATGAACAAGTTTGCTTATTCGTTTTGATGTGTGTTTTCTATGTATTTTTTAAATCAATTATTTATTTATTTATTGTAAAAGTGTACTTTTTTAGTTATTTGTTAGCTTAGCACTAAGTTAAATTGTTTGTTGTGTTTTGGCCGCAGAAGGAGAGCAGGTAGCTCCTAATTGTCTATTCATTTGAGTGTATGCAAGTAAATAGCATAGAACTACAAGCAAGGAATGTATTGCTTCTTTTACATGATTAATGTATACATTACCATAACACGTATAATACTTGATTTCATTCATTAATTTTCTTTTTGGCTTAGTCTCTTTATTAATCAGGGGTTGCCACAGCGGAATGAGCTGCCAACTTATTCAGCATATGTTATTACGCAGCAGATGCCCTTCCAGCTGCAACCCAGTACAGGGAAACACTTATATTCACACACATACACTATGGCCAATTAGGCTTACCCAATTCACCTAATGCAAGGCAAGGCAAGTTTATTTATATAGCACATTTTATACACAGTGGCAATTCAAAGTGCTTTACATAAACAAGAATAAAAAGACAAGTATAAGAAAATAAAAAAGCAAATAATAGGAATGATTAAAAACAGATAAAAATGTGTTAAAACAGGTTATAAAAGAATAAAAAGAGAAGAACAATAGTGCGATCTGCCGGACATAGCACAGTGCTCATTCAGTAAAGGCACAGCTAAAGAGATGTTTTTTCAGTCTTGATTTGAATGTGCCTAATGTTGGAGCACAACTGATCATTTCTGGAAGCTGATTCCAGAAGGCCGATTCACCCCACTTTGACTGAACTCTTGGAATTTCTAGTTTATATGATCCTAGAGATCTGAGTGCTCTATTAGGTTTGTATTCAGTATTCTATCAGGTTTTTATTCACCTATAGCGCATGTGTTTGGACTCTGGGGGAAACTGGAGCACATGGAGGAGATGGGGAGAACATGCAAACTCAACACAGAAATGCCAACAGACCCAGCCAGGGGCTATATTTATTTATTTGTTTTTATTTGCATGTAAACGACCCCCCTCTTTCATTTCTAAATTGGTGCAGTTCCATTAATTTAAGGGGCAGATTTTGTTTAGTTGGGAGTATTATTATTTATTTATTTTTACTTTGATTTTGGGATTCCCTTTACATCTGTGCCCCAAAAAATGTTTTTCCTTATATGAAAATGAAAATTGTTATTATTATTATTTTTGCAAAACATGCCTCCTGTGTAGTCATAAAACAGAGCACTAAAAAGTCATTTGAATATCATTGTTCAGATAATTTGCCTCGTAAGACTTTCTAGCAATTTTTTTCTAATTTACTCATCTCAAAGCATGACTCATGACATTGTTTTGAAATCTGAATCTCTTGTGGAGACACATGTGAGATTAGTAAGTTTGTTTTTCCTCAAGAAAATTCAAGAAGCCTAAATCTAGGGCAGAGATGCCCAAAGTAGGGCCTGCGGGGCAAAGTTGGCCCATTGCAACCTTTGATTTGGCCCACCATCCTAACTTAGAGGATAGTGAGAATGATGGAGAGGGTTGGGGCAAATGTCTTAAACACAGAAATCATTTCTAATTTGATGTAACAATTTGTTAGTATGAGGTCCCTTTCATCGCTACTTGCAGCTTTAATTTGTTGGTTTTAATTGCTGAGCTACAAAAAAGTGAAATTTAATAATCAAATCTTGTAAATGAATTTTTAAAATATAAATAATGTCATTCAATTGATAGAGGACTATGCATAAGTCATTGGGGTCACACTTTATTTTGATGGTCCGTTTGTTGAATTAAGTTACATTGCATCTACATGCCAACTAATTCTCATTAGATTATAAGTAGACTGTTAGGTTGGGGTTAAGGTTGGGGTTAGTGTAAGTTGACGTGTACTTGCAAAGTTTCTTATAGTTAGTTAAATGTTTTTTGAAGGAGCAGTATCAACAGATATTAAGCACATAGTCTACTAATACTCAAATGGATCATCAAAATAAAGTGTTACAGTATTGGCAAGCAAGGCAAAGCAAAAACAGGTGTAATTCTGTTATTAATGAGATTGTTTTGTTTTTACTGTAATACGTTCATTATAAAATGTAAAAAATACTGTATTAGTGTCACAATGATATACACAGGAGACCCAAATGCAAGTGAAAACAAGATGATTTATTTTAAGAGTCACAACTGGTATTGATCTCACCAGATATAGCGTAGGGTAAGGATGCTCACACCAGAATACGACACGCCAAACAGCGATGATGGTTCATCCGTGAACCAACGTCGTATAGCAGTCTCTTTATGGATATCTCACCAGATATCGAGGGAAGGGGAAGGTCGCGCTAAGGAGCCGCTCTCAAGGAAATCGTCGAGTTTACCCATGGTAAAGTTCATTAGTGAAACGGATTTGAGGTGAAGTCTCTCACAGATAATGTAGTCTTCAGAGCAGGCAGTAGTAATAACATCAAAGAGACAGAGACTTGCGTAAGGTCCAAAAGAAACAGGTTATGTCGAAGAGCCTCCACCAAAGCGAGCGAGAGAGTCTAACAGAAGCAGACACAGGAGTGAACAACAACGAACTGATAATGCTAACTACAAAACACTGAACATATATAGCACGCTGAACGCGCATCAGCTGTGACTGATAACAAACACCTGTGCGTTGAGTAGCGTGACCACCCAGCTGATGAATGTAAACACAAATGTAAACTTCATAAATGTAAATGTAAATGTAAACACACACACACACACACACACACACACACACACACACACACACACAAAGAAAATCAGTAAGACCCACAAACGTGACAATTAGTTCATATGAAGCAATGCTTTCTAGTCATTTTTAAATATTAAAAAATTAATTAGGAATTTACGCATGGCAACTATATAGTTATATACATGTACCTATAGTTATATACTGAAGGTTATATATCTTCAGCCCAGCCTCAATCAAGTTTGGTTTTTGGCTCTTCATAAGAAAAAGTTTGAGCACCACTGCTATAGGGAGTACATTACTATTTTAATTTAATTAAAAAAAAAATACTTACTATGACTACTTTTCATTAGTTGAGATAAAGCTGTGATAAAAGAACATAAAAATCCATTTTTGTTTCAGAGAAGCAGGAGGAAAGTTAAATGGCTGAGACAGCAGCTAATATAATTTTGTTGATGAAAAGAGGACAATAAAACAGGCCAATAAAATATACCGTACTGTATGTGACTATCAGCATTTTCATTGGACAAGTTTGTGTATTTGCTAGAGTATGATCACAGTTGAAGTCTGCTATGGTGGGCAGCCATGACGTAATGGTTAAAGAGTTGGACTTGTCATCCAAAGGCCACAGGTTCAAGCCTTAGGAAGTGAATTACTTTACTTACTAACAAAACAATTACTCTCTTCTTTGAGCAAGGTACAAAACCCCCAACCGCACTCTTGGCAGCCCACTGTTCCGGATTGTATCTTCACTGGTGTATGTCGCATTGGATAAATGTAAATGTATATCGTTGTATATCGGTTGACGTGCAGTGTTTTATGTACGTCAGTGTGTGTAAAACATTGTGTGGTTTCAGGTTCAGTAGCTCTGGGTGTTACATCACAGCCTTGAGCGGCCTTGATTGACATCTCCCAGGAGTGCCGTTTGTCTGCTGAAGTATAACAAGTGCCAGTAACTCTGTACTGTTTGCTGGCAGCCAATCAAAATGAAGTAGGAGCACTTAACTTGGACTGGTTGTGTTTCTCCCAGAACCTGCTTTGCCATGTGATGAAAGAGCAAACATTTGTTTTTGAAGTCCATTAAATATGGCGTCTACTTTGGTGGTTTTAATAAGTTAGGTTGTGACATTTGCAGCTGAAGTTTTTTTTTTTTGCAGTGCAAATGGACACAGTACAAACCACAGGGCAGAACATCCATCCGTTACAACACTCAGGCCCTGCCCAGAGCTGCTGTATACATAATCTGATTTAGGCTCAGTGTGTGTGTGCGTGTTCTCTGCCTGCTGAATAAATGAGTGCAAGCTAAGGAAAAATGACAACGAATAATTGTGTAAGACAATTGATGTAAAGCTGTAATGTTAATTATTTGGCTTCTTTTGGAAGTGATTAAATGCCATTTCTGTAATACACTTCTATTCCCTAGCTTTTTTAGTCTCTCGCTCAACTCTTATATTTAACCGCTGCTTTAAAGGATAGTAAAATGAATATTTTGTCATATTTAATTGATCATTGTTTCATTATAAATGCACATGACTTACTGTCCTTTGTAGAATGTAAAGAAGTGAAACTAAATAGCACCATAAAAGCATTACAAAAGTCTTTCAGAGGCATACATTAATGTAGCTTTGTCTGAAAAACAGAGTAGTACTTTTATCGTTAGCTAAAAATGAGATTGTTATTAAAGCATATTATTAAAATGAATTAATTAAAATTAACTAAATTATTTAAATGAAAAAATGAATATTGTCTGATACAGTTGAAAACAACATTGGCTCATTCTGAAAACGTAGCCCTGGAGATTGCAAATTATGTAGGCAGAGCTATGAAATGCTGGCTGCATTTCATCTTTAAAACAAACACTACAGGGTGGTCTTGTTGTGAGAACAACAGGCGTAAATAGCACTTGTGAGAAAAATTTGAGATATGAAAAAGCATACCTCTGGTGGATTTGCGAAAACATAAAACTGCAAAAAACGTAGCTCCTGGGACGTATCTAGTGATCTCCAGAAATGTATATAGGGGTACGTAATCAGAATGAGCCTGGTTGGTTAAAAACCTAAACAAACTGTTTTGCTTGTCTTGTTTTTGACTTTAAATAAAAACTATTCAATAAGTTTAAGTACTAATTTACTTGTTAATAAAAGTATAATATTTGAACTGAATTAAAGCTAAGTATAAACATTTTACAAATTATGTAAATTAACAAAACATGTATAATTACTTAAATATGAAATAACTTGAAACAAATTAAGCTGATTCACAATATAAACATTATTTAATATTTTATTATGTAATTTAATTTTTTTAATAATTAGGAAAATAGCTAAATAAATAGAATGAAATGGGCTATAAACGCAACAGGCTGAAAGTCATTATAGAAAATCAATGTTTTAATATTGAGGAACCACTTCGTATTAGTAGTTTGAATTAGTTTTTTTTTACTAATTATGTTTTTAACTTTTAGTAATTAGGTTGTGTTTACTAGTTTGTTCACTCATTTGAGCTAAACAGATGCCACAAATATAGTACACATTCTCATTACTGTGTTGTCTTGTTTTATAATGTGGGCACGTTGAACAGTTTTTTTTCCATGTTTCCAGCTTTAAAATGACTTGAGGTTGAGTAAATAATGACAGAAGTTTTATATAAGTGCCTTCTGTGCACCTTAAATGAGATGCAACCCAAACAAAATGAATATTTTATTAAAGCTCCGCTTCCTCTGTATAAAAAGCATTCAGACATTTTGCTGTGGCCGTTCTGCCATATAATGCTTTGTTTTGAGCTATCAGGTCATTTCAGAGAAAAAAGATGCCTTCTCCCTTTTACATTCCCTGCCACATCCAATGATTACCAGCCACCCTGACACTGACCTCTCTGACCGACTGTGTGATTTGTGGATCATCATCTCCCTGGACAAGCTGCGTCACAGATCATGACATGTAAAGATTGAACAAACAAGTTGAATAGAGTGCAAACATGCAGTTCTCCTCAGAATGACAGCGCTGGTAATGTGATTAGTAATCTGATGATGTAAACATAAAGGACTCAGAGAGGAACGTCCTCAGGAATTTTCTGACAGGAGTGGGGCAGTGCCCAAAGAGGAGAGAGAGAGAGAGAGAGAGAGAGAGAGAGAGAGAGAGAGAGAGAGAGAGAGAGAGAGAGAGAGAGAGAGAGAGAGAGAGAGAGAGAGAGAGACTATCTGCGTTCAGAGAAAGTTTATCTGCCTTTGTCAGCTTGCCCCTGTGGGGTTTTGGTGCTTGTTAAAAAGTCCTGACAGAAAAACAGCAGCAGTAACAAAAAGACAGTTGTGAATGCAAGCTCAGTGAGCATGTAGATGAACAAACTTGAGCCGTCTGCTATTTTTAAACTTTATCTTGCACCAAAGTGTGTCTTTTGCTTCTTGTTGGCTCACTTTTGCAACATACCTCACTCTGTTGAGGCTGCAGATGATCGTCCATTTGACTTCACAGCATTTTATTAACTATCATACTGTGTGTGTGTTTTTAAAGTTTAGATGAACTGATTGGCCTTGTGATGTTTAAAGAACAGGCTCAGTCTAAGTCTAGTAATTGTAAAGTGCTTTAGGGGGCTCGCTGTAACAGGAAACCACTGTGATCATTCATTCATTACCGCCGCTTGTTTGAGGTAAAATATAACCTCTGTTCTCTATTGATCTCCTGACAGTTTCCAGCAAGGATCAGGTCTTATTCAAGAGTGGGCATGGGAATTAATGAAGGGATTTGACCAGGCGAGCATGGAAGATTCATTATGAAGAGTGGAAAATGCTCTTTATTGCTACAGACTATAATATCAAGCTGTGTGTGCAAACATCTTAGGTTGAAAAAAGGCAGGGACTTTTATCTTGTAGAATAAAAAGTCATAAAAAGATGATCATGATGATCACATTTTGGTAATAGTTTTGGCACCAATTCTTACTAGTATCTAGTGGCTTATTATGTATATATCAGATTTTTTTGCATAGCTGTTTACATTGTTGTTATAAATGTGGCCAATATCAGATTTGCAGTGTGGACAGATCATGGTCCTAAACCGGCCCCATATGCGCAAAAGTATAGTTACGGACAGCACAAAATGTCTAATTATGCACACAATGCATGTACTGTACGAGTGCTGACGTGTCAGCACGTTGTCAGATAATGGTTAATATGGTTATTGCCCTTTTTGCAGACAAGCATGGTGTAAAGGGTTGTTCTGCTGCTACTAATGTGTATTTTGGTATTTGAAACCTGAAATAAGTCTCGTGTGATAGAAAACATTGATCATTTGTGATTTATGACAACCGTGGTGCGTGTCTTTCTGACCTCTGGTGTAGTGTTCTCATCAAGGGTTAAAGAGCAGCCGCAGACTAAACTGTGAAGGCGGACTTGGTTTATCTCTGTTTGCAGAGTAATTTTTATTTTGCTTCGTGATAAAAAGCAGGCACGTGCAGAAGGTGGCTTTGGGTGCTTGAGCACCTGCCCTTTTTTTCTCTCGGAGAGAAAGTTCCCCTTAAAATGACAGTGCCCCTCCTTTGCGAATGGGTTCCCTATTCGCAACACCCCTGACACTCTTTAGCTTCACGATCAACCCGTGCCTCTATTGTTTACCAGATTGGTTAACAAGCGCCAGATTTGCCTTCAATTATTTTTTCAAAATAAACAACCAACTTTCAGTGGTAAAGTTATTGCCCTGTGTGCCATTCTACTATTTCTACAGTTCTACAGACTACTTTCTGTCTAGAGTTTGCATGTTCTCCCAGTGTCTGCGTGGGTTTCCTCTGTGTGCTCCAGTTTCCCCCAAAGTCTAAAAACATGTGATACAGGTGAATAGGATAAGCTAAATTAGCCATTGTGTGTGGGTGAGAGAGTGCATGGGTGTTTCCAAGCACTGAGGGTTGTACACTCTGCTGGGTCACATTAGGAAAGGCATTTGCTGGTAAAACATATGAGAAATTGGCAGTTCATTCCATTGTGGTGACCCCTGATAAAGCTGGGAATAAGCCAAAAGAAAATGAATGAGTGAGCGATTATTAAATTATTGTCACTGTAAATTACAAGATGACTTGTTTTTTTTATGACAAAAGCTTCAATTTAAAGGCTTAATTACTTTACCAATGTTTTTAAAAGTATATTATTTAGCTATTTTTCTAATAAAAATAGCTAATAATTAGAATATTAAATCCTAATCAGCCAATCATGACTGCAAGTCAATACATTTAGGCATGTAGACATGCTCAAGACCATCTGCTGCAGTTCAAACCGAGCATCAGAATGGAGAAGAAAGGTGATTTAAGTGACTTTGAACGTGGCATGGTTGTTGGTCAAGACAAGCTGGTCTGAGTATTTCAGAAACCGCTGATCCATTGGGATTTTCATGCACAACCATCTCTACGGTTTACAGAGAATGGTCCGAAAAAGTTGCTGAGCATGTCCATCCCTTTATGACCACAGCGTATACCACAGCCATCTTCTGATGGCTACTTCCAACAGGATAACAAGCCATGTCATAAAGCACAACTCATCTCAGACTGGTTTCATGAACATGACAATGAGTTCACTGTACCCAAATGTCCTCCACAATCTCAATCCAATAGAGCACCTTTGAGATGTGGTGGAACGGGAGATTCGCAACTTGAATGATTAAAGCAGTTGTGAAGGCAAAAGGGGGTCAGTACCCAGTACTAGTAAGGTGTACCTAATAATGTGGCCGGTGAGTATAGATAGATAGATAGATAGATAGATAGATAGATAGATAGATAGATAGATAGATAGATAGATAGATA
>CAIGQZ010016425.1:15206730-15217201 GCA_903798205.1 Danio tinwini
TATGTATGTATGTATGTATGTATGTATGTATGTATGTATGTATGTATTATTTAATTCTGCCCAGAGCAAATGCATGACTGCCATCTGTGTGTGTCTTACAAGTCAATTAAGTGAGCACAAAAAAGAGTGTCTCGATTAAAAGTCAACTAAAAGTATTTCCAGTATCACTCAATCTAGTAGCAAGCAACAGCAAAGAACAATTTCAGAGTTGTGTCAGCCATGTTAGTTTGCTGAGTGTTCTGTATTTTTATAATTATAATTATTTTTTGTTTTTATAATAAGCTACACTATCTCACTACTTTGAGTTTAACTTCTTTACAGAAAGGTATGGTCATTTTATTTGTGTTTACTGTTTGCTCTAGAGAAATAAATATTAATTATCTGAATATTTAAAAACAATTATGAATAAATGTTTAAGTTAATATATTTTCAGTTCTTTTTTTTTACTAACACTCATTGCATTTTAATACAATTTTTTTATTGCAAATTAAATTGAAATTGCAATATCTGTAAAAAAAAAAAAAATCACAATTATATTTAGAATTTTCCACAAATCACACAGCCCTAGTAAATAGTGAGTACAATTTCAGTTTTATGTGATAGTATTCATCTAAGTTATTGCATTGCAAGAGATAATTTGGAGCCTATTTTCATTTGCCTTCAGCAGACATTGGCTCTTGTCTTGTTCTTTTGCACTTTTGCATTAAATTCCTAACAAACAGAGACATGTGCCTTTTTGTGTTGCCACTGAATACTGAACTAAATTCCACAATAAAGTTTGAGCAAAGCAAACAACTGAATTATTACTTCAACAAACCCTAAAATTATATGTTTAAATAAATTTTCTCCAGACCTGTTTTGTGAGTGGATTAGCCAAGGTCAAGGAACTTTATACAGATGTTACAGGCTGTTACAACCAAATCATTTATTTTCAACTTGGTGTGCAGAGATTAGCCAATTTCACTATTAACTGCACTTTAATTCATCACAGTTAATAAAATGTAAAAGCCCCACAACACTGCATTCCTGTTTGGGAGTTCAGAGTTTATAAGAGACTCAAAGGCTGTTACCAGGTGTGCCCATACGTTTTTTGTCTGGTTCTTCAATGAATACCTGGAGAATACCTGCTTGGTCCTCACACTGTTAATGCCACAGTCATCCTGCTACATTCTTACTGTATTTTAACACCTACTTTCAAATTTTTTAAATATATGTTGCATATATGTGCAAATTTGACATATATTTTTATATATCTTTGAAATCAAAACATGAACTTTATGTGAAATGCACATATTGCCATATATTAATTCAATTCAATTCATGTTTATTTCTATAGTGCTTTTACAATGTAGATTGTGTCAAAGCAGCTTAACATAGAAGTTCTAGTAAATTGAAACTGTGTCAGTCCAGTTTTCAGAGTTGAAGTTCAGTTTAGTTCAGTTCAGTGTGCTTTAAATGTCACTGCTGAAAGTCCAAAGACTAAGAGCAAATCCACCGATGTGCAGCTCCACAGTCCCAAACATATTAGATTTCTATATGCTTGGGCACGCGATCAGTTTGTGCTTTCACATTAGGTTTGATTTCCCACTTGCAAGTTTAAAATTTGGACTTGAAAAATGTAGTTTTATTTATAGCATGCTAACACTCAGTGGCACATGCATCTATTTAGTATGAATGTAATAAAAACATTAAAATGAACAAGAAGAGAGTTGTTTTTCTGATGAAGATATGTAGAGTTTAGATTAACAGAACGCTTGCATCTGGTCAGCTTTGCATGTCAGAAAAGCAATTGATAAAAAACAGCCTTTGACTGATTATTTAGTTCAAAAATGATATGCAAGCTATAGCAAGCTAATGTTCAATTCCAGAGATGCGGAGCTTCCATCTTATTTATTTATTTTATTCTAAAGGCAGCTATACTGTCAAAAGCCTAGCTAGAGTTTTTTTTATTTTGAGAGAAACTGAGTTTTTGTTATTATTCTGGGCTGTATTATCTGATTAATGAGCAGCAATAAATAACACTTTAAATTATAAGGATTTTTAACAATAAATAATAATGTTGTGAAATGAATGAATGTATAATAATCATGAAACTGGGATTATTCTTCACACTATAATTAAACCAACAAAATCTATAATCGCTGCATCCCTCAGAGCATTTTCTTTTATTTATAATATCAATTAATTAACTGAAAGCTGCACTAGAAGTCTCTTTAAAATGCTTTTGCCATAACATCCTTATGCAGTATTCATGAATGGCAGGAAAAGCCACGAAAATTAATTTAAAAAAACACGTCATAGTTTTATATTTAGGAGAGAATTTCCACTCCTTAAGTAGGACAGATGGCAAAGTGTAATTCTGTCTGTTTGGCTACAGCACTGCTCTGCGTATATCAGCCTTTTTCTTTCTTAATTTGCTTTATTCTCCAAGAGCTCTGTGGCACACTAAAATGAGCTCATAAAGCAGCTCTCGAGACCAGTCCTTTGAAAAATGGCGCAAAACATTGGTATGAACAGCAACACTATTATACTACTAGCTGGCTGACCACTCCATCAAAAGCGAATTGACAATTTATAGAGTTTACCAAGTCACAATTTAACAAAGTGGAGCCAGGCTGGGTGCTGTGATTGCGTTAGCATGGTGTGGCTCTTCTGTGTTGTGTTATTAGACTAACTGTGATGTGTTTTGCTTCACTGCCGGGAATGACATGAGCTGTGGGGATAATGCCGGCCACCCTCGAGGCGGCCCTGTGAAGCGCTTCAGATTATCCACACACTCACTGACATACAAAATGGCATACTTACTGTAGATTATGCGCATGCACTCTCATTGCTGGCTCGCCAACCTATATTGGCATATCATGTCTCCTCATACTGGAGGTCTAATCAGGCTAACAGGCATGATGGTCCATCAAACAGGGCTTTATAGAGATCGGGGCCACTTGTTTTTGCCGCAGGATACTTTGATCTGAATATCGCAGTGATTGTTTCTAAACGCAGAGATCTAAATGTCTTTAATGTGTTTGAGAGAGCACACAGCGGAGATGCCAAAACAGCACCTTAGACACTCTTAGCGGTTATTGATGTGATTCATCGCTTTAGTTTCTTTAGAAATAACACATTGGGGTTGTCAAGATTGACAGCTGTTTTTAGATTTAAAACATTGCAAGCACACAAGGAAAATTAAGTGTTTTGATGTGGTGCTGTGAAGCATGGTGCTTGCAATTAAGATTTGTTTATCTTTTTTAAATCTAAAAACTAGCACAAGGCTTTGAGAAATGAAAGATGCGTGTAATGATTGATGTCAAACTCTGGTATCACCTACAATAAAGGAGTGATCAGAACCTTAGATGTCTTTTGAGAAATATCTCCAGTTTTTCTAGATATGGTTCAATATGGCTGACACCCTGACTGGTGATGGCATCCTGTTATATGAAGCAAATGCCATTGAGAAAGCCGAGCAGCAAGCAGGGATGATGCAGATCCCCAAGAAAGCGGGTGGGAAATTAGAAACTAGTATTGCTACGCTCCAGTCAAACGCACACAAATCTTCTTTCACACCTCTGAAGCTGATTACACATGCCTTTCATGTCACACTCGGTGCCTCGCTGTGAAATTACATTTAGGCAACAATGCAAAGTCTTTAGAAAGTACTTTGTGAATCATACTTTCTATAACACAGTTTGTGGCTGTAAATTACTTGAAAAATATTAATCAATTAAATTATGTTATGCTAAATACGATACTGTATATGTGTTCGGGCATTGGGTTAAGGATGTAGGGTGGTTAAATGCTTCTGTGAGAGTGATGTAATGGCAGTTAAGGTGAAAGTCGGCAGAGAAACAGAGAAGGTGGAAGTTTTGTCACTGTAAGGAAAAGACTGTTCTAGTGGTAGCATGGAAACTTCTGGTCACATATGTCAGCCAGAGGAGTAAGATCAGAATGGGGTGTGATGTTGGTTTTGCTATTGTGTTTTTGGATAACCTGTAAAGTCGGTTGTACATTTTCCAGTAGCAACTATGATGGCAAGTTAAATTGTTACCAGTGACTTACAGAACTTGAATTTGCAATCATATTCACAAATAATGCTTTTGGGTTGGCTAACAGTGTGTCCAAGACTGAAAGGCTTGCCAGTAGGGCATTGCAGTAGTCCAGTCTTTAATTTAAAAAAGATTTAATGAGTAGTTTAATGAGTAGTTTTTGCCTCATATAATCTGATTGTTCTGACATTGTAGAAAACAAACATACATGAATAGTTGGTCATCAGACACTACCCGTAGATTCCTTACTGTGCTGTTGGTGTTATTGTTGTGGATTTCAATTGTACAATGACCCCCCACTTTCAAGCCAAGAAACCCAGCCAGCATTTGTGAATTTAATTGACTGACTTGAACATGAACAAAATCTTTTTTTTGCCCGACACAAAACTTGCACAGGTTTCTTTAGGAAAAAGTCTAGTTTTCATCTGCAGAAATTCACAGACTATTGCTGAATGTGTTTCAAAACTTTAGACAAAATACTGGCTGATATTTTTTCTGTTTTATTACAAAAAATAAAATATACCCAAATACACCAACTGACAAAAGTCTTGTCGCCTATCCAAGTTTTAGGAACAACAAATAATAACTTGACTTCTAGTTGATCATTTGGTATCAGAAGTGGCCTATATGATAGATTGCACTTATTTTAGCAAAACAAAATATGATCATGCCTTGAATTTTAATTATTTAATTAGGACAGTAAGGTCTGACTTTGCTTAGACAAAAGTCTTGTCACTTAACAGAAATAATGTACAGTATAGAATATAAAGTCATGGTGCAGTGAAAAAAGAAGTAATAGCGCTCTTGCAGGACTCCTAGAGTTAATCAAGATACTTTGGATTCATCTTCGATGCCTTCTCCTTCATCTTACCCCAGACATGCTCAATAATGTTAATGTCTGGTGACTGGGCTGCCAATCCTGGAGCACCTTAATCTACTTTACTTTTCAGGAACTTTGATGTAATGACTGAAGTATGTGAAAGAGCTCTATCCTGCTGAAGAATTTGCCCTCTCCTGTGGTTTGTAATGTAATGGGCAGCACAAATGTCTTGATAACTCAGGCTGTTGATGTTGCCATCCACTCTGCAGATCTCTCACATGCCCCCATACTGAATGTAACCATGATTTTTTTTTTACCAAACTTGACTGATTTCTGTGGGTTCCAATAGGTCTTCTGCAATATTTGTGATGATTGGGATGCAGTTCAACTGATGATTTATCTGAAATATCTACCTTCTGCTACTTTTCCAAATGTTCAACTACAATTCAAGTTATTATTTGTTCCTCTTACAATTGGGATCAACAACAAGACTTTTGTCAGGTAGTGTATAACCAAAGCAGAATAAACCCCTGCAAGGATCTGAGCAAGAAATTTGTGTTTCATTTCTGAATGAATCACTGTTTTGAATAAATCAGAGATGTTGATTTATTGCTTAAATGATTCAATGACTCAAATGGAAAGATGTGATGATATTACTTGCACACTATAAAAAGTAATTGGTTGTCTTTATTTAAAAAAGTAAGAAAACTGATGCTTTTATAATGATTAGTAGCCTTAAGAAAATGAATAAATCTTCTGCGTAAGATTTGTTAAGTTAAAAACCTGTGCATAATTATAAAAAATAAGTTATCAACTTAACAGTTACAAGTTACAACTGGTTTACTCACTTTTTAAGTAAAGTCAACTTGTCGCTTTGTAAGGCAAGAAGTTTACTAACTTTTTTAAAGTAACTAATCGCTTTTTACTGTCTAAAAAGAGTCATTCAAAAATCGAAGTAAAAATGAAATAATATATAGTAGTAGAAAATAATAGAAATTAAAATATAATTGAAAAATTGCATAAAACATTACATAAAAAAAGATAAAAATTCTTTACAGAATAAACTGCTGGTATATCAAATATTTAACTTCATTCACCTAATGAAGCGTCCATAACACACTGTTTATTTGTATCATGCTCTCGCTCTGTAATTATTGGTTTTATCATTGTTGAAGAAAGAGAAAGATACATTGTTTTTTAGACTTCACAATTACCCCCTTCACTCACTGCAGAGTTCATCTGCAGAATGAGGGCAGCGAGTGCTCACCCCGCGCAATCTACGTGTTCACCCCACACACACGGCACCCACTAGACCGATTATTATGAAGGTCACATTTGCTTAACCCTGCACTTCAAGAGTTGATGGACAACTGCAGGGAGCGGAAAGCTCAAGCTGATTAATCTTTTTGCCATTATTCCATACATGTAATATAATCTGCTCCATTTGGGTTGACATTCTCAGATCTGAATAAAAAGAAATTGCCACTCAAGAGCGTGGCACTTTAAGATAACATCATGATAACCTTTGAGGAATAATTAAAATCTTTCCAAGGTGAGGCAGGGAGAATAAATTACGACTGTCTTGTCGTCCATCCATCACTTGAATGTGCCGGGTTTCACAGAGGCCACTGTACATTACAGTGACATTGATGCACACAACAATTCAATGCAAAAAAATAATTTACATTAATTTTTATATCATTTTGTGAATGTACATGTACCCTAAAATGCATTATAAGAGTTAAACTTGCCTTGCCTTGCCTTGCCTTGTTTGGTTTGATAACTGTGTCATTTATATATTTTTAGTTTTTTTTAGAAGAATACTAGTCAAATCAATTATGAATTGTACTACTACTAATAATTTATCATTTATTTACATTTTTAAAATCATCACTTTATTTTTATGAAAAAAGTTATGTCCAGAATATCACTAAAATCATAAATTTACACTGAATTATTTCATATTTTCTAAAAAACAAATAAAAAACACAGATGTGAAAGGTTCTCTCATTACCTGACCACCAATTGGCTAATAAACATCTAATACAAAGACCACTAAATCAAGCATTTCCAGCGTGGACCCTGCATTTTATTAACTATCCATCACCAAAACAGAAGATAATCACTGTGCCTATCTGAAGCGATTCTTTTAATGAATGTTTTGGGCTGGCATAGAATGAAAGATCGACAAAAGGTCGGAAGGAGATCTGATATGGAAATTAAAGACATTGATGTGGCTCTGTGTCGTCTGAGGGTGCAGATGGTTGCTCATGGAAAAGTAGCACGACGGTTTTGGTCAAAAGAGATTTGTTTTCATTTTGGCCGTGTATATATGTGTGAAGTGTTATCCTCTGTTAGACTGTGTTTACTTTCCAGCATCAGTGTCTGTTTAGTTTCCTTTCCGGTGTGTGAAATTGCCAATGTCATGCCAAGCGTCCCAAAAATAGCCAAAAAATGAAGTAAATCGTTTTCTCCTCCCATCATACGCAGACTCACACCATGTTTTTTTCCTACGGGCATTTGTCATACGATAAACAACATCTTTCATTTGTATTCAGTCATAGCATAGCTTTCATTTCTTATTTGTGAGGACATAGTAATTGGTTTGACATTGAAATTATAATGGGACAAATAGCGTCCAGATGAATGAGAAAGTTAATGAAGGCATGTCGCGTTCCTTATACTTTCACTTATAAAATAAATGAAAAGCTTGAACTCAGAGTATGGATCTTGAAACTGTTGTGTCCTTTGTGCCTCAAAGGGCCTGTTAAAGCTGTGGAATTGTGGGACGCTGGAGGGAATAATTCTAAAGGCACATGGGGATTGAATGTTCTCAGCCAGAAAGAACTGGCTCGGTGCGTCATTATGATTAGACAATGAGTTCATCAAGGCCAGAGCTGCACATATCAGACGAATCTCAAAGGAGTTAAAGAACCAGAAAAGCTCATCTCTTTTCCTTTTTGTCTCTTTGCATTTTAATAAAGAACCTTATTAACTTTTGTTAACTCTGGCAGTCTGTATTACTGGGTTCAGAGCTCTCAACATTTTAAAATTGTTTCTCTTCTCCGGCGGTTGTAATATATTGAATTTGAGGGAATTAGGGAATGTTAACTTGTTAATTGTATCATTTGAATTTTATTAGGGATGTACAAAAATCTGTGTGATATATTGCAACTAATTATTTGACACAACATGGCCATTAATCGACATGGTCATTAAGCAATAAAATTAATTGTAAATAAATGAAATATTAATTTTAACTTAAAAACAATGTTTTCATGTTAATAATTTTAATCATCTTTTAATTTCAAGATTTTTTTATTAAACATGAGCCTCATATATGTAACAAGGGAGTCTGGGTACAACAGAGTTTATTTACAGCTTGGTCAGACAGGCAATGGTCAAACAGGAACAGACAAAAGCATGCAGGTTATACAAAAGAATAGTCGGGGTCACAGGCAAAGGGATCAGTTCAGGCGGCAAACAACATAAAACAATTAACAAGACAAGAGTCAAAAAACAGGGCAAGGCAAGACAACAGAACGCTTCATAATGGTACAGGAAATAAACAAGACTCAGCAAAGAGTGTGAGAATGTGAGGAGTATTAATAGTTCAAGTATTGAGTCAATCATGAGCTTTAGCTGTGTGTGTGTCAGTGCCTGAATGGTTGTCAGCTGTGGCAGGAGTGATGAGTGCGAAGACTTCTGGGAGTTGTAGTTCATATTGTGGCAGTATTGTAGTCCGGGTGATAATGCATGTTTTCCAGTCATCTGCAAGGCCTAGCTTGCTGGTGATCATGACACTATACAAATAAAATTGTAATGTAAATACATTTTGGAATAAATTAATATTAGTTTATTTATATTAATTTTACTGACATTTATTTTAATAAGAGACACAGCATCAGTTAAAATTATGCAGTTTCTCTTTGAACTTAATTTTACAGATTTAAGCCAACAACACTAATAATTAATTAAAAATGTCAAGTGTTTTTAATTTGAAAAGTGTAAATTCAATGCAGCTTTAGATGTTAGCAAAGGTAAACCATAAGTGAATATAACAATGACATTATAAATTGGTAATAAAGTCCATGTTTTTTAGCAGATGCCTGTTCTATCGACTTGGGAAAATTTTAATCCAATTACCTATCATCTATTTAGAGACTGTTTTCATCATAACTCCAGTGATACTACACGTTCTATGGCTAATAATTATTTCCATATAGTTACATAAATAATATAGACTAAAAACCGTTATACAACTGATATGTTCCCGATATAGTATTGAGAGCTGAAAATCTGTCTTTAATATGTAGTGACACTTCTTTTTACCTTCTTTTTGTCTAATAGGATGTGAAATCAACATTCTTCCAGTTTGGGGCCTCCATCCAGCAGGAGGCGCTGCTCATGCTCAACATCATGGAAGAGTACGACTGGCACGTCTTCTCCATAGTGACCAGCAAGTTCCCAGGCTACCAGGATTTCATCGCTATCCTGAAAACCACGGTGGACAACAGCTTCGTGGGTTGGGACCTCCAGCACATCATCACCCTGGACGCTGTGGATGGAGACTCCAGGACCCAGATCCAGCTGAAAAAAGTTCAATCTCCTGTCGTCCTCTTGTACTGCTCCAAGGATGAAGCGGCGTACATCCTGGAAGAGGCCCGGTCACTGGGTCTGACCGGGTTCGGGTACATCTGGATTGTGCCAAGCTTGACCACAGGCAACCCGGAGATCACTCCAGATACCTTCCCCTCTGGAATGATCTCCGTGTCCTACGATGACTGGGACTATCCTCTTGAGGCACGGGTTCGAGATGGGCTTGGGATTATAACCACGGCAGCTGCGGCCATGTTGGAAGAGTTTGGCGACATCCCGGAGGCCAAAACCAGTTGCTATGGCCAAATGGAGAAAACCAAGTTGCCACCCAGTGCATTGCACAAGTGAGTGAAGCGTGAGAACCGGCTTATTATCTGTGTGTCTGCAGTATGTGAATGTTTTCTGTCAACAGCCTGTCTGTCTAGCTCTTTCAACAAGAGGGCTATTTATGTGAAAAAAACACAGTTTTTGAACAGTCAAGTGGAAAACAGACAGGAAAAAGTGGAAAAAGGTAACACTAAAATGTCTGTGTTAGAGACAAGGCCATATTGGGAAAATGCAAAAGTAGAGTCTTAGTTTTGATAATAATATACTGTAACAACTATATTTTTAGATATGCATCATTAAAACATGTTTTGGTAACAATTCATTTAAATAATTTTCAATAATGTTAGTTAATGTATTTACTACCATGAACAAACTAGTAGTAATGCATGTATTACAGTATTTATTTCTGTTAAGTTAAATAACATTAGTTCATGTTAACTCATGGGGCATTATCTAATGTTAACAAGCACTTTGAAGATAATGTTGAACTATGATTATAAAATGCTTTACAAGATTATTAATACTTATGTAATATTAGTAAATACATTAACTGACATGAATTAATGGACCATTATTTCTAAAGTTTGTTTTAGATGAAATGGTCTCTAAAGATTTTAAACAATTATTAATTAAGACGTGTGTGTGTGTGTGTGTGTGTGTGTGTGTGTGTGTGTGTGTGTGTGTG
>CAIGQZ010016425.1:15223540-15231040 GCA_903798205.1 Danio tinwini
TTTATTTATTTATTTATTTATTTATTTATTTATTTATTTATTTATTTATTTATTTATTTATTTATTTATTTATATGTAAAGATATTTGTGTTTTGCTTTACATTCTGTGTATATTAAGCAAAATGTAAGCGTTTGAACCTGCATAGGTGCATAACTAACGCACTCTGCACTGGACTTTAGACCAGCTGTAAGTTGGTTAATGGCACAGTCTATTTCAGCAACGCACCAACATTGTGCCTTAACACACTTTCTTTATAGACCGGAACACCCATGAGTCTACAAAGTGGCGCAAATTGATTTCCTTTTTAAACAATGTGCCGCAAAACATGAAAATTAGGGTGCGCTTGTCTGAAAATAGCAACAAATTGTGCCAAACACGTCTTGTGCCATGTTGTGCCGGGTGTATGATAGAGCCCTAAGTTTTAAACCCTCTTACCTGCACATAAATTAAAACAAATTAAACAACATTTACTTACCTCCCTACTAACCTCAAAACATGAGAAAATTTTATAAAACAAAAAGGGTCATCACATGCGTCTTTGATATAATTTCAACTGAAACATGAAGACAATTCAAGACAAAGTGTAGCTCTTCCCCCTTTTTAAAATGCAGCCAATAGCATTTTGTTTTTATTATATCTCTGCACACTCAAAAAACTGCTGCTTGTTCAAACTACATGTTTAAAATGAGCTGAAACAACACAATTCTTGTAATATGTTTGGCTAATTTATTTGTTTTATGTTTAGTCCACTTAAATTTGTAAATTATAAAGTTGGGGCAACCTGAAGGAATTGGTCCAACTACCTGATGAGGGGATTTGTAGTTCCCAGCATGCTTTGTGTGGGATTAAAATAAGTCAGGGAAATGTTGACAATAAAGGTAATCTCAATTGTTTAAAGTTAATAGAAAGACTTGTTTGTTGCTTTGCTCAGTGAGCATTAATTGTCCTAAAATTAGTTCTGAGGTCAGTCTTAATCAACTGTATATGTAAATCATTAAATATGCTTGAAAATGTCTCTTTTAGTCCATTTAGCATAACTTCAAATAAAACTAAGAGACTTCGAAATGTACAACATATAATACATCATGATATTTTCAGACCTTTGAGTTCAAGTTTTAAAAATACAAATATGTTTAAATTTTTATTTAATAAAATCATGTTGGTGCTAAATATTTTATTTTAGTTGAAGCTATTGAAGTGAACTGCAACTGTGAAACAAAGCTCTTAGGAAAGTGTGAAAAATTCTCTATTTCTTCAACTGTCAGCAAGCATTGTTTGTACATGGGTTTCCTGAGCTCACTGACACCTCTATCAGGGATTAGATGAGATGACAGAGGCTGCACAATCAGCTAAAATGTTGCTGACATCCATTTTTATGTGTACATGATGGGCGATATATATTGCGTCACCAAGCATTATTAAGGTCAATTCCGTGTACTATTGCATGATAGTTATATTGATTATTGTGACAGGCATTTGTTTGAGTTTGTCAGGTTTTGTAGAGTGTGTAATGGACTGTATAATTGATTAAAGTTATTAAAATAGCCGAAATGGCTTACAGCATGGGTTTTCAAACATCTTAAATGTAATGATTGTCAATTCATAATTCAAATCTACAATATTGTTTTCAAATTCATAAATGTAAATTAGACTAGTAAAATAATATAAAAGTAACTAGTCTTTAGTAAAATTAAATATGGGCTTTATTTTGTGAAAACAACCATCCTGTATGTACTTTATGCTAATTATGACGTGTCTACTTGCCACTAAAGAAAAAAAATTTGACACACGACATTGTTCTAAGCCATAGTAGTTTATTAATTCTTAAATTAAACGCAAAGTTGACAGAAAATAAACTGGTCGAATGGAGCATAGACTAGCTCAGGGGTGTCAAAGTCAGTTCCTGGAGGGCCGCAGCCCTGCAGTTTAGTTCCGACCCTACTCCGGCATACTTGTGTTTATTTAGGGATGGAACTAAACTGTGCAGAGCTGCGGCCATCCAGGAACTGAGTTTGACACATGTGGAAAAGCCTATGTATCATTCATTCACAATATGGTGCTAAACATTCAAAAACAGCAGATACATATGAATGTAGTTGTAAGTGAAATTATTTGAAATCCAGCAAATTCCTGGATGATCCTGTGTTATTCTTTGGTTGTTATCTCTAAATAAAATCCCTCAGAATGATGCGACTGACCAATTAGAGCTGAGTATTTCATACAGCCAATGACAGCATTTTAAATATTTAGTGCAATTAATGAATTGTGCAGCTATGCTTGGCTTCTGTCTCTTATTTTTCCTCACAAGAACTGTGTTTATTTAGACAGAATGCCTTTACCACCATATCAAATGTGAGACTTTTCAGACATGAGCTTCAATTCAGTCTTTTCTTTAGTTAATGATGTGATGGGTTCTGTCAGCCATTATACTGTACTGGTAGTACATGTTTTTACATTAATATTAAAGTGAAATTACCTGCATGCCATGTTGTAGCACAGTTAACAGTTAAGTCATGAAGGTACAAAACTTTGGAATGAAATAAGGAAAGCTACAGTATATCAAAATCTGACATATAAAAATATGTTCAGAATCAGAATCAGTTTTATTGCCAAGTGTGCTTCACACACACAAGGAATTTGTTTTGGCTACAGAAGTTTCCAGTGTACTTAAAGTGACAAGTGACAACACAAAATAAATATATATAAAAAAGATGATAAACATTAAACAGAGATGCAGTTAGTCAAAAATATCTTAATGTTGAGTTGTATTTACAGATTTGTTAGAAATATACAGGTTATAAGGTGCTGTGTACAAATGTGTGTAAGAAAGTATTGCATTGTACAGTATATTGTTATAAGGTGCTGTGTACAAGTGTGTATGAGAAAGTATTGCATGTTTATTACACAGTCGGGGAATATTTAACTGTTCATGAGGTAGATGGCCTGAGGAAAGAAACTTTTCCTGTGTCTGGCTGTTTTTGTGCTTGGTGCTCTGTAGCGCCGACCAGACGGTAACAGTTCAAACAATTAGTGTGCTGGGTGTGAGGTGTCCAGAGGGATTTCCGAGCCCTTTTACTTACTCTGGAAGTAAAACTTTTCTCCTAAAGTCCACTATAATCTCCACTGTTTTGAGCGTGTTCAGCTCCAGGTTGTTGTATCTGCACCATAAAGCCAGCCGCTCCACCTCCTATCTGTATGCAGACTTGTCACCGTTCTTGATGAGGCCGATAAAAGTAGTGTCATCCGCAAACTTCAGGAGCTTGATGGAGGGGTCTTTTGCGGTGCAGTCGTTGGTGTACAGGGAGAAGAGCAGTGGGGAGAGAACACGTCTCTGGGGGGCACCAGTGCTGATGGTGCGGCTGTCGGACGTGACTTTGCCCATTCTGACTAGCTGTTGTCTATCTGTCAGAAAGCTGGTGATTAAAGTACATATAAGATGTACAGGTTCATGTTTGGATTTTTTAC
Organism: Danio tinwini; assembly: GCA_903798205.1. Taxonomy (NCBI): domain Eukaryota; kingdom Metazoa; phylum Chordata; class Actinopteri; order Cypriniformes; family Danionidae; genus Danio; species Danio tinwini. The sequence goes on from CAIGQZ010016425.1 coordinate 15,227,007, forward strand.
CTATATAAAAAAGTTCACACTTGGCTGATGATTGATTATAAAGCGTGTTTGGCATGCTGTCTCAGGAGAGAGCCCTGAGCTCATACTGTTAAAAGATCCTCGAGCCCAGGGCTCCCTCCCGTTTGCAGGGTGAGAGGGGAGTTTGAGTTTTGTCTCCCCCCTTATTTAGAGCTGATGACAGATTATAACTTGTTATACATAGAGATATACTGCTGGTTAATACTGTAGCTTGCCTATAATGCTAATTTAGATTGATCAATTCACTTATGACACATGTTTTTAGACTGTGGGAGGAAACCGGAGAACCCTGGGGAAACCCGAGCGAGCACGGGGAGAACATGTAAACTCCACACAGAAACGACACTTGGCCTGTTAAGGATTTGAAACACTGACGTTCTTGCTGTGAGGCGACAGTTCTAACCACTGGGCCACCATGCCACCCTATAAAGGGGAAATGTGGAAAAGTAGGGATGGAGTAGCGGTGGAGAGGGGATTCTTCAATGCGAAGATAACTAAAGTAAGAAACTCTGGTTATTTATAGTGAGTTTGGAATCATCTGATTGGTGAATCATGCGTTAGTTAATGCGAGACCAGCCGTAATTAATCCTAAGCGCATGCAAAAAGGACCATTTACATAAATATATTTTTTTCAACCATTGAAATTACAAATTTTTACATATGCAGTCAAATATATTAGCTATGATTTTCTTATTATATGTTAACAAATTATGAAGTGGCCCTTAGATGTCATGTTCATTATTTACAACAATAATCTGAAACTATTTTGATCATATACTTATTAATAAGTAAAAAGTATTCCTTTACCTGTGCAACATAACTAACAACCATTCTAACCAACTGTAGTTCAAACAACATATGCGCAACACAGTTCTGGAAACAGTCGTGACCAGCTAGTTTCTCCAACAGTACATTTACCTTCACACAGTTGCTGGTGAGGTAGTTAATGGGTGTAATGGCTCGTTTCCACTGACTGGTACGGTACGGGTCGGTACGCTTTTATGGCCGTTTCCACTGTCAAAAGGCGTACTGAATCAAACCATACCCTGACACTTTTTCTGCACCCTTTCGAAAGGGTACCAAACACGAGAAAGGGTACAAAAAGGGTCACAAAGGCGGAGCTAGACGCGCAGGTGAACGCTATTGGTGTACAGAGATACGTCACGAGCTCACGCAACAAGCCAGAATGAAAATAAAGGAGCCGCCATGTTTTCATACACAGCCGAGAGACTATATATCCATGTAATAACATATAATAATAACAAGCCCTGTTCGATCTGGGCTTAAATGAACATTGTCGTCTTGATGAACAGCCACAAAGCCAAAAAAAAAGAGCAGATTTTACCCTGTTCTCCGTAGTTTCTTACAAGCCAGTCTGAAGCGCGAGCGGTTTTGCTTTTTTGCTTTGTGCTCGCCGCTCTTCTATATTTGAAATGACAAACTTCTTGAGCTGATGATATTAACGTGTGCTTGATTATTGATGTGCTTTTGAAACCTGATCTTGTCAGAAACTGACAAACGCGAGAGTGACGCGCAAAAAAACAAAAGAAGAAACCGGGAAAAAAAGGAGCACATGATTTTTTCAGCAAACATAAACAAACTGCCATGTTTAAGTATTACCATCACTTTTTAGACTATTATGAACTCGTAATGATGCAATTACTTTCTAACAAGAGGCCACACGTGCTGCTGAAGATTAAAGACACATTTAATCATGAGAGGTTTATACTGACTGGGCTCTATTTCCTGCTGTTTTGAACCTAAATAAGGACTAAATGTATGCTGTGTGTAGTTTTTCTGTAAGCGGTAACATATCGAAGACTGTAAGGGTCTGTATGTGTTCATATATGATGCATTTATTAATTTATTTTATATAATTGCAGCCGTTACAGTAGGTTATTTCGCACTGTCATTGATCTGCAGTTATAATCAACTCATGTTCATAGAAAAATTTGTAATAAACATTTATACAGAAGTATTTATGTGTATAAAGCATCTGTTTTGTGAGAAGTGCTTTCTCATATGATATGTGAGTGACCCGGACAGCTTTACTTTAGACATTTTTTCGAGCGAAAATGACGTTGACTGCAACTTTCTGTCGTACACCACGCCCAGCAAAAGAGTACTATTGGTACCCTTTTAGCAGTGGAAACGCAAGCCTGATAAAGGTGACCTGTACCGACCCATACCGTACCGTACTGTACCAGTCAGTGGAAACGAGCCATAAGTCTCTTACCATCGTTCTTCTGTCTACAGTAGAGGCACTCAGACAGAACACACACACTGCTTCACTGAATATGGTGGAATGATCTGGTCAAGAGTAAGAGCACGTAGAAAGAATGAGCAAGAAGCCTAAAGATGATTATTGTCAGTATCTATAAGATGTAAAAAGCCTCGCAAAAGGTAGCATGTTTGGATTGTTTTTTTATTTTATTTTAAACCCTTTAGCTGAAAGGACTTTAATGGACCTGGATGTGTCCTCAGGGGAGAGAAGAGAGAGAGAGCAAACCCACATGCACCAGTCACTTCCTTTCCAACACATGTGCTGTCAAGACCATACTTCCTCTTCTATGCCTCGATGTGCCCCACTTTGTATCAGATGCACTTAGCAGCACAGGTTTTGCGCATGCACTCATTCTGCCATTCCCTGGGTCTGTGAAGCGTCTGCCTGAGCCCCAGGTGATAAGACCTCCATTGTTCCAGCTGTCCTGGTATTGTTGTGCAGATGTCACTCTCTGTTGTGACATTGATTGAGCACTGCTCTAATACCTGTGTCAGAAAATATGATTGGATTTGTTTGTGTATAACATGCAGAGTTCTTACTCAAGGGAGAGTTTATTTCATTTACATGTTCCGTCATCGCAGTGGGTTCATCTTGAAATGTGCAGACACCCTGCGGATGAACTAACTTCATGTTGGAACATTTTCTTGCTTCTCTAATGACTGAAAAATTCTATATGTCGCATGGGGAACATCTTGACTGCCCTCATTAGTGTCAGCCCTGTTACTATAAATGCCTAACGAGGAACTGTTTTATTCAGCCGCATTCGACCGGTTAGAATGCAGCTGCCTACTTCAGTTTGACCACATCTAAAAGAACTGTGAACAATTTCAGGCCAGTTGTACCACCCACCTATTTTAATCCGGCTGATCCCAGAGCAGCTGTGCAGGCTTTTTGGGCACACCTGCTGTAACGAGGACTCTGATGAAGGGCTCACAGCACGAGCAAGCAGGGGACGAGGGTTGTTATGTGCTTTAATTAGAGAGAAGTGAGCTGCACTCAGATTGGACTTTATCTTTGATGACAGGGTTGCTGGGATTTGGTGAAGATGTTCATGAAAAGGCTGTCGGGTTGGGTCAGGTCTGGTTGTTATGTGGAGTGGGGCTCTCAGGAGCATTTTTGTATTTTTCTTTTTTGGTTTACTGGTGTTTTTAAGTTACTTTTTTAAATTGTGCAGTTCTTTAAAAAAAAGAATGAACACTACCTGACTACCTTGTTGCCGTTCGCAGTTGTAAGAGAAACAACTAATAACTTGATGTCTGATCATTTGGAAAAGTGGCAGAAGGTAGATTTTCATGAGGAATCATCTGTTGAACTGGCCAGCCCAATCAGCAGACATGAACATTATTGAGCAAGTCTGGGGTAAGATAGAGGAGGAGGTATTGAAGATAAGTCCAAAGAATCTTGATAGACTCTGGGAGTCCTTCAAGAACGCTTTCTTTGCCGTTTTAGATTACTTTATACACAATATTATTTCTTTTTCCACTGCACCATGACTTTATATTCTATACTGTACATTATTTATGTTAAAAGACAAGACTTTTGTCTAAGCAAAGTCAGATCTTACTGTTCTTATCAAATAATAAAAAAATCAAGGCATGATCATATTTTATTTTGGTAAATAAAGTGTAATCTAGAGGTGTTTGCCTTTCATATAAGCATCTTCTGATACCAAATGACCAACTAGAAGTTAAGTTATTATTTGTTGTTTCTAAAACTTGGATAGGTGATAAGA
>CAIGQZ010016425.1:15233540-15236654 GCA_903798205.1 Danio tinwini
CTTATAGCCGTATGGCTATAATAAGAATACACTGTGATATAGCTTGAGTCGTTAGTTCATTGGACTGTTTTGTTTTCTCACTACAATCGATCTGCTCAGTCGAGCAGAGACCAACACATTCAGGCGATCTCGGACCGATTGATTTGGCGCGGATCCGAGCACGACTGCTGGATTCACATACAGTATGCCAAACCAACCGCGCTAACGGGGGAAATGAGACAGATTCCGAAACAAACGTTTATGTGTGAAAGCACCCTAAGATTGTATTTGCACACAATTGACAGACAGTCGCAGCCTAAATAAACTTTTGTGACAAAGCAGCACTGGCCCGATCGGGCCAGTAACCATTTTGTACAATGGCCCGAGCGTCTTCCACACTGGCCCCGGGCCATCGGGCAGTCCTTATTGTTGAGCCCTGTTACTGAAGATCAAGAATGTGAAATAAAGTGTGAAAAAGCCTACTGTAACATCTGCAATTATATAAACTAAATAAATAAATGCAAATATATGAACACATACATGTACAGCCCCTTACAGTCTCCGATATGTTACCAATTACAGAAAAACTACACAAAGCATACATTTAGTCTTTATTTGGGTTCAAAAACAACACGCAACATATAGCCCACAGTCAGAGCAAACCTCTCATCTGTATCTTTACTGTATCTGTATCTCTTCACCAGCACATATGACTTCTGTTAGAGAGTAATTCCATCATTCCGAGTTCATAATAATCCAAAAGGTGATGATAATTTGTTTGTTCATGTTTTAGGTTGCTGAAAGAATCATTTGCTCCTTTGTTTTTTCTGGCATCTCTTTTGTTTTTTTGTGTTCATCCATTTCTAAATTCTAAAATTATCGAATGTCAGAAGCACTTCAATAAACAATAAACATGCGCACGTTATTACCATCAGCTTAAAAGTTCATTATTTCAAATATAGAGGTGCACACGAGCGATCGCGAGCTCCCTGGAAAAAGTGAAACCGTTCAAACTTTTAGACGGTCTCGTAAAACAAAAACAGGACACTGCAGATTCTGTTCTTCTTGGCTTTGTGGCTGTTCAACAACAACAAGGTTTGTTTGAGCTCAGGTTGACCATGGCTCATTATTATATGTTTATAGTATTACAATATAATGTCTCGGCTGTGTATTTAAAAATGGCGGTTCCTTTGTTTTATTCTCCTGGCTTGTGTACGTGCTAGTGACGTTTCTCTGTAAACCAGAGGTGTCCACACTCAGTCCTGGAGGGCCAGTGTCCTGCATATTTTAGTTCCAACCCCAATTAAACACACCTGAACCAGCTAATTAAGCTCTTTCTAGCTCTTCCAGAGAGGCGTGTTGAAGGAAGTTGGAGTTAAACTATGCAGGACATCGGCCCTCCAGGAACGAGTTTGGGCACCCCTGCATGGCATTTTGCTGCGTGTTTAGTTCCGCCTTTTGGTACCCTTTTGTCATGCTAGGTACCCTTTGCAAAGGGTACCCAAAAAGTGGTACAGTACGGTTCGCTTTTTAATACCCTTTGACAGTGGAAACGGCCATAAAAGTATATCAAAGGGTACCGTACCATACTATTCAGTGGAAACAGGTCATAAAATATGAGATAAACTACACTAAGTCTTGTGGTGGTGTGTTGAATGCATTAATAATGTTGCATTATGCTTTTCCATAACAAGTAATTAAATTAATATGTTAACAGCCCTTATAATAAAATATTTTAATGTAAATAATGAAAAAATGTAATCTTTTGAATGTATTTGATTTAAATATTTAACAATACTCAACAATGCTCAATCTTTGCACTTAACATATTTATTTTTATTTATTAAGACAATGAAACAACAACAAAGCAGTATACAAAGTCTTAATTTTTGGTTGATCAGCCATAAAAAAATCAGCTTTTTTTTACTATCAGCTAAGATTTGAATATGTACACATCCATTGTATAATGGAAGTTGTATACAATGTACACTAGTAACAAAAATTCACACCTCTAGAAGGCAAAATCAAATAAAATTCATCCCTTGCTTTCTCGCCCTTCACGCCCAACTCCCCCAGATATCTCTTTGCTGTTTGTCACTATATGCTTCCAGTTTACACGCCAAAGGTCCAGCAGTGACAGAACATACTAAGCTAATGAGCATGACTCCTGCAGTCCTGCAGAGAACCTTAAGTTCTATCGACATGCTGTGTCCAGTGTCTGACTAATTGGTCAAAGGGGCTCTGCAGGTGTGACCAGTGTGGTGATCCACAGCGAAGGGGACTGGGAGAGGTGTGAAATATGAAAGAAGCTTTAAAATAAATAAGGGAATCCACTGCCAATGGGAACATGTCTTGCAGTGAAGGAAGAGAGAAGTGTATCGATTCTTTCCTTCTCCCGCAGTCTGATGTAATTGGATTCAACGATATAGCTAGGATGAGTGGGCCCCCTAAATGGGACCCCAATCAATTCAACAAGCTACTGTGCCATTCAGTCACTGGACGCCCACGAAGACCTGCTTTATAAATCGTTTATTGTGCTACATTTGCAGTTTTTGCTCGCCTGGCAGTTTTGTGGTGGAATAAAACTTTACCAGTAGGTTGTACACATGCTGTGTCGGTTAAAATGGCTGGGTCATAATTACTGAAGAAGAGGGTCAGTCTGGTGTGTTTGTGTCAGCCGGTGTTTTGCCACTTGGGTCTCTAAGGGAGACCTGACGACATGGTGTGAAAAGTGGTAAGACAACACAACATGTTCCTCGGTTTATCATTTTTAAAGCGATATGACACACACTATGGTACACTATGGCATTGGGAAAATCGAAGCAGGCTGACTCTTTTTCCTGCAAAATGCTGTTTTGTTTAGTTTTGTGTTAAATTATTTTCAGGTTTGTAACCTCTTTGATAAAGAAATATTTCAGGTGTATAAAATAATAATTAATATCTTAAGCTAGCTTAATGCTTACTTTTATAGTCCTGAAAATAATTTGATAATTATAAATTAAATAATTAATTAATTAAAAGAAAAAACAAATACTAAGGATGTCCAGATCTGATCATGTGATCGGAAATCGGGCCCGATCACATTGCCTCAGACTCGATCGGAATCGGATGTTATATAGTTTATATATATATATA
>CAIGQZ010016425.1:15236754-15248413 GCA_903798205.1 Danio tinwini
AAAAAAAAATAAACTAATTAATCACACTTTTTTGTGTGATTAATCATGATTAATCACGAATAAATAAATCCAAAATACAGGCATTGCAAATATAGAAATTGAAAAATTATAATAATAAAGTATTGAATACAAACAATTGTATTCATTGTAAAGTTGTATTGCGAGTTGAGAACATTAATTATAAAGTAGAAACAATTTAGCTTTGTCCTGCTTAACATTTCGTCACCTTGGAATTATAAGGTTATATCTGCGTTCTGAATGATTTTGGGATATTGAGCTTTAAAGTTTTTGCATTCCATACCAAACAGTATGTGTGTAACATTTGTTTTTTTTTTAATAAAAGGTCTTAAAATGTAAACAACTTATAAAAAAAAACTTGACTTCACACAGAAACAGCAAGGCGTGCGGCATGACATCACTGTTGCAGAGACGCTATTAGTTAAAGGCTGGCAAAGTAGAACACAGAAGCAGTTTAAAGCGTGTCAATATATTTCAGCTGTCTGGAGGTATTATACAGTTGACAACGACAACATTGCTAATGCCAACATTGTGATTTATGTAAACTTGACATTGCAAGAGGTGGAAAGGAAAATGTTACATTTAACACAACAAATCTGATAAGACACCTAAAAAACAAACGTAAAACCTCGATTTGAAATGCCATCTCACCACTATTTCACAGAGAAAGCTCTGCCAGCCCTTTGTAAGAAGATTTCTGACCAACTACATATCTGTTATAAGATGTACCATATGTTTCTTTCACCACAGACATATGGAGTTCGTCCATAGCTCCCATGTCTTAACTAAGCCTTTGTGTATTAAAGAAATATCGGATTGGGTTTCGATATCGGCAGATACTCATAATCAAATGACTCAGACTCGAGGGCAAAAAAACCTGATCAGGATATCCCTACTAAATACTAATATACTAATACAATTTATAAGGACATACTAGCACCATCTTGTGCAATTTAATAAAAAAAGATTTAATAAAAAACCTTACACAGTAATGTGTTAATCTGCATAATGCCATCTAGAATGAACCCGTAATGTTTCCTTAGAATGGATTTTTTCAGTTTTATGTCTATACGCACTTTCTTTGAAGATGAGCACAAAAGAAAGAACGGTTGTGATTCATGTAGATTTTATTGGATACTAATAATAACTCGGGCAGATTTTTCATCTTCGCTTAATGTGACGTGTGATTTAGGTCAGTCATTAGTCTTCAGATGGCTCATTAATTCTTCTTTTTGTCTTCTCGCATGTTGAAAATGACCTTCATATGTTATTTTGATCTTTTAGGTATAGAATGAACATCATTAGGACGAAAAGTTCTCTTTGTGCAGCAGAAAAGATTCGTGTCACCTGACTGCTCTATTTCTGGCCCTGATGAGCTCTTTGCTTCCTGTAGGTACATGATGAACGTGACCTGGGATGGCAAAGATTTGTCCTTCACCGAGGATGGTTACCAGGTGCATCCCAAACTGGTGGTGATCGTGCTGAACAAGGACAGAGAGTGGGAAAAGGTAAGGCTGTCGAAAACAACTGACCTTCTTAACCACGTCATTATAATTTCATTATAACTCCTCCAAGCAAAGCGTCATTAACAACTGTTCACACAATATTAGTACTCATGAATCCACCGTATTAATTACACCCTGGAACGGTGTAAAAGTGTGTCAGTGCGGTAATTACCTCAGACACACAGAGCCAGAGTCTGCAAATTCGGTGGTGTAATTAGGACCTGTTTTTTTTTTTTCACTTTCTTTTATTTTTTTCTTTTAGACCGCAGTCCAGGCAGATGGGAATACACACGTGTGTATTAGTGCAGATATCTTGGATGAGCGAATCCCTCTTTTTTCTGTTGTAGGAGAGAATGCAGTTCAATAAAACTAGAGCGAGAGGAATAATTGGAACAGCAAAACAATAGGGGAAATTGATTTGTGAAGTTCGCTGTGGAAATCAGTCAATATTGGTGGGAGTCTAATTGACAGAATAAGGCTCGTACTGAGAGACGGACTCGCTTATGAATACACATCCATGCTGCTAAAGGCTGATTTGTTCTGTTTGGTCCTCTTGATCTCTCGTCGGGAACGTGTCAAGATTATCAGTGATATTAAAACAAGAAATTGAGAGAAATCTGCATACTTGGGGTCTGTTCAAATATATAATTTTATGGCTCATTTAACAGCAGTTGTTTTGCAGATATGATATTGAGCATTATAGGACAAAACAAACTAAATTAGCTCCCAGAGGTGTTTGGGTCCTTGTTATGTAGTTTATTGTTAAAGTATTTATCTGGACTTTATTAAAGTGGTTCTGTATTACTTTTCTTGATCGAGCCTTAAAAGTTTGTTCAATCTATAATAAAATGCATTCCATGTAGTACAGCCCATTTGCTATTGGATATTGTTGTAGTATTAGTGTTTAAAGTAGAACATATTAGGCAGCAGCAAGATTTGTTGTCCAAATTCTCTTTAAATTCTTATAGGAAAAAGAGTGTGTGGCCAATAATCTTTTTTATCACTTTAATTGAACTAAATTAGTATGTACTAAATTATTTTTGTATGTGTAGCTTTCAGCACTTTAAACTACTTTTGGTATTGCATTATTCTCCAAAACACCAGGTGACAGTGTGGAGAATACATATGTTGTACCAGCACAACATGCAGTGAGAAGAAGCAGGGGCCGATCACATCGAACACGCTTTTACATTCCAAAAACGCGCATAAGCAGCACTCAGAACACTCTCGGCCGTTAGTAAACCTTTCAAAAAAGGCACCTCTCAATGCAAGAAGCTTGTTCGGTGCAATTGGTCCATTAAATTGCATTAACACTAGTCCATTTTCATTTTATATTAGCATTATAAATAGCCACACCTCTGTTTTCAAAAGTTTTCAATCTGTCACTCGTTTATTCATTTTCTTTTTGACTTAGTCCCTCTTTAGTTTAACCAGGGGTCACCAACTTATCTAGTTTTATGCAGTGGATGCCTTTCCAGCCACAACCCAACACTGGGAAACACCCATACACTCTTGCATTTACACACATACACTACGGCCAATTTAGCGTATTCAATTCACCTATATTTCTTTGGACTGTGGGGGAAACCGAAGCATCCGGAGGAAACCCATGCCAACAGAGGGAGAACATGCAAACTCCACACCAAAATGTGGAGCCGGGGCTCGAACCAGCGACCTTCTTGCTGTGAGGCGATCATGCCACCGTGTTGCCAATTTCAATCTGTTTTACAGAAATTGAACAGTAGATATTCCAAACTAAAAGGGGGTCTTCAGCATTTTCAAAATGCTCTATTCTTTGCTGGTTGAAGATGCCAGAGTAGTGTGGATGCCAGTTGTAACCAAACATAACAAAACATATACACCTTAAAACGAAAAAACACAATGTAGTGTCAGCCTTGAAATGTAATGGTGAATTCTGAATGGGTCCAATGTACTTGAAAGTGAAATCAATTAACAAAGTGGTGTGATGTCACAAAAAAGCAGGCCAAAACTAAATTAATTTATCTCACTTAGTGTTTTGATGTGGACATTTTATGTGACCTGACATATATTTAAAAATGATTTTTTCTTTCCTTCTCTTAAGTTTACTTATTTAATTAGTATCTGCAACTAATAATATGTTCAAAGCTAAGCTGTTATTTGTTTCTTTATAATAAAATGGGTTGAACAGTCAATCCTAGCTGCACTGTATACTGCAGGTGAAAGCATGTTATTTTTTAACATTATTTACAGTAAATAACTTAATATTACAGGCACATCCACTGATTGATTTGATGTAGTGCTTGTTGTACGAAACAGGCTTAATACTTTTAGAGCTCTGCCAGTATAATAACATACAGAGTTTTTTCACTTCTTGTACTGATTCAATTACTAAAGTTCTGTTCACAAAGAAGTAGGTGGCCTAGATAAGTGTAAACTTTGAAACCCACATTTTTTAGTGTGGTCAGAGCTGATTCACTGAGTTGCAGCACTGAACAAAATTGAAATTAACCAGACAAGAGAGATAGAAACTGATACCGAAGATTAAGGGTGCTTTCACGCTTGGTTCAATTGCCTGGACCGTAACCAAGTTCGATTGCCCACCCTTGCCACCTTTTCGGTTGGTTTGTGTTCACACTGTCTTTTTTCCTTCTGAGCTCCAGTATGCTTGCGTCATCAAGCTCCTGTTTTGTGTACGGCTGTTGCCAGGTGACAAAAAAACAAAGCGGCAAAATGGAAAGACGTCTGCATATCGCGGTCATTCTGCTTTTACTTAATCTTTTGATTTTGGACATACAGAAAGCGACTCGTGTCTATCTGCCGCAAAAATATTATAAAGGTTCAGAACAAATTGTGATGTCTGCAGAAGCTGTTTTTGGAAGAGACAAGCAGACATTTTCATGTGTTTGCCCTGGCTCAATCCCGTTAGTCAGCAAGGTGCAGTACGTGATACACAGACACACACACACAAATTGTTATGTTATGAAAATGATAGTTTGTTGTACTGTTGGCGGTTTACTTCCATTATTTGGTACAATTGCATTCATACCAGAAGTGGACCGGACCAGAGTTTGCGTGAACCATACCCCAGACCACCTCTTTCAGGCGGACTTGGGTACGGTTTGTGCGTGTGCACCCGAGTTCAGAAGAAACGTTCACACTAACTAAATGTACCATACTCTGACGTCAAACGAACCCGGGTGCGGACCATAAGGAATAGTGTGAAAGCACCCTAACTCTCTCTTTCCCCAACATGTTTATTCTCTCTCTTTCACTCTCAATTTCAATCTTTAAGTACTCTTAAAACATTACATTTGCTGTTTGATTAAACAACTTATTTCAAACAAGTTGAAACAACACAATTCTTGCATTTTTTTGGACATCATTGTTTCATGTTTAATCCACTTAAATTTGTAAAAATAAATAAGCTTAAACTTAATTCCTTTTATTGTCCCAACACAATTCTATAATTATATACCTATATTACCTATATTACCTATAATTTTTTTACAGTGTATGATATTGTGCTGCATCTCAATTTATTTATCTTGGTGCTTTAGTATTAATTTTTATGTATTTGAATTTTGAATCTTCATGCCTTACAGTTTGATTTGATTCCTATTCAGAGAACGATGCTTTGATTATAATACAATTCTCTAAAAATTGTTATAATTGATAAATATCATATTAACAAACCAAAATTTTGTTTAAGGAACAAAGATGTAAATAAAAAACAAAATCAAATACAGCATACGTACACAGTAAAATAAATTTTAGTGAGTGATTTCCTCTTTTCTTTTAAAATAAATAACACAGATAGCAGCAGGTTTGTTATATCAAGACCTGATGCATGGATCTAATTTAATGTTCCACATCTGATCCCCCCCTCCAACTGCTTATGTTCACCAAAGATTTTACTGACAATTTTTATGTAAATACAGGTGTTATGAATTATTCTGTGTCTCTGCCTCTGAAGAGAATTTTGGTATAGCATATTTCTCTGTTCAAGAGTAACAAATCCAAACCAAAACATCAGATGCAAGTGCTTTCTGAGAAGGAAATATGCAATTTTTATGGTTTCAGTTGTTATATTAAGAGATAATGGTAATATATTTTAAATATAAATTGATTATAATTTAATATAAATTTATATATAGATTGATTTAGAAAAAATATAACTGCAGTATAAAAATGACAGATTTTCAATAATACAATAATACAGATTTTCACATAAATCTGTTTTATAGGCCAAATATACATTAAATATTTCACCAACTTGCTTTTCTTCAGCTCATTCCCTACTTTATCAGCGGTTGCCACATAATGCAATTAATATATATATATCTGAACAGATACAGTGAGAGTGCGCGGAGATTTGAAAGGCTAATTTAACCCAATGTGTGAAGTTGTGGGTATGGAACTGGTGCAAATACAAGCATCAGATGTGTTTCTTATATAAAAAATATATATTTATTCTATTTTTTCCTTTTTTTCTGTGTATTACACTGCCTGACTACATGTCAGAGTTTCAACCATGGTTTCAACAAGGCCCAGTACTGATGTAATGGTGGTGGGTACTTTTACTTTTTACTACTACAGCCCCTCGCCTCTTTTCGTGTTCAAGCCAAACTAAGATCAGCGCGTTTTTTCACATGGCAGGTTTTTACGTCCTTTATACATGTTGAGAGATTGAGTTGATTGACTTGAAAAGGCAATATGTCTTGACGTAATCCACAATCCACAAAGACGTGACTTAGTAAAGCGTGAAGTCATGTATCATTTTAATCATTGCATTAGTCTGAAAGCAAATCCCCTCATCAGCCAGTGCTGGAGCAGAGTGGACCAAAGCACATCAAACGAAAGGCATTAAAAAAAGAAAAATAGAAACATATAAATATTAGACACACATCTGATGCTTGTATTTGCACCAGCTCCAAACCCACCACTTCACACTTCTGTTCAGCTGAGGGAACGGAACCAACCCTGTGATGTCAGAAACAGTGATATTCTAAGATGGCTGCATCCTAGGTCTAAAAACTATAGTAAAACATACATAAATGGTTACATTAATTAAGTTTGTTTAATATAATTTCATTAAAGTGGAAACTAATAATGTAAACTTGACTGAGTGTTTAACTTCCACTTTAATGAAAGGTTTTGATCCACTTAAAAATGTTGACAACTGTACATTAGTCAAATAATACAACCTGGACATATATTTAAAAAAATATATAAAAATAATAATAATAATAATAATAATAATAATAATAATAATAATAATAATAATATATATATCATCTCAGACTTTCTGTCTAGTATATCAAAGTATTTACTCTTAGCTGCCATGGCAACATGTTCCTAATTTAATAAAATGATAGTCATTATGATTTTAATTTTTTATGTTATTTTGCAAACATACAAGATAATAGACCATGACAGGTCTTTTTAAAAAAAATTATTTTCACCCCTCCAGATTTCTGAATCTTTAATGACGGGACAACTAATGGCAGTCAGCTCAGTTGTTAGGCCTCGGTCGCTCTAAAAATAGCCTTTGACTCTTTGCACTCTGCGCTTGCCAGTGGCCATGTACAAACGTACCACGCTCCTCCCTCCTTTTATCACAGAGCTGACAGCTGCAAAGATCAAGCTGCTGTGGTGCCAAATTAAATCCACATGAAAGTAATTACATTAATTAATTCCATGTCAAGTTGCCTCTTGTTGATGTTGATTAAAGCGGATAAAATGTTGAACTGCTTGTCACTCTGGCTGTGTGCTGTCAGATATTATTTTTCGCCTTCGGACAGAGTTTGGGAAACCGATGACAAAAAACATCGGACTACAAGTGTCAGGAAAAGAATTACAACTTGGTAGGAAATAACCACACAAATGTGGCGACCTCACAGCTGACAACTAACTGCATACTGACTCATCAGTGAACCTTCTCCATTGGGTTTCAGCTCAATGGATTGAAAACAGACAGCTTGAAGGGATGCAGTAGTTTCACAGAAGAAAGACAATAAAAAATAAGTCATATAAAGGAATGGATTATTGAAGCCACAGGTTTGTACAGGACTGTAGGGAACTCTTAAAACCCTTCAGCAGGACATACACGGGCAGGAAGAGTAGCATGTCAAACGAGTAGCTCTAAGGAACACAACCACTGTGTAATGCAGTTTGACACCACACTATGTTGATATTAATCTGACAAAGCCTATTCATCAATGTGAACTGCTGGCAGAGCAAAGACAAAAGCATGGGACAGATTTACAGCTGAGGTGAATCAAAGCAATATCTCACATTCTGCCCTGACAGCATGTCCACGTGGCCATAAGTGTGAAGAACATCATAGAGCATATTGCACTTTTGCACAAACTGCATTAATGGCAATAACTGATTACAAATGAGAGGCAGAATAGCATTGATCTTAAATCGATAATGCATGGTCCTTGAACAGTATTCCTTTGGTGAGTTCATGCATACATTTTTTGCATATGCACATTTTTGCATTTTATGTAAGACAACTTGTTAAGACACCTTCCCATTCTCATGTAAACATATAGCTTGTCATGAATGTTGTTTATAATACACAGATTTGTTATAGTTTATTATATTTGAATGTTTTGTCATATAGGGCTTAAAGCAGGGGTTCTCAATGTCTAAATTAAAAGGTCCAAATCTAAATTTTTATTAAGGTGAAAGGTCCGGAACAATTTATTTTACATGACTTGTTTTTAATAAACATCCATACCATGCATCAACACTATTTATTTTTCTTTAAATAAAGTGGCATTTGCATTCAAAACACATTAAATACAAGGCAAATGTGGAAAAAGCACTAATATAAGTGCATTTTTTAACAAAACACAACAAAAGGTAGGCCAAAAAAAACAATAGCACCTGCCATGATGATGCAAGGTGAGATTGCATATCTCAAGAGATGCAATGTCAGACACAATGCACTCAGTGGGACTAGTGACTGTGAGGGGTGGAGTTAGGTGTTGGCATTAAAAAAAGATGAAAAATTCAAAAGGTGTTGACGTTTTCCGGTCCTTATATCTGTATTTTGTGGATACTGCCATTCAAAACATCTGTTTCATTTCATAATGGAGTTTCACATTTCCACTCTTTACAATTTAATTGTCTCATTACAAATCAAGCAGAATGGCTTTGTGCTGGCTTGTGGCAAAATAAACGCATACTTATCTGTCTATTCAACTTTGAACTGTATATTCTCTTCATCAAGTTTTCTTTTCCATCTTCATCCATTTAAATGATCGATTTGCTGTGGTGTTTTAAAACAGGTGCTCGTGCGAATATCTCGCTCAATCATGTATGATCACTGGATGTCATAACAACAGAGTCATGCAGGAAAATGTTGAATATTTTGCCTTCAATTTTGTTTCAGCCCATTTTTTATTATTTTTTTTACAAAAATTCTAAAAACTAAACTGTTATTTTTACAACGTTTATGCATTTATCAGTGAAGGAAATATACTATTTGAATCCTTAATGCATGGATCCGGACTGGACTTCAGACTTTGAGAAGTCCTGGCTTAAAGGGATAGTTAACCCCAAAATTTATTAAAATAATAATTTTTAATTTCTTTTTTCTGTCAAAGATGTTTTCTGAAGAATTTTGATACCTGCAGCTATTGACTTCTATTGTATTTTTTTATTGATGTCAATGGCTACTAGTTTTCAACATTTTTCCAAAATATATTCATTTGTGTTCAACAGATAAAATTAATTCAAACGGTTTGAGAATAAGTGAGGTGTGAGTACTGTAGATAAAGAGTAAATTTTTGGTTAATAAATAAAAAAAAATGGTTTGCTTAATACATTTGTTTTATTTAAAAACAAGCAGAACAACTTGGGAAAACATTTAATTTATTTAGTATTTCATTACTTTGTTAATTTGTGCCTTTATTCTTTCGTTCATTAATTTGTTTGTGTCTGTCTGTCTTTTCGTTCATTCGTTTGCTCATTTATTCAATTATTATCAGTAACGCCTATGTTTACATGCAATTATATATATATTTGAACACCTTTACGTACCCAAAATGAGTTTTATTTTAACAAAATTTCATTTAGATATAAAGAAGTGGTGGAGACCTAAAGTAATGCAGTCAACTAAAGAAATATTGATCAAAATGCCTGAATTCAACTATGCCCTCAATCAGATTCCAAAATTCTTATGTGTAGGGCAATGATTAATAAGTTTGTCTCCTAAGGCTGATTTATACTTCGGTGTCAAGCGCACACGTATGGTCCGGCACAGCCTTTGCACAGTTGCATAGCCCTCGCCATGGCTGATGCTCACCTCTCAAAAAATGTAACTTCATGTTGCAACGACGCATATCGCAAGATCTGGGATTGGTCGGCTTGGTAGCTGTGACAAGTGTGAGCGGTGCTGAGAGCCGCAAGCCTGATGAAGTGATCGTTTATCCTTTTGGAAGTGTTATTGCAGAGCAACACAAATAGCACACAGAAGTATAAATGCATGACCATGCACAAAGCATTCGCCATTGGGTCTTGCCGATCACTCGATGCAGAAGTAAATCAGCCTTCACTGTATATAAAAATATTTGTCAAACATACTAAAAGTCAAGAAGATAGTTGAGAGACTGTTTGAAATCAAGTTTGTTCGTAGCCTTCTCCTCTGTGCTTTGTTATGACAGCAGTCATTGTGAGCTTGCACAAAAGTTTTGTTCAGAACAAAAAATACACATAAAAACAATATTTGAATAGGATTGCAATGTTTAATGTACATATAAACAGATCTGTCAGATTGAGCTTGTTTGGACTGATGGAAATGCATGCAGTTACACACTATTATATGTGTGTTTTCCCTTCTTTGAATTCCCTTGTTTGTCATTGTGGTTTCTGAGTAAGTTTTCATTCATTTCCATGGTGATTTTATCACACCTGTTTATTATTTGGTTCATTGGTTTACTCAGTATTAATAGCCCTGGTTTTTGTCTGTTGTTTTTGTGATGCCATGATGCTATGTTGTGTTTTCTGCATTGTTGTAATTATAAAGCTACAAATCTATTGTTGAATTTTCTTTATCTTTATACAGAAGGATGTCCAAAAATAAAAAAAATGCATGGATTTGCCCTGATAATGAGACTTTACTATCTACATTTTAAATACAAACATTTTTATTTTCTTCCGTTTTTATGTGAAAGTGAATGGCTTTCAGTGCTTTCAATTTGACTAAAATTTGCTTTCAATTTGACTAAAAATCTATAGATGTATATTAAGCTGCTGTTTGCACTGCATTTGTCACAGTCATTTACATGAAGTTGCATAATGCTGCAAGTTGCATAATTCTGCCAGTGGTCACTAGTGTTTATGCCACCACAAATGATCATCTCAAATTAGAAATGAATGATAAACATTCAATTTGTCACTGCAAACTTTTGTGAGTGAATGCACTTTACTTAAAGAGCTGCCATTTCAGTCAGATGAAGATCAAATTTCTCCACACTGAAAAATCCTTGGAAAATAAATTCTGCTACATTTAGAGCTGCGGTTAGATATAATACAAAGCTGGGATTTGCCTGTAAATGCCAGCGTCTGTGTGTGAAACAATGTTTATTAATGAGTCCACAACTCATTGTAAGCTGCCATGAAAGCAGTTTACACAATTTTTGCATTCATTTTCATTTACCAAGTATGTGATTGTGAATAGTTATGTCTGGGCAGCTCTGCCAAACACTAACATCTGTTTATTCCCTGCTTGTTTACGCTGATCTTATTGTGACTGGAACGGATTTGTTGTCATCCTGACACAGTCTGAAATGTCTACCGCTTTTTATTTGTCAAGCTTTTTAGTGTGCATTCATTAAAATGCCATAAATAGATACATGAATAAAAAGCACACAAAGTCTTGATTCATTGTTTTGCTCATTATTAGGACACATTGGCTAAAGCTTTATTTTGACAACTGTTTTTG
The DNA here is from genome assembly GCA_903798205.1 of Danio tinwini. Classification (NCBI taxonomy): domain Eukaryota; kingdom Metazoa; phylum Chordata; class Actinopteri; order Cypriniformes; family Danionidae; genus Danio; species Danio tinwini. Next base: position 15,248,215 of record CAIGQZ010016425.1, read on the forward strand.
TTCTGTCAGATTGCTGGAGTAATTGTGTGCTTCTTCATCCAGCCACAATTTTAGTTGAAAAGCATAATCCTGACAAGTTTGCAGTCAGTATGTCACACACTAGGGTTACTGTGTTTTTGAGTGGATTGGACACCAGTGTCAAAACCATAACTTTTCTTTCTTTCTTTCTTTCTTTCTTTCTTTCTTTCTTTCTTTCTTT
>CAIGQZ010016425.1:15248423-15262121 GCA_903798205.1 Danio tinwini
CTTTCTTTCTTTCTTTCTTTCTTTCTTTCTTTCTTTCTTTCTTTCTTAAAATAGTTATTTTCCAAAGAAATTCTAGGCATACTAAGAAATGCCACCACTGAGACTGACATTTCAGAGTAGATGCTGGGGCTATAATTTCAGGTCATATTTAACAAGCCAATATCACCATTGATCTGCTCATATCAAACACTGTTTTCAGTTCTAAAACTAACAATTTAGTACTTTTTTACTGCTTTTTGGTGTGTGCGGTAACATTCATTTTCAGCATGACAGTCTACACCTTGTGTAATGTCTGACATTTACTTCAGTAATAATAAAATAAATTTATAAAATAAAAATTGCACTTAACAGTACATTAACCTATGAATATATAGAGTATTGTGGAAAAATACAGTCTGATACCATCACCATATTACTATAACCTGGTTCTGCCACAATGCTATTTTGTATCATTTTTGCAATTATATATTATAAAATATAAAGATAACATATTTATGTTAAAATGTATATATTCAGTTAATAAAAAGTTGACAAAACCTGGTGGTTTGAAGGATATGGCAAAGTATGATGATTAAAAATGACAATTAATTAGTTAATGTAGTTAGTTATTTAAATGATTTTTGTTTTAAATACTGTATGTCTAGCAATGTTTCCTAGCTCGGTGCTGGGTTGTTGCTGGAAGGACATCCGCTGCATAAAACCAGAGTAGTTGAAGTTCATTCCGCTGTGGCAATCCCTGATAAATCAGGGACTAAGCCAAAGGATAATGAATGAATGAATATGATTGACAAGATAACTGTTGTCACTGAACTACTTATCATGGTCATTATACACTAACTGGCCACTTTATTAGGTACACCTTACTAGTACTGGGTTTGACCCCCTTTTGCTTTCAGAAGTGCCTTAATCCTTTGTGGCATAGATTTAACAAGGTACTGGAAATGTTTCTCAGAGATTTTGGTCCATAATAACATGATACAATCACGCAGTTGCTGCTGATTTGTCAGCACATCCATGATCCAAATCTCTTGTTTCACCACATCCCAAAGGTGCTCTATTAGATTGAGATCTGGTGACTGTGGAGGCCGTTTGAGTGCAGTGAACAGTGAGTGTTGTCATGTTCACGAAATGAGTCGGAGATGATTTGCGCTTTATGACATGGCGCATTATCCTGCTGAAAGTAGCCAACAATCTTCGGTTGTCCAATTTTGGTGAGCCTGTGCGAATTGTAGCCTCAGTTTCCTGTTCTTAGCTGACAGGAGTGGCACCTGGTGTGGTCTTCTGCTGCTGTAGCCTATCTGCCACAATGTTGGATGTGGTTTGTGTTCAGAAATGCTCTTCTGCATACCTTAGTTGTAATGAGTGGTTATTTGAGTTACTGTTGCCTTTCTATCAGCGTGAACCAGTCTGGCCATTCTCCTCTGACCTTTGGCATTAACAAGGCATTTGCACCCACAGAATTGCCGCTCACTGGATATTTTTTTTGGGGGGGGGGGGGGGGGGGGGTTAATGTGTGTGTACAGTAGCAAATCAGTAAATGTAAAAACTTGTTTTCTATTTTTTTTTTCTTTTTCTTTTTTTGTTCGTTCTTTGAAGTTGCCCCTTATAAAAATGGTCTGAAATGCTTAGGGCAATGTAACATGGAATGGACAAAAAAAGTCTGGGCAAAACAAAACCACCAATCATTCTGCATTCAAGCCAAACAGGCAGTGCTGGCAAGACCCTGCTCCAGCTGCTGTGTTGAGGGCTGGTCTGAATGCCAATTAGAGATGAAGGAGCGATGAAGAAGGCTCCAGAACCCAAGGCTTGATGAGGCCGGTGCAGCTCTACGGGCTGATTGTTTGGGGGGTGCTTGAGATACACTATGTTTCTGTTTTGACGCCAAGCGGGAGAGAAGTGCTCTCATGGAGAGCCAGGAGGAGAACATGATTGGCTAATTAAAACAGATGAAGTCTGAGCATCTTGGCTTCTGATGGGCCTCTTCAATGCCTGGAAGTGACTGGTACAGTCAGGGGCCACATGGCCACTCTCTTTGGTCTTATAGGGCAACTGTATGTGTGTGTGTGTAGCACATACTGCCCACATAACAGAACAAGTCTCATTATGAATCGTAAAATACACAGTCGGTGATGTGCAAAGTGCTGCTGAATCATACATTGGCAAGTCAGTAAATAATTAACTTTATAATCTGGGATTTGTACTCACATATTTATGAATCTTAACACTTGAGTCCACCAAGCACACTTCCCTGCCGGAAAAAATATATAACTAAAAAAGACAATAGATTTCATTGCTGACTTTCCAGTGCTTAAAATGGAAATTATATTGTTTTAAATGAAACTGTATAGGTCTTGTGGGTCTCTACAGTTTTTTTAACTGTATATTAGTGGCATAAAACACTAGAGACTATTCAAATGCACTAGTTTTAATGGTTTAAATTTGATGGTTTGTAATGTGTTCTATATTATTTGTAGTGGAAATCATTAGAGTCTTCTGTGATGGCTTCTTTTGTTTTGTTTTGTTTTTCCAGCAGTGTTGGTTCGCATTATTTGGCTGTTGAATGCTTGAAAAGAGCATTTATTTCCACACCTGAAGCAAGCATCCATAAACTTGTCCCTATGGCTCAAAGAACAGATATTATTGCAGCCAGTGAACTTGGAAATCATCTGAACCTTGAGTTAATCAAAATCTGATCTCAGAGATCTGCTGGACTGTGGCTCACTGTAGTTTGCCCCCAGAATCTCATTTATTGACAGAGCTGGTGCGTGAGACCGTGGCACTGAACCTGTGGGCACCTTGGCCGAGAGAGATATTTATCTGACTGATCTCGCCATGACAGAGGATTGACCGCTAGATGGAGGAAAGATTTGGGACTCTGAGGGCGTAATTGCCGGTCAAGTAACATACAGTACATCATCTCTTGCTGTCTGTCTTTTCATGTAGCATACACACACATAAAGGTAAAGAAAGAATTTATTGCTCACTAAGTTAGAGGTGGTGGGATACCCTCGGGACTTTCTCGCAACTGAATCTGTGAAAGGCATTTGTTGTAAACTATGTCAGTGTGAAATGGATCTCTCTGCCACTTTTGGCTTCTCACAGCGGAAAATGACTGTACCGCTAAGGCAATTGCTGAGGTCTGACCTTCCAGCAGCTTTCTTATTAAGAAAAAAAGAAGAAATAAGACATATTTAATTTAGATCTCTTTTTGTAATGTAATTACATTAACTCAATAATATGTTATTAAACTTAAATGTTTACACTTTTCTTAACCCTAATCCATAAAAAAGATCTTATTAAATGCCTTTTAAAGACAAACTAAACAAAAATTGCTAAATTACAAAACAGTTGTATTGAACATAGTAGCAAACTTACAATATTTGACAAAAGTCTTGTCGTCGATCCCAGTTGTAAGAGCAACAAATAATAACTTGTCTTCTAGTTGATAATTTGGAAAATTGGCAGATGATGGATTTTTCTGATAAATCATCTGTTGAACAGCATCCCAATCATCACAAATACTGAAGAAGACCTATTGGAATCCACAAAAAATCAGTCAAGTTTCGTGAAGGAAAAATCATGATTTGGAGTTACATTAAGTATTGTGATGTGCGAGTGATCTGCAGAGTAGATGGCAACATCAACAGTCTTATAACATTACAAACCACAGGACTTTTGTGACAAGACTTTTGTATAAGCAAAGTCAGACCTTACGGTCCTAATTAAATAATTAAAAATCAAGACATGATTATATTTTATTTTGGTAAAATAAGTATAATCTAGAGGTCTTTGCCTTTCATAAAAGCGACAAGACTTTTGTCAGGTAGTGTATTGTAACAAACACAAAGTCCAGTATACTCCATTGCAAGTTTTTTTTTCAGGTTTTCAGGACAGTTCAACTGAAATCTTTTATTCTGTCATCATTTACTCAACTCTCTATTTGTTCCAAACCTTTTTGAGTTGTTTTCTTCTGTTGAACACAAAGGAAGATATACTTTAGATATATTTTAGAAAGCAATAGCCATTAACTTTCAAAGTATTTTTGTTCCTACTATGGATGTCAATGGATGACAAGTTTAGAACCACTCAAGTGTGCATAAATGGAGAGGAAATGTTCATTTTGGGGGGAACTATCCCTTTAGGTTTTTATGATAATTTTATATTACTCTCTGTTGCCCTGCAAATCTTGAAATTTTAATAATAACCCTTCTTGATCACATTCTGTGCAAATCTGAAGACACAACTAACTTAGACAAAAAACAGTGTATCACCACCAAATGCAAAACAATAAACAAACTGAAAGAATTTAGGAGAAAAAGCAGCCTTTAAATATAAAAATGAAAGAATGAAATAAATAAAAAATGAGCAACACAAGATAACACACGATTACAGAAAGAAAGAAAAGCCTAATTGAATGAACAAACAAAAGAAGGACAGACGCAAACAGACAAATGCAAAGACAGAGAGAGAAAGCGATAGGAAAGGAGGAAGGGGGTGAGCTTTAGCACTGGCTTTGACTCATCCAGCAGAGATAAGGTGTAATTCTCTTTAGTAAGCCTGGTGTGCTTCTCTTCACCTCCACTGTCCGTCATACTTACAGCTGCACTGCTCTCCATCTCCACCCCTCGCTACACTGACAATCACAGCTCTGCCCTTCATAGCCACTGCGTTCTGTTGCCGATATACACTTGATGATGTGCTTGTCTGCTGCCTAATTTAACACACTATCAAATCAACCAAGTTTGACTGATGGGATGGTCAAGACTTGCTGTATGTTGTCATGGTCAACAGTCAAGTGCTATGTTTGGCCTGAGAAACTCGTATTTTTCAATCTCGACATGAGAATGACAACTGTAACAGGACGGCAACATACATATCCTCTTTATCAGGGCTAGCGTTTTGTTAAATATTTATCAGATGCTTTTATTCTTTCAGCAAAAGTCATCCTAAAGTAACCTGGGGTAAAGAGGAGCCCTGTTTGTCCCACCCTAAGTGCACCATGACCTGGGTTCGGTTTGGTGATAATAGTTATTTTGTTTTTAGCTCATATCGTTGACCAGAACACAAGCTCCATATGTGAAGCATACAGAAGACTAATGCAGTCATTTGAGATGTATTCTTTGGCTATTTAAGCTGGATTTATCCTTTCATTACATGTAAATAATATAACATCAGTTTTATGTTATAGTATTGTTACAGTACATTGTGTTATTGACACAATTTTCAGCTGGACTACACCTCCCACAATATTCTGTGCTCATTATACACACACCTGATACAGATTCAGGTGCTACAGCTCATATTAGTTATATTGCATTTATAATTACTCATTTAGTCGACACTTTTATCTAAATGAGAACATGACAAATAACATTGCAGGCATGAAAAATATGTCACCACCCCCTTTTACACATACAGACCTTTTCAGAAAATTACCATAAATTTTGCGGAAAGGGATCATGTGTGAACATGAAACTCTTTTTTTTTTTCAAATACCAGTAAATACGTTCTGGCAATTTTCTGGAAAGAGAAGTTGTAATATTACCGGTAATTTGCCGGAATGCTGCTCTGTGTGAACACAGAAGGAAAATTGAATGCATTCACTTTTAGAACTCACTGAAGTGAGACATCTACTCCAGCCAATCAGAACATTCAGACGCCTTCGCATCAGTGCTGTTTATGAAAACAAAAGCTTTTGAATATTTTTTCAGACACATTTAGCTGCTAGATTATAGTCTGATAATGTTTCTATGTTCCTTCTTAATGCCAACTGTGTAAAAAAAATATTGATAAAATGCTTATGATAAACCGCTGTTTGTTTATCTTCAAGCTCTGCTTCAGTTGCTTGACGCGTGCTCTGGTGGTGAGTGCCAGCACATACACATATTATGTACAACTTAACATGCAGAAGTGTTCCTCCATATGTTTTCATTGAAGTTGTTGACAATACTTATCCATCCACAGAATTGTTTACGTAGTCAAATGTATAAATGCACTTCTGCCTTTGAATGTCTCTGGAACAAAGCAGCTGCATGAATTCTAAAGCTTTAAATAAAAGTGAAACCCTCAACAAAAGAGCTCATTTCTGGTTAATGTTGCTATTCCAAAATACCGGTTGAATTTTGGAATAGATGTGTGCATGGTCTTTTTCAGAAAAAAATCCGGAACGTTCTTGCTTGTGTGAACAGAGCTTTTTTGAATCTACCGGTAAAGACATTCCAGTAATTTTCTGGATAATTACCGGTATCACAGTGTGAAAGGGACTAATGTTGTAGTTAATATTAAGTTAATGTTATTAAGTTAACGTTGAATTATAAGTTAGGCTTTAAATCACTATTTTTTTTTTACTTTGAATAATAAAAACTGCATTTTTGTAGATTTGTTGTGTAATAAAGGCAAGTATTGAATTATATAAAAACTATTAAAATATTATTTTTTTGCATTCTTCAAAATGTAACTTACCTTTTTTGTTAATAGAGTATTATTGGAATAGCTCAAACAGCATTTACATAATTAAACTTTGCATTAACAGAACACATTGCAACTGATTTTGAAAGATCAGATACATGAAATAGGCAACCTAAAGGAATATCTTTAACTTTTACTTTGCTCAAGAAACAATTTTAATACTAAGTATGCTAGCTGTTCCAGTGCTCAGCTGTATCTATTATAAAGTCAAGCATGTGATCCTCTGGAAAGCTGAAACGTGATCCTAGCATGGCTTTCCATACTTTGTAATTATTAGTGTCACTGTGAGCTCTCATCCTCAGCAAACAAGGCTTGAAGAACGAGTGCAAACATTTAGGCAGCCTAATGCAGGTGTGACCAGCGCTTTCACCACACAGCAGTCTGTCTGTCCTTATGAGGAGAAATCGTGTTCAAAATAAAGCCATCAGAATTCACTGCATGCTCGAGTCACCCAAGAAGAGATTTTCACTTAAACAAGACGTCTGCGGGAGAAGGATTGAGAAGACGGCCGTCTCGAGACTACAGCTTTCTTCCCGTGAATAATTGTTTGCACAAATGTCTTTTATTTTAGAGTGGTGCCGTTGAATGTTTTAAGAATGGTGTAGGGCATTAGGGGATGGCAATAGAGGTGTTTTCGACTGCTAATGAGCTGAAATGATGCACAAGTGCCCTCCATCTCTACGAAAATTATGCAGAAAGCCTTTCCATCCTGCCTTTGTCTGTCACTTTTGCTCATCCCCTCGCTCCCTTCACTCCAGGCCTCGGCAGTCCTGTGGCAAATTGCTTGTGTTGTGTAATTTACTCAGGGGCCGAAGCGTCCTGTCAGGAATCCCTTCTGGGGGGTCAACTCTGCCCTGCTCAACTCTGCTCAGGATGGCCTCTTGATATTGCCCATAAATCTGGATATTGCTGATTATTTTGATACTATTGTCCGACAGAGTAATGGAATGTCGGCCCTGTTAAAGTAATCCTCCTATCTGTGTGACCTACTGGAGACCTGCAGTGAATTGGCCTGGCTGCTAAGCCGTGGACTATGGTAGCAAGAAATAAGCTGCTGTCCTGCTTCCATTCTTCTTCCTCTCTATCTTTTTCCACCCAGAGAGGGAGAATACACGTGCTGCACTATAGCATCCAAACTGTACTGCTGTCACCTTGAAAAACAGCCCTCATTTGTCACCGCTGTGTTCCTTTTCAATTGAGGCAGCCAAAAAACACACAACTCCCCCAAGCCCTTCCCCCAATGTGCTTTTCAAATTGTTCAGTCAGGACTCATTAAAACGTCCAGTCATCATTGAACCTTTCCTAGATTTTTTTTAGTTCGATGGCCAGATGGAGCATTTAATATGTGTGAATGCTCAGTGTATTAGGCAGATAGTGTTTTAAATTGTGCTTTTATTTTTCTGGTTCTTTTCAGTCATTATCGTAAGAGGTAGTTCACCTTGCCTCAAAAATGAAAATTTTCACTATTTACTCCTTGTCAAGGCATTCCAATGCTGTTATTACTGTCTGCAAGTTGTATATATGGAACTCTGTTCAGTATGAAAGTGAAAGAAAAAATAGAGCAGTCAAAGCTGTAAATTGACCATACCTGTCAACATTGGGATGTGAAAATAAGGGATAGTGCCCCAGTGTATAATTTAAACATTCTGATTAAAGAGCAGTGAATAAATCTCTCATTTAGATTTTTCATTTGATTGCATTAAATAACAGAGGTGTCACTTTAAAAATGCACAGATCGATAATGAAAGCATTCAATTGCTTTGCTAACTTTTTATGCTCATTTAAGACAAAATTTGTTGTGTTTAAAAGAAAACCCACAAGGATCGACATGTTTAGATGTTATATTATTATTACTGTATCTGACAGGGCCGGAGCAAGCCGAACTGCCGCTCTAGGCAATAGACTAGCACGCCGCCCTCAACCCGAAAGTGAAAACAAACCTGACCCGTTCATAAAGTGAAGACCGGGGGTTGATGTTGCGGATGAGTCAGTACGTTGGGTGGCGGGGAGCGTTTGCCGCCCTCACTATTATGCCAGACCCCTATTATGCAAGTGTTCTGTTGATGTTGTGGATGAAAGTCAGTACGTTGGGTTGGGCGGCGGGGCGCGATTGCCGCCTTCATTATTATGCCGCTGTAGGCGGCCGCCTAGGTCGCCTCTATGGACGCGCCGGCCCTGTATTTGTATATGTCTGTTCAAACACGCACCCAAAGCCCCATGTCAATTTTCGCTCCGCTTCAAATTATGTGTACAGAATCCAAACAATGTCTATTTATCACTATGGAGTGCGTCTGACAGTCACGCATCGCTGCATGAACTGTTTTGATGATTGCATAGGAAGGGCACTTGATTTTTGATATTGATTGCATAGGAAGGGCGCCTGTAATGGACAGGAAGAGAATCCTGTTGTTTTTATATTTATTTCAAAGTTTTTTCATGCCTAAATAAAATATAAGCACAGAACAGATTCAAATTTAAGAGCAAGGAGCGTCCCCTGGTGGTTTGGCGGTATGGGTTGCGTATAGGTAGGATTGGATCTTTAATGTTTATTGCCACCCTTCCTAGAAAGATTAAAAAAATGGGAGAAATAAAGGAAAATACCTTAACGGGATAATAACGGGATATAATTCCCGTAAAATATGGGAGAATCCCAGGAAAAACAGGAGGGTTGACAGGTATGAAATTGACAAGAAGATAAAATTAAGAAAAAGGTCTGTGTAGCATGTGGGTAATGTAAGGGATAATATACATCCACCTGTTTATTGTTGCAAAATACACTTAGATTAAGTGATCAGAACCACAGCTTGAAGCAAAGGGTCTTACATTATCACCTGAATAGGTTATATTTGATCATAACAGCAAACTTCTGTACATTATCCCACTTTTTAGACATCTATGTAAATAATTTGACAAAATATATAGATTTAAATCAAAATATTTTATTAACCACCAAATGCAAAATTTCCACAAAAGAAGATCTTTTTAATGCCATTTTAAGAAGGCAAGTTCAAACGAGATTAATATTTATGGCATATAGCCCAGTACAATTACATCACTTATATAGCTCTTTATCATACAGTGTAAATAATTATTGGCACACAATATGTTAATTTGAAATAGAAAGCTTTAATATCTAATAATTTTATAACCTATCTGCTTAGAATTTAAAGTGTATAAAACATTATCATATATAATCAAAGTCCCTTTAAGGCTAGTCACTTCACTCTGAGGCCATCTTTGAAACGTCTCTCTTGATACATCAAATTCTCCAAAACTGTTTGCCAAGCTTATGAATACATTACATATTTGAAATCACCAATAAAATAAAACAACAACTGTATAAGTTTCGTTTCTAAACGTCGGAATCAAACAAAATCTGCCTATTTTCAGATTGCCTGAGCTAATGCGCATGCACACTCTCAAGGAATAAGATTGCGAGCAATCGATGATTGGCTCATGTACTAGTAGGCAGGGCTTCATTCGGCATATTGACCGTTACACTTCTCCCCATTCCAAGCTACTGTATACGAGTGACATGTCTTGTGTATTCTATCGTTTTTACTATAATGTGGAAAGAAGACAAACACACACAGAAAAAAATAACAGTACTATAAAAAACAAAATTGAATTTTTTTAATATTCAGTACCCATACACAGCCTTCAGTGCCTAGACTGCAGCTCTGCACAAGAAGTTTGGCCATAGAAGAAATGGTCGTGGCCAACTGAGTCTGGTTTCTCTCGAGGTTTTTTAAATTCTTCACTTTCTCCAATTGGTGAATATTTTTCCTGGCCGCTGTCGCCACTGGCTTGCAAGGTTCGAGATTTGTAGAGCTGCGCATCGATGGATTTGCTCTTCAGTGTTTGGACTCTCAGTAGTGATTATTAAACCACACTGAACTGAGCTAAACTGAACTGAACTTAAACACTGAAAACTGAACTGATACTGTTTCAATTCACTATAATCTTCTATGTGAAGCTGCTTTGACACAATCTACATTGTAGAAGCGCTATAGATATAAAGGTGAATTGAATTGAATTGAATTGAATTGAATTTAATTGAAAAGATGAAACTGTTTTTCGGAAACACCTGGAACAACACATTGATTTTAGTTTTAATTATTAATTACCTCACCAAAGTTACCTTTTTTTCTAGCAAGTGTACAGTGCAGTTAACAGATGAGCCTGTTATCAGTGTTTACCAGTAGTTGGTACAACAAACTGCTTGTTTACTTGTAATAAATTGGGTTAAAAAAATATTTTACTCTGCAAATGCAGGGGGAAAAAATCCTTTTTGCTGTTATACTGTAGGTGGCCATACAGTAGTTTTAATAAATTAAAATGAGGAACCAAACTTAATATACAACAATGGAATTAAATAAATGTGGGCCCAATTTAACTGAAATGATGGAAAGAATAAATAAAACATGGGTAAATGAATACATCATTGCAACTAATTCTTCATTTGTGGCCACATATCTATTTACAGTTATTTAGCAGATGCTTTTGTCCAAAGCGACTTACAATTGACTTACATTTGCATGTCGTGTACAGTACTGTATGTTGCACCATATATAAATGCACCAATAAGTAAAAAATATAGTCTTGTTTATGATGTTGTTATGGTGAGTAAATAATCACATAATTTAAATTACCGGGTGAACTGTTTATTTAAGCTCTATTTGGATTTAATTTTTTTCACAGAAGATATAAATTCATAATAAAGGTGTACAGTATCAAGAGCAACATGTACTGCAGATATTAAAGAAAAAATAATTAGATGCTAGTTTCAGTCTGTTAGTTTTAAAGTCATTATATGTTGGTGTGCTCCAAAAGAGTGACACAATTCACGTTTAGGAGATATAAAACCACATGTAAAGCTTGCAGTTTGTCTCTTACATCTAAATGTATCAACGCTTTTTTTTTTCCACATCCCTTTATTCAAAACGCATGTAATTTGCTTTTTTATTTGCTGCGCTTAATCTCGACCACTTTCACTGGCAGAGCAGTGATAAAACAAAACACTATTGGTTACTTTTTAAAAAGGGGAGGTGCTACTCTACGTCCCATCTTCATTTTTCAGTTGAGATTACATCAAACATCGAATAAATATTGATGTTTAATAATATAATTTAATATCATTACAAAGCACTTCAAGGGACCTTTAAGATTAAATACAGAAAGTGTGTTTTTATCCTCAGTGGGGCTCCAATTGAACAATGGTAGAATATTCGCTCTGTAACTTACACCCAAGGTTGTATTAGAAAAACACAAATGTACTTGATTCAGGTGTCATTAAAGTCACAAAGTACAAAAATTTGTCTAAAATCCTCTGTGTAAACTAGTCTCCTCTGATTAGACTTTAGACATCGAGCTGGTTTGCTTGAGATGAAGCAGAAGCCCAGTGGATCAGCCGGGTTTAAATGTCAGTAAATAGACTCAAATGGTGTTTCATTGTGAAGGCAGTACTGCTGATACGGTGACAAACCTGTGTCCAAGAGGCAGTTCATCAGACGGTGTCGCTGCTTTTAATTAAAGAGCAGGTCACTGTAAATCGTGACCAGAAGCAGGGATGAAAACGACAGCACAGCAGCAACCCCTCATGACGTACATTAGAGCTCTGTTGTCCTTTGTTTTTCTGTTTATTTTGCTTTCCCACTTTTATGAAATCCCAAGCTACTCTATCTAGCCTTGCTCAACCCCCATTGAACTATAAATAATCAACAACGCCTCACGCTTACAGCAAATCCATCCTCCTCAGAAGTTACTCAGGACTTGGGTTTTTCTGGAGAGCTAATTACAGCTCCAGCCTCTGTGATTAAACCCGGCCTCATCTTTGATTGGCAGCCAGAGAATCTGTTGTCGTTGTCTCGTTTTGGATGAATGTTGAGTCTTGGTATCCACATGGTACTTCAGCACAAGAACAACGGCTGCCCACACACAAAAAAAAATCCAGACTTGACTTGACAAATGGGGTCCATTGTTTGACAAACACAAGAGAATATAATTGCTCCCCTAATGGGCTGAACAATATGATCCACATAAATGTGTGAGTGTTTCCTCCCTCTCTTTAATTGCTTCCCATTCAAACAATGAGATTAAAGAATAGTTCACTCCTAATGAACAATCCATGGTCATTTAAACACGCTCATGTTTTTCCTTTATGGCTTTATTACTTCTGTGGAACACAAATGCTTACTATTATTTTAAAGAATGTGCTGGTCTTTTTTGTTCAATGCAGAACTTTAGTGAATAGGGGACTAAGCTTTCAGAAAGTACACAAAATACAATCAGAATGTAGCATACAACCATATTCACAGTTTTCTGAATATGTGCAATGGATTTTTGTGATACTTTCTTTTGTATGTTTATAAAAAAAAATATGATGATTGGTCAGAAGTTCACTTTGGAAAGTGTAAAGTAGCATCCTGAAAGTACTACTAATAATAAACATTAATTCATTAGTTTTCCTTAGTCTCTTATGCGTAGTCCCTTAATTTATCAGGGGTTTCCACAGTGTAATGAACTGCCAACTATTCTGGCATATGTTTTAAGCAGCAGATGCTATTCCAGCTGCAACCCAGTACTGGTAAACACCTATACATTCTTGCATTTACACACACAATCATACACTATGGCCAATTTTGTGTACCCATTTCAACTATAGCACATGTGTTTTGACTGTGGTGGAAACTGGAGCACCTGGAGGAAACTCACGCAAACAAGGGGAGAACATACAAACTCCACACGGAAATGCCAACTGGCCCAGCTGGGACTCAAACCAGCGACTTTGTTGCTGTGAGGTGACAGTGCTAACCACTGAGCCACTGTGCCGCCCTGAAACATGCACTTTAAAATTCACTAATCAAAATCATATGAAAAACTCCCCTACCATCTCAGTCAATTATTGTCCAAATTGCATTTAATAGCTATTTAATATCAATTTTTACAGGGTCACAAAAATCTTCACACTGAAGTTGAGAGGTTTAATATTGTTAGTACAGTTTTTAAGTGAACTCTGCCGGTGTAAACTATAATTTTAGATTATTATTTTTTTTAATGTCCCATGCATTTTCCAAAATAAAATAGCAAAAATGTTTGGTCTGCCAAACTATATTGTACATTCAGAGGACCTAAAAATTAAATTAAATTAAATTAAATTAAATTAAATTAAATTAAATTAAATTAAATTAAATTAAATTAAATTAAATTAAATTAAATTAAATTAAATTA
>CAIGQZ010016425.1:15268496-15290265 GCA_903798205.1 Danio tinwini
ACACACACACACACACACACACACACACACACACACACACACACACAAACACACACTCAGCTTCACACTGCAAACCTTAGTGCTCAGTTCACATTTTGTGTGCAGTTATTAACTTTTTTATGTTCACAGTTTCAGATTCTGATGTAAACAGATCATGGTCCTGGAAAAACCGTCATGTCCAAAAGAGTGATTAAGCAGCACACTGTTATATATATATAAACGGAATATATTGAAGAGATTACATATTTATTTATTATGCCATGGAAGCCAGCAAAAGTGTGTGCAGGCAGTATAAATAAAACAAATACGAGATAGCAGAAAAAAGAGGCTAGTTTTTAAACATTTATGTTATAAGCCACAGTGCCACAGTGGCTACTGTAGATGGTTAGCACAGTTTAGACTGCGACAGTGCTAACTTTATTCATTTATTGGACAGATTATTAATAACCAATCACAGAATTTCGAACCTCTTAGCATCCTATATTTCTATGCATGTGTATTTTTATTACAGGTTTGGTGGTCTTTAATCTTAAAGTTGCACTGAAAACCCCTACTGTATAAACCTATAGAAAATCTATTAATCTAATATGGAAAATATTATTGCCACAAGAAAATGTATTATGTATGTCAATAACCTTATATTAAATACTGGGCAATATTATTTCAATGTAAGGCAGTTTCATCATGCTCGTTTACACTGTAAACAATTGTAACATTTCTGGGTCCCATGCAATTCTTTGATGTTTTCCCAACACAAACCAATTTTTATGATAACCATCAAACTAGCGTTTGCAGATCGCTGGAGAACTACACATCTGCCACTTTACTACAGTGGTTCTCAAAGTGGGAGTCGGGACCCCCTGAGGGGTCGCGGGACAATGAAGGGGGGTCGCCTGGTGATTTCCAGAAATCTATTTATTTTTATTAAACCGTAAGAATTACCATATTTTATCCATAACCTATTGAAGAGAAAAAATAGTCCTTTATAGTACTACAGTATATACTATATAGCCATATAGTTGCTAGTTCAATTGGATTGCGACCCCTGGGGTAATTACATTATATTAAAGACACAGCAATAGCGTCAGATGCAGCAGATTGATTTTATAACACCAGGTTAAACTTTCTGGCACATTTACAGCACCGACATACAAACAAACAAAAAAATAAAAATTAACAAACAATAGACTTGGGTCTATTGGTGCATGTGCTCCATTGCATGCAAGGTTTCTGTATTTATAACAACCTCGGAGGATTTTGGGGGTTGCGAGTCACTGCCATTGTTATTTTGGGGGTTGTAGGCTGAAAAGTTTGGGAACCCCTGCTGCAAATGCCTGCACTCACACACCAGTTCTAGATCACCCCTTGATTTTAAAAAAGTTATTTTAAAATATAAAATTTTACTTGTTAAACTCTGTAGACACCCTGATTTTGATACAGAATAACTGCATTTTCTTGTTTGTCATTTTTGACACTGTTTAGAACAGCAAGATTTTGGATAAATTGAAAGATTTTGGGAAACCTTTCTGATTCTCATTTAAATGAGAATAAACAACTAAAAACATGTAACTTGCCCAAAGGTCCTGAAATTATTGTGTTGCAGTCCAAGAATATATATTTTAATTGTCATTTATTTAAAATGATTTAAAGGGGACCAATTATGCAAAAAAATAAAATAAAATAAAAAATTACTTTTAAAAGGGGTTTAAACACAGCTGTGTGGCAACAGTCTGTGAATATAATCAACTTCTAATAGTAAAAAAAAAGTATAATTTTTTTTGTAATCACACTTTATTTAACCAGTCTGTAGAAACACTTTGATTGACATTCCCCCTTTGTAAGTGTCATCAGAGGGTGAAAGTCCCTCCCATTAGTCACAATCTATCCCTCATTAGCATATGCCATAGTCTTCTTGTTGAACTGGCCATTATGCTGACACATATGAATTTATAGCTCCACCCTCTTGGAGCACAATCTCAGTTGAGTTTAAAGCAACAGTCACCAAAATGGCACAATTGAGATCAAAGCCTAAAAGAGGCAGTTTCAAAGAGTTATAAAACATTATTTATTTGGTATTTTTTTGGAAACTTCACATTAGGGCTGGGTGATAAAATCGGTATTAGTTTTTATTGACTGGACACCATTTTCAATATTGATTAAAAAAACGTTTGGTATGAAGTTTCGGTATGAAGCATATAGTTTTATTAAAATGTGGCTGCTGAGTGTGCGCCTTGGAAGCAATACTAATAAGTTTATAGTGTTAGTTTGTCATTTCCAATGCCTGCACAGCAAACATATGAGAGTGACACGCATATTTTGTGCTAGTGGCGCATGCGTGACAAGCACATTTTCCAGCTGCACCTAGTTGAAAACATCTCCACTTTTCTGAATGCCGCGGAAAAGAACTAACCAATCTGCTTCACACTTTATATGGAATATACACATTTCTGTAATAACGGCAGACTAATTACCTCAGATAAACACAGTGCATCCAAACACTGCAGTGATTTTTACTTTTCTCCATAAACTTGAATCAAAGCTGCAGCAATGATTTGTCTGTTTGTCATCCTCTGAGAAAACAGTTGATGGTCACCTAGTTACAGAAAGGCAGGTGAGAGCGAGTGCAAAGCGCATTGAAAATGGTGAAAAAATCCACACACTCGCGCTTGTCACTTCAGGTCAGAATAACAACACACGCGAAAATTAGTTTGGTGGCTAGCAGCAGTGAGGAGATTGTAAATAAAAAAGAATGTAAGGAAGTCGCCAGAGTGGCTTTTTAGTTTCTTTTCTTGTGCATCCCAGCCAATAGCTCCCCATCTGAAAGATATTTTAGCATAGGGTTAATATAGTCATCCAACGTCACAATTTGTAATGTTGCAATATGTATTTAAATAATGATGATTGGCTTACTTGAAAGCTCAGATTTGATTATCATAATTTGTGTTGTGGACAGAGTTTGAGGTTTACTGTATCATTATTATGCACACCTTAAAGTTTGCTTCAATTGTTGAGCATATACACTTTACTATTGAACACACTTTGTAACATTTTATTTATAAAGTTTAAGAGTCTCTTTAACTCTTTTGTTTATTTTATTATAAAGAGATGAGATATTTTGTTGAAATATTTTTGTTTTTAATTATTAAAAGTATTTGCCTTAGTAATGTTGGTAAATTAAAATAAAGTGGTTTAAAAATCCTAATATTCCTAAATGTGTTGTTAAAAATATTGAGCAGCCCTACTTCAAATACACTCTCTAGGGACATCAAAGAGTTATTGTACATCTTGTAAAAAGGAGCATAATAGCCCCCCTTTAAATATTAATTAAATATTTTAAATATTAAAAATGTAGTTACTGGACAAATCAGGGTTTTCAACAAATCTCTTGAACAAATAAATGAACAAATGTTATACATTATTAAATTTGAGGGATTTATACTGTTTTGAGCACAACTGCAGACATCAGTGTTCACGTTCAAATGATAAACATTTATCACAGTACTTCTGTGATGTTTACATTTTTCTCAATGTACATAAATTATACTACTTATCAGTTAATAATTCCACAAAATGTAAACTGCTTTCCATGGTTTAGCTCCAGCTCTAAAACAAATGTCTATGTTTGATGTGATCGAACTTATCAAAGATTTAAAAGACACTAAACCATAGTAATTTAGGAACAAGATTGCATGGGTGTTTGGATCAAGATTACAGACTTTTGATGATTAATCAAACTCTTATATAAAAACTGAAAGATCAGAAGACATCAGACGTTCCATGTTTGGATATGTTTATAATGTAGGAATCCATGTGCACTTGCAATACATATACACTATGATGTTTCAAGGGCAACAGTGTTTCAAAAACAAACTTTCAAACATTTGCAAATAACTGAGGAAAAACTGAGAGAAAGAGCTGAGCCAGAGGCCAAAAGTAAGCAGAATGAAAGCAACCGAGAGAGACGTGTGTACTCCACACATGAGATGGTGAAGAGTAACTTAGATAAGAGAGAAAAAAGGAGCAGGAGCTACATTTAGCAATTTATGAATCCTGTTTCATTAAGAATTAATGGCCCGGTGCAGTTTCAACTCTTGGCTGCGTTCTGTTGTTCTCTTGGCGTTTTCTTTGGCGGGCTTGCTGACGTCAGCTCATCCTTTCAAAATACACTGAATTATTCAGTTGCTTGTGGCCTGTCGCTCCATCATCAGCACGTACAGAAACATGTTGTGTCTTGCCAAACATCCATAAGCATTGACACACAAATTGGGAATTGTGCCTGAATGTAACATATCTTTACTCTGGAGTCACTTAAAGGATTGTACGCCATCTTTTTAAATGACTGACAGTACAAGACGAGACTTGTCCTTTTATTTTCAATCAAGAAAATGCTCTGAAAACATACAAATCATTTATTCTGGTGTTGTGTAAAAAAATCTGTATCAGGTTTTCTTGTTTTCTGAATACAGTATCCGCCACAGAATGATGGCTTCCTTTCATGTTCATGTGTATTGTTTATAAACAGTTTATATAGAGTGTTCTGTGTGACTTATGACATCTTGACTAGGCAAAATAACCTTATTTGCTTAAGATTTTGACCAAAAATGTATGTGCTGAAGTGTAATTTAATTCATAAGTCTAATTTGATTCATTTTTTAACCCTCTGGGGACAGAGGTGACTTTAGGGCCCCTAAGATGTTTTGACATGCCCTGACATTTGTGCTTATTTCAGCAACTTATTACATAGTACTGGCCAACATGTTTTTTTTTTTTTTTGTATTTCAGCACAAACTGTGCTACAGTAATATGTGAGAAATATTGATGTACATGCTTACGTTTTTTTAGAAAAAAAATTATGTGTGGTTAGTAAGTTTTGGAGAAAAAAATGTTCTGTAGCTGAAATAATGTCCAAAAAACAACACTGAATGGGTCTGACTAAGACATTTGAGTAACTAGTATTGTAGGCTAGAATATTTACTTCACAATTATTTATAAATTATTATGTTCTCTCATTCAAAGAAAACATTACAATGATTTACATTTTGTAAGGTCTATTTTGGGTCAGCATACTGTATGCATGGAAGTGACAATGGTCATGAATAATTTACACCTGGAGAGACAAAGACACTCCCCCACTGGCTAATGTTCACCCATAATGGGCATTGTAAAGCAATGTCCAGCTCCAAAAGCTAGCCCTAACTAAATGCTTGTTGTATTACTTGCTGTATTATGACCATGTAAACACTATGGGTAAACACTGTATGTGAACTTTTTATACAGCATGCACAAATCATATATTTGAAATGGTGTAAAATGTGTTTGCAAAACTGTTGTAATAAAAACATTCTTGTGCATTAATCCAGCATTTAATAATAATTTCTTAATGACTCTGAGACACTAAAGTGGCGTAATGACAAAAGCTTTAAACACAAGAATACAAAATTATTTTAAACATGAAAAACAATTACTTTAAGTTAAAATAATATTTTAAGGCCTTTTAGGTCTAGATAAGTTAGATTGAATGAATGAATGGTTCAATGACTCACTTGTTTTCATTAACAAATGAATTGGTGTATTTCAACACGTCATATGAATATCGACAGACAAATTGATATTTGAATGCAACACATCTTTACTCCAGAGTCATAAAACATTTTGTACGCCGTCTTTTTAAATGTCTTTCAGCAAAATAGGAGTCATTTTAATATACAGTCAAGAAAATGCTCTGAAAACATAATAATCATTTATCATTGTGTAAAAGTAGTATCAGAATTTTAATGTCTTCTGGTCTAAAAACAATCATCACAGAATAACAACTTCTTACTTTGTTAATGGTGTATTGTTTATAGACAGTAGAGCAGAATGATTCAGTTTGAATTCAGAATGATTTGTGTTTTATATAGAGATGTATTATTATTCTTCCACAATTTTAAGCAAAGCAACTTATTTGCTTTTTTGAAAAAAAGGAATGTGCTACAGTCTTAATCTCTGTAATCTTAATCTAATCTTGATCTTAAAATATTGAATTAATTTATATGAATTATAATTGTTTTGAAAATCAAATCGAACGAATGATTCAATGACTCACGCACTTTAACAAATCGGGAATCAAATTGGGAATTGTGCTTGAATGCAACACATCTTCACACCAGCTTCATTTAAAGTTCTACACGCCCTCTTTTTAAATGACTGTCAGCACAACAGTCATCATGTCCTTTGATTTTCAATGAAGAAAATGCTCTCAAAACATCTAAATCATTCCTTTCGGGGCGGCAAGCCTGACGTCAACGGAAACTGCAAGTAGTTGCTTTTGTCTTCAGCTGAGACAGATAAGCTGGGTGAGCCATTTTTACCCACAGTGCTTGACAAAAGAAATGTGCCATCAGACCAAATGAGACAGATTAATGAAATGAATTTTTCACACAGCCGAACAAGAAGCATTGAAGAAAGTTGGAGGGGGAACTCAAAAAAAGAAAGACGCTTTGACTCTAATAAGGCTGCGGTTGAATCGGCGGCTGTGCTGCAGATAAAAGGAGCTCTGGCGGTGTCAAAGACGTCCTCAGTCTTTGGTTCATCAGGGGTAGGAGGAACGCGATTACGGTTTCCTCCTAAAGCACGCTGATAGGATTAACAGCATTAACCCAATTTTCCTGTGACACTGGTTAGCACCGCTGCAGCTAGTGAGATCACTACTCATCCCTCTCCAGTGCACTGACCTAACACACTTTGGAAAGTTTTGGTTTATCTGAGCCATAATATCTGACTCCAGTAAATCTGCTTGGTACTGAAGATATCAATTAATATTTAGGCCGTCATGTTCCTCAGATTGGCACCTATCCTTAACCCAGGTTTCGCCAGCCTGCTGTTTATTCAAGACTATTTAAAGAGTACTCGTATATCCTTATAATTTGATGAACCACTTTGGTTTAGACTTAAAGAAATATTCATATTTTAGTTCTACAATTTACTGATATATTTGTTTTAATGCACTTTATTTGTGTATATTATTTAGTAATCACACAGAGGGAATGTGGTGATTTTACAGTTTACTTCTATTAAATTTTCTTGGTGTATTGTTTTATATTCATACTAATTAATTGAATTATTTGGCATTATATGATTCAAAATTTTCAGATCAGATAAGTCAGTTCTTCTTATAGTCAGATGTTTTTTAAAAGGTTGGACAGCGCAAAAAAAGTAATAAAAAAATGAACAAACAAAAAACTAATTATGATTGTTTTTATAGACTCACCCATGAATGTATACTAATAACTGCAGACTATTTTATTATATATATATATATATATATATATATTACTTTTAATTGTTTTTTATTTTATTTTGTTTACGTTTTGTGTTATTTTTTAATCTTTCATGTCGAAATGAAAAATTACTCCACTTTTCCCTTTTACCGTCTTTATTTCTGTGTATTCACACTTACTCAGGCATTGGCACCGAGTTGTGTGGCACTATTTGATGAATGTGTTGGCCCCTGTGGGTCTGATATAGCTTCTTCTCAAGCACTGCTTCATCCACACATCTTGTCTTCTGGGACAGAGTGACAGACAGAGAGAAAAGATGCAAAGCAGAGACTATAGTGTTCATGGACTGGCCAAATAAGACAGACACAGATAAACACTGCATACAATGGAAGAATAAACTAGTTTAGTTCAAGGCAGGGGGCTTCAATATTCACTACTATAATTTTATTAAATGGTTTGAAAGGAATTAATATGCAAAACTTAATCCATATTAAACTTATTAAACTTATTAATCTTAATATGCAAAAAATGTAATAACAAATATAAATAAAATTTCTTCTTTACTTTTTCTCATGTTTGAGTACTTAATATATTCAAAATATATTATTGCAATTACCAGGTCTGAATTCTTTAATGTGTCACTATAGCCCGATCCCAATTTTACACCTCAGTCATTCCCCTTACAGGTTGATCCCCTTGTCCCAATTTTTTTTTTAGCTTGAAGGCATAGGGCTAAGAGGAAGAGCAAGATAGCCCTTGAAATGGAGATTTTCCAGGACCACACTCAAAACCCAGGGGTGCGAAAAATTTCCAGAATACACCAGCTACAATGGCAAAATGGCTTCACATGCTAGTCAGAATATACACAAATTTAAGTATTTTTTAGCAATATTAAGGATTTTTTACATTAAACAAGCATGTTTTATTACATTCATAACGGTGTTAATGTTTAACTATCATGCTTTTTAAAAATAAAAGATAAAAAAAAAACCTCTCAAATTCGCTATCTTTAATCCATGATAACAACTTCTGAATACAGTAGTAGTCCCACAACATACTTTCAAATCTGTCACTAGAATACCTGGTCAGAAAAGTCTAGTGACTGGGAAGTACCTTTTTCCAGTGTCTAGTATAACATTAATGTTGATTTTTTTTTGTGCATAGATGAATACGACCACGGTGTAAATGCACAGTACAGTTAGGAGCTTATTGCCACATTATATTGTTATAATAACATGATATTGTTGCCTTCTGTGATTTCCTGAAGATAAATACCCAAAAATAATGCAAGCGGAATAACTACAGCAGTTGCCATCGTCAATCTCATATGAAATAAGAGCTTGCGACAACATATGATGACGTGTGCAGGTGTTGTAGTGCTGTCCCATTTCTTCGGGGTAAATTTAAAGCCCTTCAACTTCACACTCTAGAGCCAAGGGGTGGGGGTACTAAAATAGAATTGGGATTGGGCCAATATACTGCCACTGCCACTATATACACTATATACAATATACTACATGCGTGTATCAACCCTGTTGTGTACATTTCTACAATATGGAAATTACTTTGACACAGCAACCTCTGATATTATTATTACTAGAAGCATGCTTTCCTTCTGTAAAGCTGCTTTTAAAGCTGTAAAGCTTTCTGTAAAGCTGTTTATCATGCAAAGCGATATACAAATGAACTTGAATCTAATTGAACTGAAAAAAGTAATTCACTTTTTAAAATTCTTTTTCAGATGGGCAAATGGGAGAACCAGAGTTTGACCTTGAAATATCCTGTGTGGCCTCGTTTTAACTCTTTCGGAGATGCGGAGACGGATGACAATCACCTAACCATTGTAACACTGGAGGAGAAGCCTTTCGTCATTGTGGAGAACGTGGAGCGCCTCACGGGCACCTGCATGAGAAACTCTGTACCCTGCCGCAAACACATCAAAGAGTAAGCCTTGTTTTTCTCATCTTCCCCATCATTCATATGTCACCTCAAAGTATCACTCTCAAACTGTTGGATGCTTGCCGTTTTGGCCCTAGAGAGCTGTGTAGAGTGATGTAAGAGAGCTCTTCAAGAGTGTTTGATGTACGTTGAGGGTTGTTGATGACTACATGACTACATATATCAATCAGTACGGTAGCATGTTACTGTCTGTTTGTGACTGGAAGACATCAAAGATTTTTACATCCTGGTTATAAATAGCACCTTGACCTTGACTTATTGTTCAAGAGAGACCTGCAGGCATTGTTCTTGAACTTTAAATGTTTCAAAAGAAAGAAGCCTTGTATCCTCACCAAGGCTGTATATGATAAAAAATACTGCAAAATCTGTAATATTGTGATTTTCTTTTACAATTCAGCAATGTTTTTGTTTTATTTTAAAACATAATGAAAATCAACTTTTGTACGCTGCTTAAACAGTACTTTGTGTAGGTATAGTGTATCCGCAGTCAAACTGGAGTGATAGAAATACAATAAGTCTCTTTTTTTAAAAGTTCCTGATGTTAAAATAGGATACAAACCCCTCCCATTTTGAGGCCCACCGTAACATGATTAAAATATCTCAGCTCTCTGTGATCATCTGCACCTTAAGAAGGAGTTTTACAAGTTTAAAATGTTTTTAAAACAGTGCATGTTTGTATAAAGGCAGTAAAATTGCTATGTAAATTCATCTCCACAGCCGCATAGAGTCAGTACAATTATGTACATTAACATAAGTAGTGTATATTAACGTGTATGCATGTGTGTGTGTGTGCTTTATAATGACATTGTGTGTGACTCATTGTTGCAAAAAGGCTGGAATTAACTTCACAACAAATATATCAAATAACAGTTGGGAAAGTTCTTACTGTAGTAAGGGAGATCTGCTTTATTCTTGCCTGTTACTGTGCTGTTTATTTACATGAAGGCTATACGCATCAGAGAATAGTGGCTGGGGAGAACCAACTCATTTGCAACAGCTACAATGGCCTAACAGCTCAAATTTCCCAGATTTACAAAGGTAAAATAAATAAGCTGATGGGTATTTTGAGCTAAAACTTTACAAACACATTCTGGAGACACAAAAGTCATAAATCTTGATAAAGGGGAGAAATCTGTGCCTTTTAAATTTTTACTAAAATGTTAAAACATAGTATGTTTTATTTAAACTGTACTGTAATGGTAAAATTTTTAGTGTCTTAAATGGTCCTTCAGAAATTTCTTTAATGTGATGTTTAGATGTTCAGCAAACATTTATTTATTATCAAGTGTAATTGTAATGTGTTTTTGCAAGTTTACATCTCACAGTTTAGATTTGTCTTTTTAGAATAGCAAGTATAAAGTTGTCAGAACTAAGTTTTTCTAATTTAGTTTATAAATTAAATTAGATAAAAAGTCACTTTTTTATAACAAAAAGTGGGTTAAAAGTAACTTTTTTCTCAGTATTGCAGCTTTGCATCTCACACATTACACATTATAAACTTAATTCCATATTGATATTTCACACTGCAAGATAAAAACTCAGAAAAAAAGAGGAAATTGCTCAGAATAAATTTAGAATTGTAATATATAAATGTATAACTCACAATGTTTTCCTGCAAATATGAGTTTTACAAAAAAATTGAGAAAACCCATGCGAACGCAGGGAGAACATGCAAACTCCACACAGAAAAGCTAACTGACCCAGCCGAGGCTCAAACCAGCGACCTTCTTGCTGTGAGATGACAGCACTACCTACTGTGCCACTGCGTCACCTAAATTGAGACATAAAATACAATTATTAAGATAAATATTTTATAATTAACTTTTTAATATGTTATACTGATGCAAAAACAAGCTTCCTTATAAAGCAATTGCATTTAAAACACATTTTAATTTCTTTTTTATCTAAAAAACTGAATTAAATTGTCTTTACTGTCACTTTCATCATTCTAATGTATCCTTGCTGAATCCTTAATGCTGAAATGCAATAATTTCCTAATATGAAAACTTACTAAGCCCAAACCTATGAACAGCAGCATACACAATTATTTAAAAAGGTCACAGTTGTAAATGTTGTTGTGATCTCTGAGCCATGATTAACACAGGCTGTTAAAACTGCCCTTGTACCTTAAAGAAATGCACAGGGGCCTTTATGGTATACACTGCTAAATAGGGCGAAGAATATATGATCTCATAGGATCACTATAGACTGCTCTGTACGCATGAAGATTAGACTCATCAAAGGCACACACACAAACACACTAGAGAATACATGGATGCCACACATGTCCACTTGCAAACAGGCCAATGCTCACTGTTGTGTTCCTCCAGTGGCACAATTCCCACTCAAGCATCCATTGTGCCTGTTTGGAGAAGGAAGAAGAGGCAGGAATTACTGAGGCATGCAAACACACTGGCAGGATACATAGTCCAGTCATCCCCGATATAGACACGTCTCTCTTTCATTGTCTCTCGTTTTCATTCTCAATTTATTGTTTTGTCAACTGCTTGCTTTCATCAGCAAAATTACTCCCCCCTAATTAACTACTGGGCCACAATCGTGGTAAACAAAGCTAGAGAAAGTTACTTTAGCGCATCAGAAACACCAGCCGGAACTTCTACATAATATAAACAAGATCAGAGAGTTGTTATCATTTTTTGCGTGATGTAATTGCATTTTGTGTGGTTTGATAAACAACCTTGTTTAAATGATAACAAACGTTTAGTTAGCTTTAGCATTGAAAATGTTGAGGGTGAAAGACTTGCGTTGAACAAAATTATCTTATTTTTTAAACCTATATTCATCAAAAAGCCTTGAAAGGTCATTATAAAATATTTATTTTTATTATTATTATTATTTATTATTATTATTATTATTTATTATTATTATTATTATTATTATTATTATTATTATTATTATTATTATTATTATTATAGAGCTCCAAATTATAGTATTAGAATGATTTCTAATGGATGCAATGCATGCAATACTGAAGACTGTAGTAATCATATTGAAAATTCATTTTAAAAATTACAAAATAATATTAAATTGTAATGCAATTTCACAGTATAACAGTTTGTATTTTATTTTTGTTTAAATAAATGCAGCATTGATAGACATATACGTCTTGGTTTGTATAAAAAAAAATTGACAGACCCCAAACTTTATGATTATATGCCCATCCTCATGTCCAAAACCTTATACAGTTGAAGTAAGAATTATTAGCCCGACTGTGATTTTTATTTTCTTTTTTAAATATTTTCCAGATGATGTTTAACAGAGCAAGGACATTTTCACAGTATTTCTGATAATATTTTCTTCTTCTGGAGAAAGTCTTATTTGTTTTATTTCGGCTAGAATAAAAGCAGTTTTTAATTTTTTTAAATCCATTTTAAGGTCAAATTTATTAGCCCCTTTAATCTATATATTTTTTCGATAGTCTACAGAACAAACCATCTTTATACAATAACTTGCCTAATTACCCTAACCTAGTTAACCCAATTAACCTAGTTAAGCCTTTAAATGTCACTTTAGGCTGTATAGAAGTGTCTTGAAAAATGTCTAGTAAAATATTATTTACTGTCATCATGGCAATGATAAAATAAATTTGAAAGACCCACCCACCACTGATAAAAGGTCCAGAATTTGTCTTATACATGAACTCATTTGTCTTATTTTGACTGCTATGCCATCATAAATTGTGAAGGCATCAATGAAGGCTTTCAATAAATGCAAACAATTAAAGTTCTCGTCCAGTTGTGCAAAAAAAAAAAAACTTCCACTATAGGGAAATCTATGGAAAATGCCATAGCAATTTTACCTAACCTTGTCACTAGTGTAAGCACACCTTTATTACCAGAGAAGCAACCCTCCAATGTGCCCCCTGGCCGTAATTTACCATACTTACCTGTGAAGCACTAAAGGCCTATTTATATTTTTGGGGGTGTCGTAAAAAATGCACCTAGTTAATTCTCTAGGAATTTTTAAATATGACAGTATGCTAGTAAAGCGTGCAGTTCTAATAGGGAAGACACTGCGGAGGCCACCTTCTGCCCAAATGGGGAGACCTGGTGGCAAGAAGACATATGGACTAACCCTCAGAAGGAAGAGTACACTTATGAAAAGATGGTTATCGGGGAGGGAAGACACGTGCCCGCCTATGAAGGGAAACTATACCGTGGCTGAGCACATGGGATTGCCAGTGGGGATCGCACATAGCAGGCACCTATACCCAGAACACGGGCTGACCAAGGGGGCATGCAAACAACATAATGGACCAGGCACCTGACTCCTCTGCTGAGTTAGATGCGGGGGGCCTCGAAAGGAACTCTGTAGAGTTTGCCAAATGGGGAACTCAACTAAACAGAATTAAGAAAGTACACGTATCGCTGTGTTAGAGAGAAAGGCGCAGCAAGCATGTTACAACACCAAGCTGAATTTCCTCATTCACCGGAGTTCACCAGCACCAGTGAAGAAATCGGCTCTACTCGAGGATTGTAAAATCTTGCAAATGCATTAGGTATCGCTCAGCCCACAACTCTACAGATATCTGTTAGATAGGTGCCGCGAGCTAATGCCCAAGAGGAAGTGATGCTCCTAGTGGAGTGCGCTCTCTTTCCTGGGGGACATGGCTCGCCCTGATAAGCGGGGAGATGCCATTCACTATCCAGAGGGCCAACCTCTGTTTGGGTTCGGCACTTCCCTTCTGCTGACTGTTGTAACAGACAAAGAGCTTCTCAGAGGATCTAAAGCTTTGAGTACGGTCCACATAAATATGAAAAGCGCGAACAGGACACTGCAATGAAAGGGCTGGGTCTGCCTCCTCCGAAGGCATTACTTGCAGGCTTACTACCTGGTCTTTAAATGGTGTGGTAGGCACCTTGGGCACATAGCCAGGCCAGGGTCTCAGGATCACGTGAGAGAAAGCCGGCCCGAATTCCAGGCATGAATCACAGACCGAAAGTGCCTCCAGGTCTCTGACTCTCTTGATTGATGCCAACGCGACCAGCAGAGCTGTCTTTAAGGACAAAAATCTCAAGGATACTGAGTCAAGTGGTTCAAACTGATCTCTGCATAGGCTCGTGAGCACTACAGAGAGATCCCAAGAGGGCATGAGAGGGGGGCGGGGTATATTTAATCGACTCGCGCCTCTGAGGAACCAGATGATGAGGTTATGCCTCCCCACAGTGCCACTATCCACTGCAAACCTTCAGTGTGGAGGATGACAGCCACTCTCACTCACATCAGTCTAGCCTGAGTGATAGTGTGAACCATAGCAGCCAGTAGGTCACCTAAGTCTTCCTCGCTCCGTGTATAGACCACACGTGGAGTTTCCAGAGATCTGGGCGTGGGTGCCAGATGGTGCCCTGTCCCTGAGAAAGAAGGTCCTTCCCTAAAGGGATCTGCCAAGGGGGTGCTGTCATGAGGAGAGAGTTCTGATATCTAGGTCCGGTTGGACCAGAGAGGCGCAACTAACAAGACTTGCTCCCCGTCCTCCCTGACTTTGCACAGAGTCTGTGCGAGTAAGCTCACTGGGGGGGATCGCGTATTTGCCCCGAGGCCAGCTGTGGGTCTGTGCGTCCGTGCCAAGGGAGCCGTCTGTCAGGGTGAAAAACCACTGGCAATGAGCGCTCTCGGAGGAAGCAAACAGGTCGACCTGGGCTTCTCCAAAGCATGACCATATCAGCTGAACAGACTCTGGGTGGAGTCTCCATTCTCCCGGGCGTGGAAGCTGACGTGAGAGTGTATCGGCTACATGGTTGAGCTCGCCGGGGATGTGAACAGCATGCAGCGAATTCAACCACGTATGACTACAGAGGAGCAGACGGCGAGTGAGCTGAGACATGTGGCGGGTGCGGATACCCCCAATAAAATTTATGCACATGATTCTCCTCTACCATTGGTAAAAAACTATGCAGAGCGAGATGTACTACTAACAGCTCTACGCAGTTGTTATGCCAATGCAACTGGGTTCCTGTCCAAGGACCCGCAGCTGTATGCGGGAGCACACGCAGATCGGTCAGAGAAAGGTGCCCTCCAACACTGCGTAAGCTCACTGTGCACTTCTGATAAGGAGGGGACGGGAGGCTTAGAGGGTCTTGCCTTTTTTTTTTACCTCCACATAACAACCATCTAGTCAGTCCGGCCGTGGGACTGGGGGATGAACCATCTCCAGAACCACGGCCAAAGCAGCCCGGGAAAGCACGGCCATCATATCAGCCTCTAGATCCGAAGCCTTGCTCACCACCCCGGAGGGGGGGAGCGGGTTTTGATCCTCGTCTAATAATGACAGCCCACCCTCCATTGCAACGATGGACATCTGATCCTCTGTATCATTAAGTGAGAGAGTGACCATCCGATAGGATGGAGCGATTGCCTCACTCGAAGCTTGGATGGAGCGCACTGAGGAGCGAGAGGTCCACGAGCCTGAGAGTGGCGGATTGACTCCCACTGTGACCCTCAGATCTGCCCAAGTGACAACCGCTTTGCGAGGGACAACATGGGTTGTTCGTCCTTTTGCAAGGAGGAGCCGCGATCTTAGCTGCCCAACAGACATGTCATAGCAGTAATGGCATGCACTGCCCGCAAGCACCGCATTAACATGCTGGACCCCCAAACATGCAACACAGTTCTCGTGCCCATCTTCCGGGGATAGGAAACCACTGCATCCAGAAACTCACAGTCAGAACGACATCTTGAAAAAGATGCACTGCACGACCGTGTTGCTCTTTTAGGAAACTTGCTTTTTGTACTCACCCCTCTAGAAGGACCGGACCCAAAGAACGCCAGGCAATGGAGAATACCTAGCTTGACCGTCTGCCACTGTGTGTACCCATTCTGTGACTGAGAGAAGCTTTCTCATTTATTCTCTCTTTTTCTTCTTGCAAAGGAGGTTTGGAGGAATCCTGACAACTCTCCCAGTAGCACATTTGGCTCTAAAAGCGAAAAGGTGACTCTGCATTGCATGGCTGCCATCTTTATACACTGATAATTGTGATTGCTACCAGCTGTGTACGCTGATGCTGCCAACTCATTGGCTTTTCATTGGCCCGTTTTATTACTCTTGTAGATGATTGGCTTCTGACGAAATCCCCACAGTGGAAGTTTCCTCAAAGCATTGAAGTTCCCCTCCCGTTGGTGAAACACCCTTTTCACATAATGGTAGTGAATAAAAACTGGGGTTGTCAGACTCCAAACATCATGAAATTATAATAAAGTTCTCCATATGGCAATGTATTCTTTGTCTTAAGTCAAACAAAGGCTTTCTGGACAGCCAAGACATTAATATTTACAGGAAATGGTCTTTGTGCATTGAGTCCACAAGAGACTTAGCAATGTCCAGCCTTGGGGGACTTCAAAGACTTCAAATATACTGCACAACGTTTTTATGTTTTATAGTACTTTTGCATACTTTTTGAATCTCTAAAGCGTCCAGTCCACATTCATTACAACTGCATGAAAAAATAGTAGCATTAAAAATGTGAAAAATCGAAAGATTACAATTTCTCTTATGTTTTATGAAGGATGAAAGTCAACAGGTTTGGAACAAAATGTCAGTAATGAAATTGCCAGAAGATCATTTTTATACGATGATCTAATCCTTTAATCCCAAAATGGTTAAAACTATATTTATGGGAAGATTCACTTTTTTGGGCCCAGTATGACAGACAGACAGTCTAACACTCTGACTGATCTTTGTCAGAGATAAATATGGTGATGTGGGAACGGCTGCTCATCTGGTGTCCTCAGCTGTCGTTTTACTCTCTACTTCAGCTGCTGCTGAGCTCTGTAGATGCAGAAACTGATGCAGTGCCAGCTTGACAAGCCTCAGACACAGAAGAAACATGCTTCAGTGACCAGGACACACATACACACGCACACAGACACACAAACAGATGCAAACAATTCAAGATCACTCTGAGCCACTGAGATATTTGTGTTTTCAATGCAAATGTCAGAATTCAGATAGCTGACGCTTGTTGTCAACTCTGTCGGCGGATCACCAGCATTCCACCATCAAATTTGACTTCTTATCCACATTTTTTCCCGCTGATGGGTTTCAAATGATGTGTTGCACTTCTGGTTTGGGGAACTTTCATTCAAATTGAAACACATCAATTCACATTATACGCTTTTGCTTTAAATAATCCATATATGTGTTGAAAACTGTGCGAGAGACTTTATTTTTATCCATTATAAAAATTTTATGTTTGGTATTTTAATATGACATTAGTATCATAAGCATCTCTGAGGTCAAAGCATTTTGAGTTCGCTGAGTTTTGTTCCTCCAGTTATTTAGTACAGGAATATTCAACACGCCCATAATATTGCCGTGTAGAGTTGTTGAAGTTACTCCCATAATTCATGCCAAACATCATGGGCTGTAAGAAAAAGGTGGATATCTAGCACGATTCACACATTGCAGTATGTGTTGCTTTGGCCACGTAAGCACATTATGTGTTGCTTTGGCCACGATTCATACACTATGTGTTGCAAGTGGCCACATTAGCCTACCATATAAAAATACTAAAGGAATAAAAAAAAGAAAGAGAAACAAACATGGTGGCCGCTGTGTCTTCATAAGAGTGTAATTGGTGTAGTAAAGACAGGTCTGGTGTCATAAGGGAGTTTTTTTATTGCCTGTGGGTATGGAAATGTGAGAAAGACTCTGTTATAATATGGATTCTGCCATGTGAGAGTTTGAATGGAGCCTCTGCAGGAGCTGTGGGAATTCATGGCGTGCGTCATAGCCAGCACAGAGGGGAAGAGATTGATTTTAAACTGGATTTTGCCTAGGCAGTTGAATGCGTGTCTCTCATTGTGGAGACAGGAAAGTTTGTTCATTTCTGCAGTCAGAAGGCACACAGCCACTTCTGGCTGCCAAAAGCACTCCTCTGCTTTTATGTGATCAGTGGCTGGCTTTACAATAAGCCCCTTTTCAAGCACAATAACAAAAAACACATTCTATATCTCAGCTTTTTGTATACCTTTTTGTTTGGATAGCTGGTTGTGTTTAATTTTAATTAGTACATTTTTAAATTAGTTTTTTATTAAAGTTTATGCATTGGATTTTTCGTAACATAATAACAAGAAACTAAAAGTTTATATCTTAAGCGTTTCATAGTTAACTCCATATGTTTCAGTATTAAAGGATCATAATTGTACAAGTCTCCTTAAGTTAAACCATTGACTTGAACCATTTTTGAACCAATTCAGCTGATTTCATATTCTGGCAGGGTCAATTTTAGCTTAGTTAAGCATAATGAAGTTTTTTTTTTTACACACATTCAAATGTTGTATTTCAAAGCACAACAAAAGCAGTGCATTGCTTAAGTAGGCTTCTTCTACATTCATATGTATGACACATTCATATGTTATGTTTTGAACTGCATAACAGTTCGGTATGCAACACTAATAGATTTTATTTGTACAATTATATAGTCTGAAGAATAATCATGGTTTAATTATCATGGTTCAATCATGAAGAATAATAATCATGGTTTCATTATCCTGTTATCACGTCTAATGTAAATTTAAGCTTTATATTAGGTAAGTAAAATGAACTGTTGTTGTCATCTGCGTTCATGCATACATAATCATTTTAATAATTTGTAATAATTTGTCTATATCTTTTGCTTACATTGCACTGAAAGCCACGCTATGGCGTGAGACGATTTCAACTGGGTGTGCCTGTATATTGGCATATATTCTTACATTTGAAAAATACCGTAACAAACTTGCATGCAGAAAAGATACAATATATGAGTGACCCGCTACTATAGTTAATCCAGTGTGTGTGCGTATTAGCCTTGGTGTATAAGCTCGGAACTTTAAACTAGCGCACAGGTAGCATAACTTTGTTTAGTTGCAGCATTTTTGTTCCGTGCAACAGAAATGCGGAGTTGAGAAGCCTTTATGATTATCCAAATGTTTTCGGCTGCTCGCACCACTTGCTTAATGTCAGGTGACTCACGCTCTGCGCAGCCTTCAACTGTAGCTTGTGCTGTATTTAACAGACGCACGTCACTTCATAACTATAGCGGCCGTTTTTCGACTTAACTAAATTTATTTTTGATGTCTTGGTCACACTATTTGGAGGGCCAGAACAAATTGCCTCGGGGGCCAAGTTTGGCCCACGGGCTGCCAATTGAATAGCCCTGCTCTACATCCTTATTATTATAGCTGAACTTTGCTGTTGTTGTACATTCAAATTTTTTAAACAATGTCTTTAATGTCATTTCTTTCAATGTCGCTTGTTGATTTCCAAAAATCAAAGAAACTTTATTAAACTATTAGAATTACCATATTTTATGTATAACCTTCAGAAGATTAAAACTGGTATTTAATAGTTATATTAAAAAAAGCAATGTATAAACAATGTAAAAACCCACCAGCCTTTCGATTAGTTGTTTCTTTCCATTGGGTTGCCACCTTTTCCATGGCAGATATACCTAGTAAGACCTTGATTAGCTTGTTCAGGTGTGTTTGATTAGGGTTGGAGCTAAAATCTGCAGGACAACGGACCTCCAGGAACAAGTTTGGTGATCCCGGATCTACACTGTTGAATTTTTTTTTAAGATGATGCAATACATTTTTGCAATGCAATACATTTTTACATTTTATTTTTACATTTTATTTTATTTGACTTTTTTATTCATTTAATTTGATTTTGTTCACAAATTTTCAAAACTTATGCACTTTTTCTCAATTGTTTTCATTATGTTGAAGCAACAGAAGCAAATATTTATAATAACTGCATGCAGACAACAATTGGGGACAACAATAACATGACAGTACCAGTTTCACAAGGAATTGGTGCACATGGGAGCAATCTATGGAGACAAAGTACACTCATAAGTGTTTTTTCTCACCGTTGATCTGTTTAAAGAACATAGAGAGCTGAGTCTTAATTAGCTTCAATCTAAAAGTTAAATGAGTCTCCCAGGTGGCTTTGCTAGTTTAAGTGTTGTCTGTCTGAACTCACAGATGGTGGCTCGATTACTAATGCAGCTCTGTCCTGTCTGCAACCCTGTCATTTCTTTTCTTTTTTCATACTAAAGTACACTTTTCTCTACAAGCTTAGCGACTTTGTACAACTGCCTGCTAATTGGAGAGTGCGCTGTATTCACCTCAGTCTCTCATAATTACGTCCAGCACATGCCTCGCTTTCCCTAGAGTGCATATAGTGCAGACCTGTGTTTAAGCATCTGAGCTGTTAACCAAAAGGTTGTAGGTTTAACCCCAACAAGTTATAGTCCATTAACCACTGCCATTTTACCCTTGAGCAAAGCACTTAACCTCAGGCTTCTCCAGAGGGACTTGTCCCTGTAATACGTGTACTGTAAATTGTCTTGGACAAAACGAAAATTTTGAGTGTTCCTGACTCAGTGTATGACTGCTGTCTTACTACTTGTCGATTTGACACTTGGTCATATAAAAATGTTTGTACAGTATAAAAACTATTTAAAAAACTTATGGAATTGTCTCCACATTTCACACACACACGCACGCATGCACGCACGCATGCACGCACACACAAAACAGTAATCTATTTTTTTTCTATAAGCTAAACAACAGCATAAACTGTTAGTTGTTATTCACTCTGTCATGTATTGTGGCTGAAGCGAAACATACTTATGTGCACTGATCTGCATCATGCTATCAGAGGCTCATATGCAGCAGTTTCCCAGGTAAACTTGCAAAGGCTAATTCTCACACTTAAATAGTATTTATAGCTCTTAACAGGCTGTTTGAGTTTAAGCAATGATTACATCCAAATTTTTATTTTATATTTCGCTTTGGTTCACCTGTCAGTGATTATCCATTCAACACTCAAATAAATTAATAAATATATCATTGTGTAACTTAATCTAATTATGACACACAGTTCCACACATCTGAATGATGTTATTTCACAATGGAGCCAAAGAGCAATTCTATTTGAACCAATGTTATCAAATCACTTTCACCAGAATTATGTTGGGAATTTAATTTGAACATACTGTAGTTACTCTTGTTGAGCCAATCAACTTCATTCCTTCATTTTCTTTAGGCTTCGTCTTTATTTCAGTGGATGCCACAGCAAAATGAACCAACTATTCTGGCATTTTACGCAGCTGATGGCCATCCCAATCAACTTTAATCTTTTATTTTTGAACAAGCAGAATGTTCTGTTAGCTACTCCAGTTCAAACTATTAAACAGTTTATTAGTTTTTTGATCCCACTTTATTTTTATGTGCAATTAATCCTGTTAACAAACCATGAATTAAGATTTTTAGCTCTAGAAAGTACTAATTTGGTGCTTATAAATACTACTTAAGGTAGTATAAGTTTAGGTATTGGGTAGGATTAGAGATGTAGAATAAGATCATACTTTATAAGTACTAATAAATAGACAAAATCTTAATAATAAACAGGTATACTAATCCAGTACTAAATAGCATTTGGTATTTAAACTAAAGGGTTACCTGTTTATTTATTTATTTATTTATTTATTTATTTATTTATTTATTTATTTATTTATTTATTTATTTATTTATTTATTTATTTA
>CAIGQZ010016425.1:15294501-15304814 GCA_903798205.1 Danio tinwini
ATAAAAGAAGTTGTCAGCGATGTCATACCACTAGTGCTTTACACTCAAAATGCAGCCATTTGTACCCCCATATTTTGCTGTTCTGAAAAATGTAGCCCCGGCCCCCGGGCACATATTCCCAATGAGTCTGAGTTAGATTCATCACATATCTCCCAATAACAATCTAAAAAATGCATCATTCATCTAAGTGTGAAATGTTTCTAATGCCATGACTCATATATTTTGCTTTTAGTTGATCTGTGACTAATGTGCTCTTTCCATCAGCAACACCACAGAGGGAGGAGGGACGTACATTAAAAAGTGCTGCAAAGGCTTCTGCATTGACATCCTCAAAAAAATAGCTCGAAATGTGAAGTTCACCTACGACCTTTATCTGGTGACCAACGGGAAGCATGGGAAGAAGATCAACAATGTGTGGAACGGCATGGTGGGAGAGGTGAGATTTTAGTAGCCAAATCCACTGATGCAATTTGTTATCGAACTCATGCTTTCTAAACAAAGGCTAGATTGAATAAAGTTTTGTACACAGAAACAGAGTGTGCTTCTCTCATACTCGCTCTTCTCTGAAAGTCATTTTGTAACAGAACACCTGCTAGCAATAAAAATTTGCAACTGAAGAAAGGAAAAAGCTGCAAAATTTCTGTTCAATTTGTATCCCAAGGTAAAGAAACGCTGCAGAAAATAAGCCGAAATATCTCTGGTGTTCTGTATAGAAACTTCACAGCCTTTGTCTAAACCTCTGTGTATCTTTGTCTTCTACCACAGGTGGTGTACAAAAAAGCAGTCATGGCCGTGGGCTCCCTGACAATCAATGAGGAGCGTTCAGAGGTCATCGATTTCTCCGTCCCCTTCGTGGAAACAGGAATTAGTGTGATGGTATCCCGTAGCAACGGAACCGTCTCTCCATCAGCATTTTTAGGTAACCATCTGCAGCGCTTTCCTGATGATGGCAAGGGGCGTGTCTCTTTTCCACCTGTCAAAATATTGAATGGCCAATGAAAGCATAGATCCGATAGGCCGGTAGAAATCCGCTGAAGTGGGCCACTTTTAGATTCATAGCACCCTGAGTGCTCCTTTATGCTTGATGGCACTAGATCAGCAAGCCATTATTTAATTAGCATAAGGCCAATAATTACAGGGTCTGAGAACGTTCCCCAATGGACATATGCCAGTTTCCCATTTACTACAGTAAAGCTCTTTAATCTCTTCGGCTTGTCCATAGTCACATATCAAGCAGAATGGCTGGATGATAGTCGCTGACTGTGTGTTTTATTTTTTTATCCTGATCTACCTGTCTCTCTCCGCAGAGCCCTTCAGTGCTTCTGTGTGGGTGATGATGTTTGTGATGCTACTTCTGGTGACTGCAATGGCTGTCTTCATGTTTGAGTATATCAGCCCCCTGGGCTTCAACAGGAACCTCGCTCAGGGCAAAGGTACATAACCAGCACTCTCAGCTACTCCCTCTCTCTCTCTCTCCCTTCCTTTGCGCTTCCCCTGCAATGCAGTCGCTCTTTCAGATTCAGGCACACTCGTAAATCCTCGCCCCCCTGCTCTGACAGAGCCTCTCACATCTGCACCACAAACCTGCAAAGTATAAAGGCTTAATTTATACCCAATTTCACCCAGTTTAGCGCTGAGTGGTTTCGGGCTCCTAGTTAGTTCAATTCATTTTCATTTGATTCAAGTGGATCAGATTTAATTCACATTGGAGTGCCTTTGTTACGTGGTGCTAAAAAGCATTTCTTCTCTTGTTAGATTACTCATTTGGAGCTCCTTTTTTTCACTTTCAAAAGGGAAGCACGTCAAGGAGTTCCAAGATAAATCAGCTGCCCTGCTTTACAAAGGAACCATTTCTGTATTCGCTTCGGTGTATTTATCCCAATGTCCCACGGTCTTGCATGCGGTCTTCATTTATATTTAACTATTCGAAAATATTAAGATTAACAGCTGAGCAGTAGGGTGTTGTACGTGTCCATTATTCTGTGCGAGTGCTCTAATGACCGTGCAGAGGGGAGATTATGTTATTTCTGAAATGAAAGGTTTTGGCACAAATGAAGGATGTTAATGAAAACTGTCTTCCGCAGACCCCCACGGACCATCTTTTACCATGGGGAAAGCAGTGTGGCTCTTGTGGGGCCTGGTGTTTAACAACTCTGTGCCTGTGCAAAATCCCAAAGGCACGACCAGTAAATTCATAGTGTCTGTCTGGGCCTTCTTCGCTGTCATCTTTCTGGCCAGTTACACTGCTAACCTGGCTGCCTTCATGATCCAGGAGGAGTTTGTGGACCAAGTGACAGGCCTAAGTGACAAAAAGGTAAAACAATACACATATACACATTAGCATTCAAACATTTGAAGTCAGCAGAGATGTCCTTTTTTTAAAATAAATAAATAAATACTGTTATTTCTGTTCATCAAGAAATAGATGCAAAAATAATAACATTTCTATGCACCACACTTTACAAAAGCGATTAGTTACTTTACTTAAAGGTGCTGTGTGTAAGTTTTTGACTCTTCTAAAGCATAAAAGTACCATAATATGTTTGCAGATATTTAAGAAACATGCCAATTGAACATTCTTGTTTATCTGAAAAACAATGCTGAAGTCAGATATTCTGTTTTGAAAATGGGTTTTCGTGCCGGAACGGCTGTCTTTGTTTTGGTTTTTTCAACCTGCCCACTGTCACTTTAGCCAATTATATTTCAGCACTTCTGGTCATGTATTTCATTCATTCATTAAGAAAGGATCTCAAAGCATGCGTCCGTGACCGAAATGCAACCTCCAATGGACAGTAGCAGACTCCGAAATGAGACGCAGATTCAGAGTTCCACATGAGGTTATTAATTAGCAAATAATAAAAATATTACTAGTTTAAACATTAGACAAGCAGGTTACATTGTAACCCCGTGTCCTAACAATACACTACATGACAAGATTTGCAGTGATAAGCAGTTTGGCTGTTTGCACCAGATGAAACATGACAGAAATTTAAATACAGCCATTCAGAAGTGCAGAATATGCCGTCACTCATGAAATGTTAAGGTTTATAATCTAATTAATACATATTAAACCTCTTTAACATTATTAAATGTAGATGCTGAATCGCTAATATGTGTTTGTTTGCATTATTTTGCAGTTCTAAAGTTCAATTTCAAAATGGTTTATTTTATTTTCAAGATCTGAGGTGAACTATCTGCTGCTGCTTTCAGTAGTATCGCAAGAAATGTCATGTAAAATGGTATTCAAACTCACATTATTAGCATTTTACACTGAATATAGCACATGTTATGTTATAGCACATAGTTGTACCTAAAGTGATCATGTCAGTTTTCTGTTGTTCAGCTGCAAACAATGGAAGCCATTTCTTAAATATAAATTCCAGTTATTGGTTAGAACAACTTTTAATATAAAAAATTATATCACATGTCGTTGCTTTTATTTAGGACATGATTTAAATCAGCCTTAAATCAGTGTTTAGGCTCAATCGTCAGCCACACACATAAATCTGGCAACGTGCGCTTGTGTGTGTTTTGATCCAGAAGTGCAATATCTAGTTCAACCACTGGGTGTCAAACTTACATACTGCTCCTGTAAAAAAGTGAGTAAACCTTATTATTATTATGCATGTATTTCATTTACTTAATAACTTTGTCAGTTGGTTTACTCACTTTTAAGTAAAGTCAACTAATCACTTTTTACAGTGCAAATTCAAATATTACGAGGATTTCCAAAGACTGGAGTGATGGTTAAATAAATTTATTTTGAGCAAATAAATTGAAAATAGATATTTTAATATGTGTTATTACTAATCAGGGCTCAAATTTAACCTTTTTGCTTGGTAGCACTGTTGCTTCTAACTTTAAAAATTTAGCAGCACCAGCCAAAATTTTGTCGCACCCATCAATTATGAGCACCATTACTACACGTTTTATATTAACACATTCATTGCATTTGAAATAAACACTTATCAAAACTAACAAACAAGCAAAAAAATATATATTTATGGGCCCATCTGCCCTACACGCGCT
This sequence comes from Danio tinwini, assembly GCA_903798205.1. NCBI lineage: Eukaryota > Metazoa > Chordata > Actinopteri > Cypriniformes > Danionidae > Danio > Danio tinwini. The sequence goes on from CAIGQZ010016425.1 coordinate 15,298,531, forward strand.
GCTTGACATGAATGAATCTTATTTGATGATAATAACTGTGATGTGTTCTCACTGGGTGGTGTCTGATATTGCACAGATGCTATTGACATACAACTATTCTATATAGTCTACTATATAGTCATTATTGGCATACGTGTTCTTAATAGCAATACCTGTCTTTTCATGAGCTGCAATATTAATTTAATCTTAGTCAATGCAAGCCCTTTTGCAATGGTGTAAGCGTTACATTTTACATATAGCTGCCACTTGCACAGCTGACAGCATCCTAACAATTAAATTAAGGATTAAATAGAACCTCTCACGCATACGTCGTGTAGATGTGGCAAACGCTGTTACCTGCAAACTCCATCAAACCAGCTTTATGGTGAATGCTTTAGTCATTTTCATAGCAGACTTTAACCCACTGGAAGTCTTTTATCCACTCTTCGAAAAGTGTAAATAATGGATCAACATTCAGCACATGATCGCTAATAAGATGTGACATTATTTGTAATTTTAGGTTGTTTCTAAAAACAAAATCTGTCAGTGTTGTTTTCATTCGCTCATCTTTAGCGCTTTACATTTTCGAGGTTGCAGCTCCCTGTCATCTAAAGGCAGAAGGCATTGACTGAGTGATTGACAGCTGATGTTAACCAATCCATTAGCATTCAGTTCTAGAGCAGTGGGCCAATCAGAAGAGCTTGAAGCCGAGGCAAGCATTGTGGGTTTTGTTTACTGCAGCAAGTTGAAATGACAACAGTTTTAAACTATTTTTGAGCACTGCATTTTAGGTGCACGACAACAATTTTATGCACTCACACAAATGCTCCCAAATAAATTCTGAGGTCACACAGATAAAATTTCGGGTGCATATGTGACCAAAACGAGCCCTGCTAATTATAAACAATAATGCTCTTTTTTTTTGCTGTATTTTGATAGATAAATGCTGTCTTGGTACTGTTCTGGATGTGAATTATGAGTATTTAAGCTTGTGTGTATGTGTACAGTAGGTTTGTTTTAGAGACATATTAGTGTATCTGCACATAAACTGCCATTATCAATAAATTTGAATAGTCTTGTGGCAAGCAAGTGTCCTCCAAAAATCTAATGAAAGCCATGCCACTGATGGCAACACAGTGGTTTGATCCTATAATAACACAACAAAGTATTTTGACCTTTGGTAAGACGTAGCAGTCTCTGCTGGGGATTTACTGCAGTCTAGAGTGTTTACTTTGCAGACTTCAAGTTCGGGCGTTGAATGTTTTGTTCATGAGGTTCCTATCCAAGATTCACAGCTGATTAGTGGGGTTTTTATTTCAGTGCAGAGAAGGCACAAGAATCTTTCAAGACAATGCTGCAGCACATCAGCGTGATGCATGAAAATGTGCTTGAGCATTCTTTAAAATAATTTGAATGCTAGGAAGTATGTAAAGGATTGCAGAAATGGTTTGTTCTAAGAAAAAACATAAAAAGAATTTTTGAAAAAAAAAAAACAAACTCACTTCTGATAATAATATAGTGTAATAGACAAAAATAGTATGACTGCAAAGATTCTTGTGAATAGTTGAATTTTTTTCATTTATATAAATTGGTTATTTAATTGTTAAAGATTGAGATTGTGAAAACAGGCAAAATATGATCCACTGGTCATTCCAGACAGATAGAAAAATCCTTTCTAAGAAGAATCACCAATAAAACACAGCCCAAAGCTCTCTGACATATATTGTGAACTCTCTTAAGTAGCAATGAGTTCTTTTACCATAGAATCATTTGTCTTGTTCAGCTGTCATGGGACTTTTTTACTGCAAGTTCAGCATTTGTGAATAGTGTAGGGTGTTGCAATGTAAAATATTATCAACGGAATTCACATTGGAGAGTGGAAGTGCAAAAACCCTTCTATAAACAGCTTTCAAACATAGCGAAACAAACGAGAATTTATGGAATTGGTACTGCTAGGTGGAATTGTTCATTTCTGATGGCAAAACAGCCAGTACAAAACACAAGGCTAACAAGCAGATCTATCTTACTTAGTACTGTGATGTTGGATGCTTAGCATACACATTTTGACTTGGTTTCAAGCCTAAAACCTGGACTAGAAATGCCAGAGTAAAGACACTTAAGAACCATTTTAATTCATTGTGTGAGGAGCATTTTAATAATCTGAAGAACAGTTCATAGATGTTGTCTTATACAGCAAGAAGGTCGCTGGTTCGAATCCTGGCTGGGCCAGTTTGCATGTTCTCCCCAGTTCATGTTCCCCCAGGTGGTCTGGGTGCTCCGGTTTCCCCACAATTCAAAGACATGCAGTATAAGTGAATTTGATGAACTGAAACTATTTCACATTATGGTCTTGCCCATATACTTGACATTTTTAAATTAATGTTGAAGCTTTTATTGCTCAATATTTTTAAATCATTTTCCTTATCTTATAAACATGTGATTTTGGGTTATTTTGTTAAGGATCACTCTTTAAAAGATGCTGATTTTATTATAAAGTTTATTTTATTATTATGTAAAATTCACATACCATACCACATACCAAGTTTGCCAAAAGCAAACCTCTCTTCATGGTGTTAGAAAAAGAAATTCAAATGTATATAAAAGTGATTTCTAAGGCTAAAAATAGAAAAGCAATGTAAACAATTAATATATGCTCCTCCTTAAACATTTTTGCATAAAAAACGTTTGTATATATGCATTTTCTGTAGTAAAAATGCATTTAATAACTCTTGTTAATAACTATAATTGGAAAAATGTGTGTAATGTATTTATATGTAATTTGATAATTATGTTCTTGTTAAATAATGTAAAGTGATTTTGTTGTTTAATACAACTGTGCATGCTGGTTCTTTTTAATAAAGAAAAAAAAATTAGATGCGTGTATGTGTGAATATAAGAGTGTGTGAGTGTTTCCCAGCACTGGGTTGTGGCTGGAAGGGCATCCGCTGCATAAAATATATGCCAGAATAGTTGGCGGGTTATTCCGCTGTGGTGACCCCAGATTAATAAGGGACTAAGCTGGAGGAAAATTAATGCACAGTTCATTGACTCCATTGATTCTCTTCATGTAAGCACAAATGCAAATAAAGAACTTTTCTTTACTTAGCAGCTGTTCACATATTCTTTCATTAGTATTGACAGAATTAGGTGAACAAGCTTTCTTTAAAACTCCATTTAGCATTCAGTGGATCTATAGAAAATAAATTCATAAAACTGCAAGTTTCAAAACTCAAATCCATATGAAGCTTCTTCAATATCTTTTGAAGAGGATTGTTACATTGTCTTTTGTTTCTTTGGAGATTAAACTATTATTGTACATTACAATTGCTGTATGTAGGTTTTCCAAAAGACTAACAAGTTCTTTGTGAACTTCAAAAACCCTTTTTAGTTCTTTTTGGAAGCAGTATTTTTAAGAATGTAAGTGATAAAAACGCTGTGTTCTATAGCATTATTGCCTGTATTTATTGCCATGGAAGCATTTTATTTCCTGCTGTGCTTTTATTGATAGTTTTTTGTTTTTTAATTGTAGTTTCAGAGCCCCTACTCCTACTCTCCTCCTTTCCGCTTTGGAACGGTTCCAAACGGCAGCACAGAGAGGAACATCCGAAAGAATTACCCCGACATGCATCAGTACATGGTGAAGTACCATCAGACCGGGGTGAATGACGCGCTGGTCAGCCTGAAAACTGGGTGAATATAGCACACCATCACTGTGTTTATCCTGGCTTAAGTAGCTGAGAAGAATAGGTGAAATGTAGTGAATGAGTCATATATTTGCTAGCATATAACCCTAGTCTTACTCTGAATGCTGACTGTGTTTTCATAAATCGGCAGAGCAATTATTGAAAGAATAGCTGACCCAAAAACGAAGATTTTTGCATTATTTAGTCACTTTTGTGTCACTCCATATTTATGTATGGCTTTCTTTCATCCGTGGAACACAGAAAGTATGTTATCCTGGCCTGTCGAGCTACAAAATGTCTTTACAAATCATATAATAGCTTTGTGTGAGGAATAAACAATGTTCTTTTAGCATTACATATACTTTTTTTAGGGATTATTACATTACATTAGGAATTTTTGCATTAGGGATTATTACATTATATTACCTATTACATTATTAGGGATAGTTAGTTATTTCTATATGTACTCACCCTCAAGTGGTTTTGGAAGTATGGAAGTTAATGGTTACAGATTTCTAAGATAATATTCATAATTCTCCAGAATAATTATATATTTTTTGTGATTTCCCTTTTGAATGTTGAATGTCTATTATACTTTTAGAATAAATTATTTTAAAGTTCATTTCAATTAGTTAGCCAGGGAAAAATTTCCTTGTTTAAATTTGAAAGAAACTAAACACTAAAATTGTCCTCATAATTGTGAAAGCTGAATTAAAGTGGCATTGTGGGCCAAAAACACAAATAAAACATTAAGAAAATAGCAAGTTATAGTTATAATTCCTAGATTATTAAAACCTTAATACTAACATAAGGAGCTTGTGCAGATTAAAGAAAATATATATATTTTAAATATCAATAATTATGAACTGATCCTCATTCATTCTAGATTATTTTACTGTTTACTAAGACAATTGTGCTTGATGTAGTTCTTGAAATACTAGCAATACTGCCTTCTGGGTACTATCAGATACAGTCAAGGAAGCGCAGTAGATCATCAGCAAGGGATATTAAACTGCTTTCATTATCTCTCTAAACTGCAGCAAGACAGCATTCTATATTTGTGGATCGGTACTGCACATGCACATTATTAAACTGCCCTTGCAGTATATTAATAAAGTGAGATGATTTATTTTGCTTGTGTGCTGCATCGTTTCCTGCAGCTACGCATACTGCAGATCCAGCCAGCTCGCACCTCTACAAAAGAATCATTGAGCAAATCTACTGGATGTCAGCATGATCCCTGAGTTACATTTGACATTCTTGAAATGTCAGACAACCAGACTAATGAGTCTTAGACAAAGGCTTTTCCAACAGAAAGATCGAGTTTGACAAGCAGCCCACCAAGGCTCCAAATGTCAGTTTATAGGTGGGGTCTAAAGTCGAGTGCACACTATGTGATTTCTTTCTAACAGTTTTGCTGTTTAAGACTAATTTCACAGATTGTATTGACCAAATTTTATTGTGTGTGTGTGTGTGTTTTTATAATTATATTAATAATGATATCCAATTATGCTTTTTGGATACTTGGATCCATTGTGTCTTTTAATTCAGCTGTGACCCTTATGGGGGCATATAATATAGAGTTGAGATTACAGTCTGATTCTAGTGTTATAACTAAAAACTAATATTAAAAGTTGAAGCTGAATAAAGAACCCCATATGACACCATTCCTAAAGTAACAATTCAGTTAAATATTGTTATTAAAATGTGCAGAATAAAAAGTTTTAAACAAAATAACTGTCTTTTATTTATTATTGTATCATAAGCAGAGAAAACTAAAATCTAGGTCAAAAGATTTAACTATTAAATACATGTAATTTTTCTACCCAGTATGAAAGCGATGCTTTATTTTCAATTTACATGTACTGCACATTTCACAACAAATATTATTCCAAAGGAGCAGTGTACAGAGAATTCAGAAGTGCCAGTAAGTTAGAAGCAACAATAGCAAGATGGAAGATGCAGGCTTATATAAACAAACAATTCTGTAAAGTATGCTGCCTTGTTTTTTCTTTCTTTCTTCTTCTTACTGATGAAATGCATTTTGCAAATTTTCTGCTCCCTTTTGCAGACACCAGTTTGACAACCCCAGCATAAAAAAATCAGGCCAAAGTCAATCAAATCGCTTTCACTGCACTGTTTTTTTTTCTCCACTCCTTGTGGTGTGATTGCACCCAGTGTTGTCTCTCACTTTAAACTTGTGATTTTGTGACTACGCCATTGCTGTAAAGTTAAAATGAGTTATGATTCATTCAGTGCTTTTGGTATCATGACAGTAGTGTTAATAAATGAGAATGACACTGAACATTTAACCTCTCTATTTGCCATCTGTCTGTACTCTTTTCTATCACCAGCAAACTTGATGCCTTCATTTATGACGCTGCTGTGCTGAACTACATGGCTGGTAGAGACGAGGGCTGTAAATTGGTGACCATTGGAAGTGGCTACATCTTTGCTACCACTGGTTACGGCATTGCCCTCCAAAAGGGGTCACTCTGGAAGCGCCCAGTAGATCTGGCTATTCTTGCTATTATTGGAGATGGTAAGTGCCTCCAAAATCTTGTGCATGTATATTTAAATAAAGCCTGGATGGTCTGCACTTGAGTGCTAACAATATTATTT
>CAIGQZ010016425.1:15305214-15327584 GCA_903798205.1 Danio tinwini
GATAGATAGATAGATAGATAGATAGATAGATAGATAGATAGAGCTTGACATTAATTTTTTTATATATTATATATATATATATATATATATATATTGACAGAAAAACAGGATATCCATACGTTTTTTGACATTTTGCCCCCAAAATACATCTGCATTATGTGTCAGCTACTCATATTTATGTGCATATTTTTCTAACATCTTGAAATATTTATGTGCTGCTGTCTCTACTTGTATGTTGAAAGTATATACATTCTTTTTTTATAAGTCGCTTTGGATAAAAGTCTGGTAAATGAGTACATTTAAATATAAAAAATCATGCAGTGTTGTAAACTCAGAAGTATAATGTCCATCTGTTACATTATTTAGCTTTCTTTTAACACACAGTTCTGCAGTGTTTCCTTTTCTATACACTATAAGATATGTTTCACAGTAGTGCTGTATGCAGAGCATGGAAAATGACAGAATTATCCTCCTGGCAGCTGCACCTTGTAGAGAAAGAGAAAAAAAGTCTCAGATGGTGCTAACATATGGCTGAAGCTTGAGTGTATAATTTTACTTATCCTCAGTTTGACATGCTAGCACATAGGGAGTTCTGGAACAGGAGGGTGTGTCTGTGGACGGTAGCGGTGTGGCCCACTGAGGTGTACATGAATTGGGAGACAGCTGATTGATGACGTTGGTCTTGGCATGTGCATCTCTCCTCAGGTGAGATGGAGGAGTTGGAGGCTCAGTGGCTGACTGGAATCTGCCACAATGAGAAGAACGAGGTAATGAGCAGCCAGCTGGATGTGGACAACATGGCTGGAGTGTTCTACATGCTAGCGACTGCCATGGGTCTCAGCCTCATTACCTTTGTCTGGGAGCACCTGTTCTACTGGAGACTCAGATACTGCTTCACTGGCGTCTGCTCAGGCACGCCCGGCTTGCTCTTCACCATCAGCAGGGTAAGGCTCTTATTCAGTCTGTTTATTTAATAAGTTGATAAAAATGTAAAGTCAGCAAAAAACAAGTGCTAACATGGTAACACTCATGGTTGACATCTGTCTGTGCTGTGGGACTTGGTCTATACCTGTACAGTACATTATAATTTTGCCTTTACATTTTACTGTGGGAGAGACAATGAAACCACCACCACATGTTGAGAGCCCACTGTTTGTTGTTTGCTGATTTGGATTGCCCTCACGGTTATTGATTTCCATATCATGCCACAGAAATAATCCACAGCCTGAGTTTTCCTGTCTTGACAGTAAGGACAGCCAATATCACTCAACCTAACTTGTGAGAGTGTCAGCTGTAATCCAGTTAATGTTTGAGCTCAAACCTTACCCTGACATGGCCAGTGTTTGAAAGAAAAAGTTTGTCAGAAATGTAATCTTCGACCACTAATTCCATGGCCAGGGAGCTTAAAAAACGACAGAGCAGCAGTCTGTTTTGACAGCATGATCTCCTGAACCGCCAAAAGCTCAGTATGTCTTTGTTTCGTTTCGATCCCTGGTGGTTTTGTGTACATGCTGCTGTCTGTGTGAAAATATGTTGTCTCTGATTAGCATCTTTTAGGTAATGAAATGCTGGTGTTGGGGAACCCAAGCATAACTAATAGAATGTTTACTGGTTAAAAGAGATTGACAGAGGTGATAAGAGGACAGGATCATTTTTAAAGGAAATGTGCCTTTCAAAATAACCCCTTTGGCAATTCATTTTAAATTTGAAAGCATTTTTGTCACCGCCTTGATCTATGTTGTGATTAAAAACTTAATAAGTGTTCTTTGATCTTGTTGATGAATACATTTGCTAGTCTCTGCAGCAAGATCAGATATAGGGGTCTTGTTATACAATATGAAAAATTCACAGACAGAAAGGTTAATGTATGAATACTGAACTTTATCCTATCTTTTTAATCGTAGGGTATATGGAGTTGCATTCATGGCGTCCATATCGATATGAAGAAAAAGTCTTCTGACCTGGACTTTAGTCCACAGTCCAACATGCTTAAGCTTATCAAGTCTGCCAAACAGATGACTAATATGACCAACCTCAGTGGCTCCAGGATCAACTCTCCTAAACGTGGTGGTGAGTTCATGCATTCAGCAAGCCCAATGATCATGGACATGATGGCAGAGAAAGGGAACTTCATCTACACTGACAATCGCAGCTATGCCCAAAAGGACATCTATGGGGATTCCAGTGATTTGCAGTCATATCTGACTAACCGGCACAAGGACCATCTGAACAACTACATCTTTCAGGGTCAGCATCCCCTCACTCTTAATGAATCAAACCCCAATACTGTAGAGGTGGCGGTGAGTGCAGACACAGCCCAGACCAATGCAAAACCCAGAGCTCTGTGGAAGAAATCAGTGGATACTCTGCGTCAAACTCCTCAGGGTCCTGAAACCCTAGACCCCCGTTTGTCCATGAAGAGTCAGAGGTACCTGCCAGAGGACACAGCACACTCAGATATCTCCGACTGCTCGAGCAGGGCCACCTCCTACAAGGATCCAGACAATAACAAGCACCTGAAACCCAAGGATAACTTAAAAAAAAGATCGATGACGTCAAAATACCCTAGGGATTGCAGTGAAGTCGAGCTGTCCTACTTAAAAAATAAGCAGGGCGGAGCGGGCCGGGAGAAAATATACACCATAGACTCTGACCGGGAGCTGAGTCTGCACTCAGATCCACAGCACTACAGAGAAGGCAGAGGCCTAACAACTGACGATTTGGATTTTGGCGAAATTTACTCAGACCACAATGACAATTACAGAAAATGCGACCAGCCCATCATCCATCTCAACAGCAGCCCCATGCATCAAAGTGAATCAGACCTCATACCAGACAACGTCTATAATAAACACTACAGCTTGAAGGAAAAGAATATCAGTCAGCATGAAAGCAATGACCGGTTCAAACAGACTCATTGCAGGAGCTGCCTTTCCAAGGTGCCCAACTACAACACAGGGCCGTACGCCGGCGCACGTTCGCCGTATAACCGATGCGAGGCGTGCCTGCACATGGGCAACCTGTATGACATCAGTGAGGATCAGATGCTGCAGGAGGCCATGATTAGCCCTAGCATGCACCATGATGACATGTTTAGCCACTACTGGCCTCAGACGGATGGGCCACATGTACAGAGAAGGAACAGACTGAAGCTTAGCCGTCAGCACTCCTTTGACAATATCATGCTCGAGAAGCCCAAAGAGATTGACCTGAACCGGCCGGCGCGGAGCGTCAGCCTAAAGGAGAAGGATCGCTTCCTGGAGGACAGCCCTTATGCAAACATGTTTAACATTAAGGCTGACAAACTGTTCGGCAGCAGGTCCATGCTCTTTAACCGAAACCTGGAGGAAAGCAAGCGTAGTAAGTCACTTTACCCCGATCACCCCTCGGACAACCCCTTCATGCAATCTATACGGGATGACACTCGCCTGGTCCACGGCAGGAGCTCCTCGGATATTTACAAACAGTTGGCTCCCATCAAAGCCAGGAACGAGAACAATCTGAGGTCTTCTGTGAAATCCACCACTTCATACTGTTCCAGGGATGGTCGAATACCCAATGACATGTACATTTCAGAGCATGTAATGCCTTATGTAGCCAACAAGACTAGTGCATACTCAGCTCCCCGGGTTCTCAACTCTTCGCAGTTTAGCAATAGACGAGTGTATAAGAAAATACCTAGTCTTGAGTCAGATGTTTAATGCTTTTTTGTGTAGTTGAAATATTTACTCACTTAGAATGCCACAGTCACCTACATCTACAAAGTACCCGAGATACCGCTCACGGGCGATTTCCAAAGGTTTCCAGCATTTTACGATGCTTTCTGGGCAGGTATCTGCAGAAAGACAGTTAGTCAAGTGTAATTAAATGTGGTCCAGCATGGAAGTTTATTATCCCCCACACTTAGCCTAGTGCTAGTGTGTTCTCAAAATGCTGAGTGCAAGGACGAATCTGCTGCTTCGAAGCTCTGAGCCGAAGCCATGGTGGACCGAAGCAGATCTTAGGATGGGGTTTCAGGTATTTGGCCCCATGTTGCATGTGACAAGAGCGTAGCTGTATTAGACAGACTGTGGCTGGAATAGCTCCTGAACTGAATTCAAGCAAGGGTATTTCATTCATGGCACTCAGCAATTGCATTTTTGCTTTTATTACTATAGACTCGGGATTTTTGGCATTCTAATCCCTATTTAGAATTTAGACTCTATCTTTCTCTATCTTATTTGGTAGCACAATAATCATTAGTTAACCGCCCACCTCTGCTTTATAAACAGAACTTCTATATTACTGTCAGGAATAGATTTCTTTTGCATGTGTGTTTATTTTCCTGTCTTATTTTGGTTGAAGATATACTTACATTAAGGTGATTTCATTTAAAAGCTGAGGTGGTCATCTGTGCAATGAAAACTTGACCTGTATGTAAGTTGTTCGAATATTGTGTTGATCCTTCATTTGAAGATTGTGGGGAAGTTTTATCAATGGAAGTTTGTCTTGCATTTCTTTTGTTCAGTACTTCCATCCCGTCACTGTACACTGTGAAACCGAATCAGAGCATCACCTCTCGAAGACTGTTGTTTACTGTAGTTTGGCGGAGCCTGGCTTCGCTGTCGCGATCCATTCATTAAGTGTAACGAGGGCCGCATGTGAAGCTTGAAGTCTGAACTAGAGCACTGGTTTTCTGTTGCAGTCTGTAACATGGTCAACATGCTATTCACATTGAGGACTACCATGCAAGACCTTTGTTCTGCAGACTTATTACTAAACTTTATACTGTACGAACACACTCAATGAACTCCATGCAATGTGAATCAGAACACATAGCCAAATCGTGTAGATCAAATACCTCAGGATGGTTCTGTGTCATTTGTGTTACATTTTCTGTGCACTACCGAAAGGCACACTCACATTGCGTTTTGGCATGTTTCCCTTCACTTCGCTATGGAGGTCTGAGGACTTCCATTGCGGTCGTGTTTATGTGAACAGTAGAGAGAGGATCTTGCAGCCATCTCTAAAATGAGCTTAATGTTTACGATGCCAACGTTTGTTGGAAAACAGGATGTGTATCGACGTGAACGTGTTTTATGACTGCTCTAGCAGCTTCCACTCTCATATCAGACTTGATTTCTTTGAACTTCCCCAATAATGTGACATAATTCACTGTACACTTATCTTGAATATGTCATCACTATCATAATCATGAACATATTCATCATATGAAGTGCTGCTTTAAGAAGCTAATGTGCATACGCACATGTAAAATATCAAGGTCGTGTAATCATATATATGCCATACATAGTTTTTACTCTTTGCAACTTGTTTTTCAGTTATTTTTTCACCCTTGTAATAACCCCAGTCTTTAAGGAAAATGTATTTTGATTACATGAACATGAATTATAATAATGGCATGCAACTCAATTGTAACTCTTTCTATGTTTTTGTTATGATGTTATGATCACAAATTATTTGTAACAGGGTGCAAATATAGCATATATATATATATATATATATATATATATATATATATGGAAAGAAAATGATCATTCATATTGCAGAGCTGCTGTTTTGGGGAAATAAGCAAGGTATTAGTCTCTAGTATTAATCACAAAGCCACATCTGCGTTGATTTCACATCTTTTGTGAGGCGAGGCGAATATGCTTGCTCTTCCTTGATTGGCAGGTGAAAACATCACCAGCTATGCTTTCTGTCTCTTACCTGTCACATATAGCCAGACTTAACCTGTAAAGAGAGAGAGAGAGAGAGGAAAAAAGTCCTTATCCGGGTTGGCTATCCCTCCAAAGATATGACGTCTATTTTTTTTCCTCAGTTATCTATGGTTTGCTGTAAGAATAGAGCTTTTTTAATTCCTCAAAGACTTAGCAACTATTTTGAATATAAGACACTTGTAAATTGCTTGTAAATTCATACTCGAATAATTCATGAAAGTTACGATGATACAGAGTAAATATTTTTTGTGTGGGTTTCACAGGTCTGTACAGTAGCACTCGTTTTCTGTAGCGTATGTCCGAAAAAAATGACATAACTCACAAGGTCTGCATCAAAACGAAACGTCACCTTTCGAGATTTCCAAGTCTCCGTGCAGTTTGTTATCAGGGATTGTAGCCCTGCAGTTTTTCTAAGCTTGAACATTTTGGGCTGGGGTGGGATTGAGGGTGGGGCAGGTGTTGGGGTACAGGCATTGCGGCAGATTTTTACTAGTAAAGTAAATACTGTCAATCCACTTGAAGATGAGCAAGCAGATCAGTGTGGAAAAAAAATGGCCTCTTTGGTTCATACACATACAGTACTGCGCAGGGGGCTGTCGCGAAACTGCAGGGTACGAATCCATCCTGCTCATGAACCAAAGCTCTGTGGTCACTCTGGCCTTTCGTTTAGGCCATCAGACTTCTGGGAATTTTACACAAAAACATCTTGAAAACCAAAATGTACTTTTTACTTCAACATTCTTTATTGGTTGAAAGTTATCGGAGGCAGTCGGATGTGTCGATTGGAACATCGCAGGTCAGGTATTGATTGCAACTAGAAACGGATGAACTGTGTGGGATTATTTTATGTAGCAGTTTTTAGGCTAGGCATTTCATTTAAAAGAAATCTATTATATATTATCTATTTTTTGGTTTTATTTACCTCTGATAGAATAGTACACAAATGTGAATTTAAAGTAGCTCAGATGCAGATATTTCCATAAGACGAGCTAGGCTAGGCACAGTAGTACAAGTCGGTAAGCAAGGATCTTTAAATCTCAGAAAAAAAAAAATTGTACTTTCTCAACTACACCTTAAGCGCCGGTTAAGGGTTAATCTGTTTTGTCCTTCACGTCTGTTATGCTCCACTTCTTTTAGCAGAGATCTGTGTTTGTGGATGATGAAGAAAGGAACTTTTTGGATCAGCGGCTAATGGCGTTCAGTCGCTATGCTAAATATTTAGACTTTAAAAGTCTTTTCAGATAACAGAGATGCTGCTGTTTCCAGTTTGAGTTTTATGAAAACCCATTACACCAAAAGATACATACAGAACCAATTTTCTTTCGCTATGAAGCATTATTTTTGACCGAGCAGGGCAGAATATCGAAAAAGTGAAGCAGGGAAGTGAGACCGTTACTTAACAAAACAATGGATCTCCTTCCAGGTTGCTTCTACATCCACATGTAAGACCATTCGAAATCCATTCTTTCCCAAACTGATATTTTGCCAAGTGCAGTGTAGTAAGAACAATAGGCGCTTTCGGCTGCCAGGCAAGCTGTTGTACTGTCACTGCATCATTGGCTGAGTTCCCATCGAGGTAGTTTCAAGGAGAAATCACCTCAGCTCAAATTACATCTGCCAGAGCCACACAAGGCACAGTGAGAAGGGGCAGGTGGCTAAAGACAGGAGCGAGAGTCCTCATGCATGACTGTATCGACTCGCTCGCCTTTATTCTCAGGCCGTTTTATAACCCTCAGGAGCAAAAAACAAAACAAAATGGCAGCTTGGAAACAACACGAAAACACTCGCTGTCAGTCGTGGCTCTTTTAAGCAATGCCATTTTAACTGATGATTATCTTCGCTCACCTTCGGTTTAACAACTAAACGCTCTTCTTGATTTCTGTAATGCATTTCTTGTGATGGATATTTAAAATCTTTAATTCTAAGTTTGAGCACAGAGCTGCTGGAATACTTGCACTTATTTAAGGACAAAGGAACGCTGCCTTCCCTGTATAAATGACTATGATTATGATCGTAGTGGAGTCACAATAAGGAAAGGAACATTGGTCTGAAATGAATCACTTGTGTTTCATGTTTAATAATCACTCTCTTGTGAGCTTTGCATTCATATTTTATGTAGTTACAAGTAGAACTTATTTTAGAGCAGTGTTTTATACAGGGGCGGGTGGGGATTGTCATGTGACTATAACCTATTTATCACTGAAACCATGTGACCTGCTGCCTAAATGTTCTTTTATAATGAAGCATTATCACTCGTGTGCGTTCTGAAATGTCTTAAGAACTTTTTTTTTTTACGTAAGTTGGAAATAATCGCTTACACAAAGCTGACACAAACTCGCATAAATGAAATAATTTCTGCTATTGGCAAAATTGCATGAGAAAGTACTAATTCAGTGGGGCGGTTTGAACATATCTCCTGTTCTCTCATTTTGTAACATAAAAGTATTGTGTTCGGATTTTGTTTTGCGTTCTCTGCTTTTTTTATGTGTATGTAGATCATATTAAAGGAACAGGTCTGGTATGTGACTTGTGAAATGTCAGTACAATGTGGTTGCAGGACGTGTGCTGGGTTACAAGATGTAAAAACATGTATATAAGTCAAAGTTTCATTTTTCTAATAAAGGCTCTTTCTGCCACTTTATATGATCACTGTATCTGTTGCGGTGTGATTCCGATGCCCGTGCTCCAGGTGAAGGTTGCAGACACGTAGAAAGTTCGTGAAGCCTGAGGTTTGCAAACTGACTGACAGCTCTGGTTATTCCAAGTGATGATTGGTACAGTACATGCTATAATGGCGACAAATGTGGCGCTCTGGCCTCGAGACTTCAGGCTGAACATGTGTGAAACAGGGGCCGTGACCCAGCAATATTACACGAGTCAGGAAAGCAGCTTCGCTGGCAGCAGAAATGAAACATTATGTGTGCAGAAAGGTTCTATCACAGACACTGTGGAGAAATAAAAGAGTGATTTCTAGATTTTGCTAAATTGATTTCTTAATTTAGCTAAATATTGGCTGACTGAAAGGATTGAAACCCAATCCCAATTCAAGACCCAATCCAATTTTTTTTCTGTGCAATAATGAAATATGGAGGATTAAAACATAGTTTGGTGGTGCAGTGGGTAGCGCTGTTGCCTCACAGCAAGAAGGTTGCTGGTTCAAGTCCTGGCTGGGCCAGTTGGCATTTCTGTGTGGAATTTGCATGTTCTCTCTGGTGTTTGCGTGGGTTTCCTCCAAAAACTTTAATGCTCAAAAGCATTTTTTTGTTTTTAAAAGATGTCTAATAGATGTCTAATAGACATCTAAACAGAGTTGTCTTGGCTAAAACAAGGCTAAATTTGGGCTGCCAGTGAAAATCTAATAGACGTCTAAGATTAGGCCAAAACTAGACTAGTCATCAAATAAACAGAAATGAATGACTACACATATAAAGTCTGTCTAATCTATCAATTTGACGACTAGTCTAGTTTTGGGCAATTCTTAGATGTTTATTATATTTTCACTGACAGCCCAAGTTTAGCCTTGTTTTATCCAAGCTGTTTTAACACAAAATTGTTTGCTGGGGCGCTAAAGGTGAATTGGGTAAGCTAAATTGCCTATAATGTATGTGTGTATGTCCTGCTCCTCCAGGTTGGATGTTAAGCGTTGGACTATAATGACCCACCTTGTAAAAATGAGATGTTACGAAACACCAACATGTTGCAGCTAAATATCAACTTTGATATAAACAGCCCTGGGAGTAGGTAAGTAAGTAAAACATAGTTTTAGGTGTGCAAAATATCATTCAATTTTTTGTCATTCATCCATCCATGCATGCCCATACCCATAATTTACATAAAAAATTTAAATGGATAAATTTTCTTTCAGAATTTTCACCCCATATTAGTTTCTTGACCGGAAAAATATCCACAAAACCAAAAAGTACAAAGCTTATTCTCATAATCTAATCATCTTAATGACCTGGACATTGAATTATGATGTTTTTGCTTCAATTCAACTAATGATAAGTCATTATTACAGTGAATAATTCTGAACCAAATGAGATACCACAATGGTAAAAAGAAAATAATGTCACTAAATATGTTGAGAATAATTTCAGGCCATTTTGCACTAATTTCCAGCCTGCACTGGATGTTGTATTGTTCTGGAAGTTGCACCTCACCTTCGCTGCTCTGCCTTTGTTCTTCAGTAATGTGATATTGATCATATCTGCTATGACTGGGACAAATACTTTCAATATCTAAATAGGCTTTATGCTTCAGAGAGAAGAAAGCACTATCACTTATGTCTTTGCTATTTAATGGATCTTTAGGTTTCATGCTTGAATACGCTGGAACAAAGCACAATAACGGGACTGTCAAAAAACTAACAATGGCCCGCTCTCACTGGAAGAAAGGAAACAATTGAAGATGTAATCTTCAGAAGAAAAACCTGTTCGGTCTACATCAATTGACTTGATATGAACTGCTTGCATTATTTCAGGACTAAAGAATTAGCATTCGAGCAAACACAATGTTACCTGTCTGAAAATTTACTCAGCCGTGGAATGGTTTCCTATTTTAATTTTATGAGTAACCTCATTTTTTTTTTTTTAGAAGAAAGAGAAATGAAGAAGAAATACAAAGGAGGAGCCCACAGGCACTGATAGGAAATCCGCAGTGACAGCAAATCTAGCGGCCGGCATCTGTGTGTGTGCATGTCGAATGACTTCAGCCGCAGATGCGCCTTTGTTGCTCACTGAAGGGAAATGAATAAGTTTGCTCAGCTTTGCTCATTTTCAAACACTGGCTAATGTACACCCCTGATCTCTTGCTCGCATCTTGTAAAGGACTGCAATTAATCATCACAAGTGTGATGTGGACTGGCAGGACTGAGCTTGTAATTAATTACTTTACAAACTAGCCAACAAAACCCACTTCCAGAGCGTTTACTCTTTGCAGTTGACATGGGCTGACAAAATACTGTATTCTAGGCTAAACACTGTCCTTCTGCTTTCTTTTCTTCTGTTGTGATCCTTCTCTGTTCTGCTAAACAAATGAGGCTCAGCGTGTGCGAATTCAAATAACAAACCAGAGATTTTGATGATGAATATATTGTGCAGTTAAAAATGAACACGCTGTAACTGCTTCAGCTGACCTTATGGCACGTGCATGCCATGTCAGAAAGATCTGATTTTTGAACTGGATGCACCTGAAGGCCAGTGCAGTTATGACTGTGAAACTGTATCTCTTTGAGCACTCTGTTTCTGATTTGGCAGTGTGTTATTCTGAAAATAGGCCACAGTTTTCTTAAAAGTGTAGTGATTAAGTACAACTGGATTAGTGTGTTGTGCTAGCAAGCAAAGCATTAAAACATTGTCTAAACTGCTAAAAAAAACAGTGGAGAATAAAAACTATAGCAGATTTGTCTAATTTTAAGTAAACAGTATTTTTTTCAGTTATTTTTACTATTGTAAATGTTCAGCAAAAGATTTTAATATTTTGCCTCGATTTTTACATTGTGTTGATATAGGAGCTAGTAAATACCTTCTAACACATGCATTAGTGTCACTGTAAATTCTGTGACGACAAACAAAACTTCAGTGTGTGCAATAAATGGAGCATAGTTGATGCTAAATTTGTATGAAATTAATATAGGCTAAATATTTTTTTCATTTACAAAAACTGCAAATTGCCTACAAACAGTATGATAGCATATTGATTTATACAGTACATTCATTAATTGTGAAGAAAAAACAGTCCACTCTTCATTCATAACTTCTAGCTGTAATAAAACAATTAAAGATTCCAGAATGCACCATAAGCCCAGCCCCTTCTGCTTCTTGTGGATGTCGCTAACCATAGATGTATACAATAGATATTACAATAGATATAGACATATGGACCCTGAGTATTCGTCAATAGCGCAGCCACATTTGTACAGTGCTCCAAGGACAAATGTCATTCAACCACACTCAGACTAAAGTGAATCTGGAGATGCTGGACTTTTGCACTGCGAACGGGTGTAGTAATGAGTAGGCCCACACGGAATCTGCGCGCGTGATTTCCGCAGATTTTTAGCCCTTCATTAATTCAGTTTTTTTTTTTACTTGAGTAAATGTGTGTAAATCTGAATTTATTCAGTTTTTAAATTACACATATTTCACATATTAAGGATTTTAGTTATGAGACTCACAAAATAATTTCGCAGAAATCCGCAGATTTTTACCAAACTTCTCCGCAGAAATTGCAAAAAACGTCCGCAGATTCCGTCTGGCCCTAGTAATGAGCTAACAAAGAAAGTAAAGCATAAATGCAGATTATTTGATCGGTAAGATTTCGTTTTTTACGTTTATGTTTATGTTACGAACTTTCGTGCTAAACAAGTATTGATGATAATACAGTCTCTTACTGCACTGACCATAAGGCAAAGTAGCACCAACTCGCACTGAATTCTAGACTTATGCTAGTTTTGTTTCAGTAAATCAACAAACAATGTAAATGAAATGTGAAAACAAAATGCTGCGGTGCTAGAAACTTGTATTATTTTCAGCCAATTGAACGAGTCGTTCATAACGGAGATTCAGTCACAAATGAATCGCATCCTCCATTAGAATTAGAAGTGAAAGCAGGAGAGGGAGTGTGTTGTAGGACTCAGATTAGATCAAACTTAACAGGGAGGGAGGATAATACATTTCCATGCACACAAACACACAGTCTTTGTTGGCAATGCCTGTGTGATCACATATTCATTGTGTAGAAAAGTGATAGAAAATTAAAATTTTCGTAATTTAAAAAAATATTTGCATACTGACCACTGGGAAAACTCCCAATCATAGATATACAGTATGAATATATATGTGTATATATATGTATATATCTCTGGCTCTGGATGGCCAGTTCCCCACCTCACCTTGATCCCACATTAATTTTAAAGGAGCGCTACCCTGTACTAAAATGGCGGCTATATTAACGCATTCCTTCTAATAGAAAGCAATGGTGTAGGCGACATCTAATGTAAATACCTATGGTCGCTAACTTGGATATACTGTAAATCAATTCCAGCTGTTCATGAATGTATATGAAACTCACATTTACAGCACGTTTAGTTTTTGTTTTGAGATTTCACTAGAATGAAGAGCAAGCGAATCATGTGAGAGATACTATTGGAGAGTATGTGCCACATCGATATGTTTGACAAGCTTAATTAAATGACGTTCATCTTGTTTCATGAGTAGCGACATCAACAGTAGAGGCAAGGTACTTGAGCAGTCAAAATATCAAACAAGAATTATTACCAGATATATTAATTAGAGTGTGAGTCGGCTCCCATCTGTTTTCTCATTTTTGAAATGAGATTATTAAAGAATAAATTAATTACAAATATGTGAATCAACAATAGCTTGATTTTCAACATCACGACTGCTGCAATTATGTCAGTCCCTTGAAAAAAGTGATGACGTCACAGCCTTCCAAAAAGGTAAGCATGTTTTTCTTCTACTTTAAAATGCAGAGTCCTACAGAAAAATGTGTTGTACATTCTGCTCATAATCATCTACAATGATCAAAAATAACCAAGTTTGGCATTTTTGCATGCTGATTAACTTATTGAATGCGAAAGTCAAAATGTGCAAATATAAAACTAATTTTACCCATCTAGTCAAAGATATGGTTGTTTTTGAGTAGTTATCCTTCTGCACCAGTCTTATAAGATTTTATTTTTTATTTTTCATGAGTTGTTTAATAGCCTACCAAAAAGAATGTATAATGGTCGCACTTTGGAAAGGCTTATAAGACCAGCAATAATTTGAATTGTGTGAATTTGAAACAATAGAACTATAGACAGCTTACCTTGAATATTACATGGTATTGTATGAAATTTTGGTATTGGTATTGTATGGAAAAAACTGGTTACATTTTACAATAAAGTTCCATTAGTTAATGTATCTACTTACATGAACAAACAACAAGCAATACATTTATTAACATTTCTTTAACATAAGTTATTGATATGAGAGTGGCTAATTGTTAATTCCCATTAATTACAAAAAATGCTACATAAATATGTTTATTCTTAGTTCATGTTAGTAAATACATTAAGTAACAATAACTAATGGAATCTTATTGCAAAAGTGTAACTGAACATTTTGTTTATGCAGATGTAGTTGATCAATTTGTCCACCTGTTTCACTTGGATATCAGAAGAGATTATTGCAACTTATTTTTCACATCAACCTTTATATAAATGTAATTATTAACTTTTTTGAGAAACCATATAAAAGCTTTGTATTTCTCACAACACATGCAAATACAGAAAATGCACTGCAAAATTGCCCAGAACACAACAGAAATGTGTCGGGTGACCCCATAAAGTGCTATTCATCAGATTGTTAGGTATAAAATATCAGTGGTCCCTCGTTATTTGTGGGATTTATGTTCTAAAAATAGCCCGCATTAGGCAAAATCCGCAAAGTTGTCAGCTTTATAGATGTTTTAAGGCTGTAAAACCCCTCACTACACACTTTATATACTTTTCTGAGACAGGCATTAACATTTTCACACTTTTCACTCTTGTTCAAACACTCTCAAAGTTCAAAGTTTCGGGTGCTACCGCAGGTTTTGTCAACTTGCAAACATACAGTACAGCACTTCAGAGCCACTCTGCTAGTGATCGAAGATTTATGTCAATTTGGCAAGCTGTACTGTACAGGAGACATGGCACAGAGGAGATTGATTGACAGTGGTCAGGACGCAGAACACAATGCGCTGTAGGATGTTAGCATGTCAAATTGCAGAAAAAAAAAAAAATCCACAAAACTGCAAGGGATCAACTGCGTTATAAAAAGAGATTAATGTGTACAAAGAGTAAAAAAAAACATACAATCATGATAATAAAATAAACAAGAAACTCTCCATTCAGATTTTCAGAACACCTTTGACTCTAAACAGAAAGCAGATGGATTTATAACTTTTCGGGGGCCCCTACACACATTTCCATTGCGCTCTGTGCTATTTGCAGCACATTTCTGTCTTTGTATGTGTTGTCAAACTGACAAAGATGTTTTATCAGTTTGTTGGTGTTTTTCTATTTTAATGTTTACTTAACTTGCAGTGCATTTGCGCTCTTTTGGCCATCACACATTCGAGTACATAGCTTAGTGGGGTTGATAACGGCTTTGGTCCCAATCGGTGCAAAAAATTTAAAAACCTCAATTTCCTCTAAAAATTTGAGTGTTGCTGATGTCTGTAAACACCACTGATGACCATGATTATGATTTCACTGCATTCTTCACTGCTTTTCACCAAACATGAATATTAATAGACAGACACTGCAACGTTTGAAAGCCATCAGCTTATATATAAGTGGTTGTAGTGGATGGATGTTTAATAGGTACCAAAGTCAATCATTTTAAGACTAATTCATTTTCTTTCAACCTTGTCCCTTATTTATCAGGGGTCGCCACAGCGTAATGAACCGCCAACTATTCCAGCAGATGTTTTACACACGGATGCCCTTCCAGCCGCAACCAGTACTGGGAAACACCCATACACACTCACATTTACACACAAATACAGTTGAAGTCAAAATTATTAGCCCCCTTGAATTATTAGCCCGTTTATTTTTTTCCCCCAATTTTTGTTTAACGGAGAGATTTTGTCAACACATTTCTAAGCAATATAGTTTTAATAACTCATTTCTAAAAACATTTAATAAATGATAATTTCATTTATCTTTGCCATAATGACAGTAAATATTATTTGACTAGATATTTTTTAAGACACTTCTATACAGCTTAAAGTAACATTTAAAGGCTTAACTAGATTAATTAGGTTAACTAGGCAGGTTAGGGAAATTAGGCAAGTTATTGTATAATGATGATTTGTTTTGTAGACTATCGAACATATATATAGCTTAAAGGGGCTAATAATTTTGACCTTAAAATGAAAAAAGAAAAAAATTAAAACTGCTTTTATTCTAGCCGAAATAAAACAAATAAGGCTTTCTACGGAAGAAAAAACATTATCAGACATACTGTGAAAATGTCCTTGCTCTGTCAAACATCATTTGGAAAATATTAAAAAAAGAAAAAAAGGGGGGGGCTAATAATTGAATTCACCTATAGCGCATGTCTTTGGACTGTGGGTGAAACTGGAGCACCCGGAGAAAACCCATACGAACATGTGAAGAACATGCAAACTTTACACAGAAATGCCAACTGGACCAGCTGACACTCGAATCAGTGACTTTCTTGCTGTGAGGCGACAGTGCTAACCACTGATCCACCGTGCAGCCCCCTTAGAAAAGTATAATGATTACACATCAAATCATCTGTCTGCAATCCTACCTGCTTAAGAAGCCTCTTTTCTGCATGCACCAGACACTTTTTCAACAATCCCCGCTTCTGAAAAACATCTAGCAATTTTTAGTGTGCTTCACATAAGTGAGTAAGCTTGACTGACCACTTTTCTTCTCCATATGCACTAAACACCTTCTTATAAGCACCACCCCATACTTCTTTGAAAACACAACAAACAAGCAAAAAAGTTAAACTTGTCATAGTATTTATATACTCTTTAATAATTTGAATGATCCTCACTTATAAACCGCTTTGGATAAAAGCATCCGCTAAATGAATAAATGTAAATGTAATTGATTTTTATTCGTTATGAATGTATTCAGATCAGCAGGTCTCGCTGGCCGGAGGTATTGTACAGATGTAATGGCTCATCTTTCTGGAGTTATAATGCACAGGGCACAAGATTTATGTGATACCCAATAATGTGCCGTGCTCTAGGATACCTTCAAGCATTATTAAAAGCCAAAACGTTATCTGGGTTACCAGTATGGATCCCCCAGCCGACCGCTTTGAATATGATTTCCAGCAATTGAGGCAGACTTATTTGGGTATGTAGGGCATGTATTCAAATGCATGTGCTTCACGTTGACTGCTTATCAGTTCCAGCTTGTTTTACATGCTGCTTGTCTCAGTCCATCGTCCTTTATCAGGTTGCGACCTCGCACAGGAGAATGAGAGATGAAGTTTTACACTGCATCTTAAATAATCCAATAATTGTAACAAACCATGGAGAGACAAGAAGGGTAATAATATTATCATGTTTAACTGCAGGGCTCTTTCAGTTGCTTTGGTTTTATTTCCAGATTTGAATGCGTACTTGTGTTCTGTGTGGTTTATTGTGCTGCATGAGTCATATAATTAAGCCGTACATTTTTTTTGAGGCTTCCTTCGTCTTTGAATATCAGTTTTTGTCATTAATTTTGTGCTTTTCAACAACAACTAAATAAATAAATATACATTTTTTTAATTATGATTATAATGTTATTGTAATTATAACTTTCATATTTTTTTCTTTATATTTTTTATGAATATGTAAATGAATATGAAATTTTGAAATGTAGCCAATATCAGATTAAAGTGTGAACAGACAATAGTCCTGTGGATAAAAAACAATAACAAGACGGCATGCAGCACTCTGTCATACTGAAGTAAACACAGCGAATACTGAAGTCAGCATTTATACAGTTATTTATAAAGTGATGTGCTGTGGAAGACGTGAATTGAAGCAGAGGAAAAGAGCAATGTTTTAAAATATTTTCAGGACGACCCTTTAAGTTTAGCTTTTATTGAGCTGTCATTGTAGAACTAATGAGTTCCACCTGACTGTTGAGGTTTATCTCGCTGTAGTACTGTACAGTACTACTTATGAGTTGACTTTCTCCACTGAATACCTCTGCCACTGTCTGTCATATTCACCGTGACTCAAGAAGTCCTGGAATGATCTTTGGTGTGACCCCTGTCAGCACAGAATTATGACTAATGTTGATCCGGAGTGACGTGAAAGCAAGTGCACCACATTGCAAAACATGTGACCATGTGATGTCATTTTTGAGGTAAAATATTAAAAACATCATGCATTTGACATTTTTCTGCTGGTTGTAACACATCCGAGTTAGGTCTTGATTGCCTTACATATCAGAAATGTAAATGATAAGTTAACTGTGCTAGATACTGTAAGTGCTGTGAGTCACATATGGAGAAATAAATAAATAAAGTATGACTTTAGCCTGTAGTCTAAATGCAGCTTTAGTCACAAGGTCACATTTGACAGTAAATTTGTAATGTTTTTGGTTGCCTTTGTAAAGAGTGTAAAATATACTTGTAACTTCATGTCATATTTTGACATAGGGATTTTTTTAAATAGGATAATGGTCATACAGTATCAAAAGTGGTGGAAAAAGTACTAACAAATCATACTGAAGTAGCAGTACCATTACTTGCCAAAAAAGTAATGCAGGTAGAGTAAAAATATCTATTCTAAATTCTGCTCAAAGTTTGAGTTAAAATAAGGCCTTCTACAAGTACACTGTAAAACCCAATGAGTAAAGTTAACTTAAACAGTTTGAGGAAACCGATTGCGACAAACCATTTAAGTTTTGAAACGATAGAGTTTTAGTTCTATATAGTCATATACACATATATTATTTGTGCTGATAATTTGTGTTGTCAAACTTTTAGAGTATTAGTAACCTAAACATGTTAAGTTCAGTTGTCAAAGCGTTTAACAAATTAAGTTCAAACAACTATATAGCTACTCAAATGGTTTGGTATTGCTTCTAGTTTTAGAGTTAACACAAAAAAAAAATACATAACTAGTTCTTTCATAACTATGATGACCCAATACGGTGCGATTGGTCAACTGCGTTCAGAAATGCCCACCACAGCTTATCAACATTGCTGAAGTAGTCAGAGTGTAGAGTATATGTGTGAGGCCAATGCAGGAGTGCATTTAAGCAATGCGGTTAAACACCAGCATAATGCTCTATTCTCATATTGCTCTGTGCTTATGGTTTTTAACCATAAGAAAAAACAACAACACACATTCTGTATTAACACAGTGGCAAAAGCTGAAATATTTAGAAACTTGACCACCACAGGTGTGTAGGAACAGCTTACGGTGGCCATAGCAACGACAAACAGTAGAAGATCGCAAGCTCGCAAACGCATTTAAATCCACAAACAAAGCGGCACAAGTCACGTTTTCAACATGGTTTTAGACGCGGTATGAGAATATAAAGAGTTAACCAGATACAGTACAAGCCACACAGAGCAATTACAAAAACACAATTAAATACATATATTGCAAGCTAGAGAAAACAATGAGGCAACCATTTTTATCGCACACACTTACACTTGTGAACTGGAGTAGGAAACTAATCCATGAACTGTGTACTGATACACAGTACCTGCCAAGGTCTGACAAAGTCCCAAACATCAGTAGTCTTTTCTGATCATTCCTTTATCAAATGGCCCACGAATGCCCCATTGCAGGGTGGATTTTTGCATTAATCACCAGAACGTTCACTCATTAATGTTCACTCATCTTCAGTCATGATCAGTCCTACACACACCCGCACTCTGCTAGAGTTTGAAGGGAATGGCGCGTTCATGTTTTACCAGATCTGGCACTTCATATTTGGTATTGTTTCGTGTTGACGTTGATAAAAACAAGCAAAAGATCGGGACAAAGAACGAATCATTTAAACGACTCTTGAGTTCAATATTTTTAAACAAGGTGCACTTTCAGATTTAAACCTCAGTTGGATGTTTTCCTTCGCTTACTGTAGAGCTGTGTTACACACTGCATTGAAGGTTATTTTCAAAAATTCATAATAGGGGCTGTTTAATGCTTCCACACTGTATATGTTTGCTGCATTTAAAGCGTCTTGAGGTTGGTCTATCTGATGCCATTTATCGATGCTTGACCAATCACAGTAAACAAGAAAAACTAATCACAAATTTAGTGACTTCAGTAGTAAAACTGCACTCAAGTATAAGCTAACATTTTTAAACTACCTAGTAAAGTGAGATTCCTGAGAAAAAAATCCACTCAATTACAATTAATTTGAATATTTGCAATTTATTTATTTACACCGCTGCATTCTGTACCAATAAACATCCATTTTGCCAGGTAGATCTTACAAAAAAAAAAAAAAAAAACACCAGAAAGCAGCATGTCAAGCACAATTGTGGTCATCCTGACACATGTCTGTAGCTGAGAGGCTAATCCATGCAGAATGAACACATTTGATCATTGTGGATGAGCCCCAGTTGCTTTTTCAGGCTGGCGGTTGTTTGTTGTGACGTTAAATCTTCAATGCAGTCATGCAGTTATTGGCCCTGGGGAGTTTCTGACAATTTCACATTTGAGATATTAGCATTCAGATTGCATGCATTGACAGTTTATAAAGCAGCTCTAATTCTTTTTACCCAATTATATTTCACCACCTTTAAATCATATAATCCACACTGTGGACAGCGATATGCGAGTAAATCAGCCATGGGCACAAAGTTAAGCATCCATGTGCTGCCCTAGAGGCTGGTTTAAGAACAAAATGCAACACAAGCAGTGACTCATTGCTGTGTAACAAAGCTGTTAAAAAAATCTCTTTTAATAAGCAGAAGGATGACTCATGTGAACTAACTTTAGTTTGAAATCTTGATCTAACACTCTCGTTTCAGCGAGGGCTAAGACAATCTTGCATTATCTGCATGCTCTGACTTCATGTAGTCAAGCTTTGACTGTCCTTCACAACTCAACAGGCAGTGATTTGAATTTCAGGCTAATTTAGTTAGCAGCGAGACTCTCTCCGGAGAATTCCACTCCGTATCTGAACATATGGACAGTGTCTCAGCGGTGAGGCTCCATTTGGGGGAAAATCTCCAATTAGTCAGAGAGATGCTTTCATGGCGGAGCTATTTTCTCCAACTTTATATTTAGATAATGAGCACTATCATATGTCCAACATTTGGTCATCTGGAGGTAATTAAATCCATCACACAGAGCAGATAATGATAGTTCATTAACATGAATACTGCAAGTCGAAGGCTAGCTTTGTGTGGATTATCAAGTTTGGTTATCAGGATTCGCTGGCGGGTCCCTTCGAGGTAAATTTTGACAGAAGTGGATGGTGCTAATCCATACGGCCTGCTCCGTTATTGAAGGGAGCCGCGATGCATGAAATTAAGTGTTGGCGTTGACCATCCCTCACCGTCCTCGTCTTCTCTCGGCTCGGCTAACTTTTGAGCTGCTCTCTGCACTGTAAGTTTAATTAGTGCAAAAACTGCTACCTTTGCTGTAAAGTCAAGAAAGAAACAGAGAAAGTCACAGCGCGGATCAATTCGGCGGCTCCTCTGGAGTTTCATTCTAAGACATGAAGTCTGGTGTTGTGAATGCTAATGCCGGCGACTAGCGCATTGCTTCAAACCTTCACATCCACCTTATCTCCGTGCAGGCGCTTCACAGAACTGCAAATGACCCAAAAAAAAGCAAGTTTGAGCAAAGTTGCTGAAAATTCAAGGGCAGCTTAACAAGATAAAAAGAAAGCGCTAAGCCATTTTAAGGTGGTTGTTTAATATATTATCTTTTAATGAATACAATGATGGGGAAAGCAGTTGAGACAGATTAAATTTGTCTGACAAACTGGCTTATATTAGGCACTCATATTACCATATAGGCATATAAATCCTCAGGAAAAAACATTTTGTTCCCTAAGGTGAAATGAAATTTGTTTTTCTGCAAAAAAAATTGCACATGTTCACAAAGATTGGTTCTGGGAAAAGTTGCAAGGAGTGTGCAGAGTTGGTCTCAAAGTTGATTTCTACAGGGCCGCAGTTCTACACAGTTTTGCTCCAGCCCTAATTAATTACACCTGATGAAGCTAATTAAGGTCTTTAAAGACCTGTTTACACACAGCAAAATAATCAGTGTACATTTAACTCAATTTGAGTTCAACTTAACACTCCTTGGGTGTACATATGACTTAGAGTTAAAATAACACTTTCTAAAGTGTGAAGTTTGTACATTACTTTCAGAGTTCGTTTTAACACGTAAGAGTTTATTCTTACATTGAACTGAACTGTGTGTTACCCTTCAAAGTGTTATTATATTACTTTTTTTCCTATATTATCAATTGGTGTGTGACAGATAACAGTGATCAAATATGTTGAAAATAGTTTTAATTTATTCAATGTTCATTAATCTTTTCAGAAATAATTTCAATACATTCAACTTTTTGCATTTTTAAATGCAGCAAGACATGTTTCAAGTTTAAGTAAAACATACTGGTTTCATGTTTCAATGTTTGTCTGAAAGAAAAAAACTGGACTTCCCATCACTAGTGGGAAATACACTGCATATTGGGTTAAACGTTTAACACTGAAAAAAGCCCTCTTAAATATACACTCTTTCAAACTCGTGGATTAAAATGTACTCCGTTTTTAACACTGAACAACACCAAAAAAAAAAAATCACATTGTTTATTTAAAACTGGAATTTTTGCTGTGCACCTGGGGTTCGTTCTTCATACCTCCTTAAATGATCTAAGATGATTTGGCAGATCCTGGATCTTTCAATCTTGATAACTGGTCTCTGGCTAATTTGGTTCTTCAAACTAGTTTGCGAATCAGATTAAAATGTCTGG
Organism: Danio tinwini; assembly: GCA_903798205.1. Lineage (NCBI taxonomy): Eukaryota > Metazoa > Chordata > Actinopteri > Cypriniformes > Danionidae > Danio > Danio tinwini. Next base: position 15,327,412 of record CAIGQZ010016425.1, read on the forward strand.
ATGAATTGGTCTAAGATGTGTGTGTTGTGAAGGACAGATCTATCGATGATCGAAATCATGATCAACAATGCAACGAGTGAATGACGGCACATTTGATCATTTGATATATATATATATATATACATACATACATACATACATACATACATATATGTATGTATGTATGTATGTAT
>CAIGQZ010016425.1:15367584-15408694 GCA_903798205.1 Danio tinwini
TATATTATATTATATTATATTATATTATATTATATTATATTATATTAGATATTTAGATTTTAATTATTTAGCCTTGATGTAGCCAAGATGTCTACGTTTGGATGTTTATTAGGCCCTGTTTACACTGCCTGTTAAATATGACCCAATTCCCAATTTTTTGCTCATATGTGACACAGATCGGATCTGTTCTGTGACCGTGTAAACATGAAAAAAATGCATGCATTCGGATATTCAAAGATTGGTTTCAGTCCTCCTTCATATGTGGAAATAAATCAGATATAAATTGGATATGTGACAATGCAACTACCATGTAAACAGGCAGATCGGATGTATTGAGGCATTCCGTTTTGTACATCATTAAGCCTGCGACAATGTGGTACTTCTCTGCGGTTAAATGACAAAGATGGAAAAGCGTGTGTGGAGACGCCAAAGCGGTAAACAACAACAACAACAACTACAAAGAAAACATGGAGAAGGAAAGAGAATGGTGGAGGACACCATATATAAACCATAGGCGCAAGTTATGATAATGGGCCTTTCCCTCCTCCTCTGCCTTTGCCTCAAAATCATTTTAAAGTTGAACGATCTACGCATATTTTGCAGAGCTAAAAGCAAGACAATTTCCGTGTGGTGCTGATGCTAAAACCTGCCTTTATGCATACGTGATGTTGTAAATTGTAATGCAAGTGTAAACATATTAATCGGATATGAGTCACAATTAAAAGAATGTGTAAATGAACAGGCAAAAATCAGATATAGGCAAATAATTGGAATTGGGCATCAAGACCTGACAGTGTAAACAGTGTAGCACAAAAGATCTTATATTGGCTTTTTGTATTGTTAAATGAAAAAAATGGGTGGAAGAAAAAAAACTGGGTGATAGGAAAATATATATATTTTTGAGTTTCTGCATTCCCTTGCAAAGATGTTTTGAGTTTCCTGGAAAAACTGTTTTTCCACAAACACTTCCTGTTCACTTCATACATGTCAACCCTCCCATTTTTGCCGGGATTCTTCCGTATTTTACCATTTTATCCCGCATCCTATCATTAAGTATTTTCCTATATTTCTCCCATATTTTTAATCTTGAAAGCACATTGGAATTAGTATAAAAATGTCTGCATTCACGTTCCATTAAAGCTGTGCTTCCATCATTGCCCTTCAAATGTAACCTCTGAATCAGCGAATGCACAAGATTAAAAATATGGGAAAATTATGGGAAAATAGCTGATAGGATGATAGCGGGATAGAATGGTAAAATAGGGAAGAATCTCAGCCAAAACAGGAGGGTTGAGATGTATAAAGAAAACAGGAAGTGTTTGTCGAACAATGGTTTTGCAAGGGAGCGCAAAATATCTTTCAATATCTTAAATATATTTTCCAATCACTCAGGTTTTTTTTCTCCCACCCATTTTTTTCCCCACCATCACATCCTTTTTGGGTCTCTGTAGTTTCTGTATCTCTGACCAAACTGTGTAGAATTAACAAACAAGATAATTCAATGGTTGGCCCAGAATTTGTCTTAGTAAACAAATAATATATATTGTTGATGAATATATACATAAAATAATAGAAAGACAATTATTTATTATTTGAAACATTACCACATAATTTTTCACTTCCACTTGACCCCCAATGGCCTCATCTGATTTTTTTTTTAAAAGGTTAGTTGACTCAAAAAATTACATTTCTGCCAATAACTACTCGCCCTCATGTTATTTCAAACCCCTGAGATCTTCATTCATCTTTGGGACACAAATTTGAATATTTTAAATCAAATCTGAGAGCTTTTCCCAAATTTTCCCTTATCTTTTATAGACAGCAGTGTTTCCAATTCAAAGTTCAGAAAGGTACCCCAAAATATGCTCAAGAAAGTCAATGTGTCTTCGGTGGCTCAACTGGAATATTATCAAGCTACTACAGTACTTTTGGGCAGCGTGGTGGCGCAGTGAGTAGCGCTGTCACCTCACAGCAAGAAGGTCGCTGATTCGAGCCTCACTTAGGTCAGTTGACATTTGTGTGTGGAGAATTTATTCAACAATTTCTTCTCCTGTGTCAGTATGGGGTGCACATTTATGAAAGTAATGTGCACTGATCTTTATCCCAGATGCCTGCATGCAGTGTGTGGGGACCATTGCTTACTTAAAGGGGTAGTTCATCCAAAAATGAAAATTCTGTCATTATTTGCTCATCGTCAAGTTGTTTCAAAGCTGTTTGATTTTTAGTATCTGTTTGGGTGCCACTGGATACAAGTTTAAAGCTTTCTACAAAATATCTTTGTGTTCAACAGAAAAAAGGAACTCAGGTTTGAAACCACTTGAGTGAGAGTAAAATGTGACAATTTTTTTAGGTGAACTATCCACTTTAACTTGACTTAATCATAACTCATTTCTGTGAATGGCCCTCTCTCTGCATTGGCTTGTTGACTGCATGATTATAACAATTAACTTTCCAATTACTTGTGTTTTTAAGCAACACTTCAGAACATTCACACCATGTTAACACGCTGATTTATTATTTTTTTTTCTCAGACTGCTTCCATGCTAAACTTACACATTCGACACCATAGCTGAACCCCGAAAATAATCTTATCACCAAGAATTACAGACCGCAATCACACTGACAGCCATCTCTGAGAGCTAAAGTTAACTATTCAGTATCGCTCATGCTTATCCTCAACAGACAGATGCTCTCTCCTCTTTTGCCCACAGGCTCAGTTCCTGCTGGACACTGATAAATCAAAGTCACAGCTATTGCTATTTGCTTGGAAAGACAAGAGCTGACGCCAACTAAATCGCTCCCCGACGAGTAATCTGCACTTGGTGGGCAGTTGAAAAGAATATGATAACCCTGACGTCACCTCAATTTCGAAACGCTCATCCGCTCCCTCTTCTTTGCTCCCACGTCTTGACAGAGTTTGCGGAGGTTGTAATTGATCCACTAGTCTGGGGCTCTTTCAGTAGGGCTGTATTCTTATTTGAGATAGTGGCTGGCCATTTTTCAGTAAATGTTGTGCCAGCTCTGTTACAGATGGACAGATCATTTGCTCTGTATGGGTGCTAAACAAGTACAGAGGCTTCACAGCAGTCAATGACTGAGCAACTATTGTGTAACATATATCACATCTTGACTTCGTATACAAGTGTTTGAGGTTCACATGCATTCATTTGACTGAAAAGATGCAGAGGATGGTCCGTTAGATTATTTTGTTAGTTGTTTAATTGTAAGAGATGTTAATGCAGTGCATGAAGTGGAATAAGTGAGCATTTTTACTTTTTTATGTACACATGCACAGTTTAAATATGCACAGAGCACATCTTTATTGCATACGTAATACCTTTTTTATTATAGAAGTCATATAATAATAATAATAATAATAATAATAATAATAATAATAATAATAATAATAATAATTTACAATGTAGATTGTGTCAAAGCAGCTTAACATAGAAGTTCTAGTAAATTGAAACTGTATCAGTCCAGTTTTCAGAGTTGAAGTTCAGTTTAGTTCAGTTCAGTGTGGTTAAACACAGAGCAAATCTATCAATGTGCAGCTCCACAGGTCACAAGCCAGTGGCGACAGTGGTGAGGAACAAAAGTTCACCAATTGACAAAAGTGAAGGAAAAAGAACCTAGAGAGAAACCAGGCTCATTAGAGCACGACCATTTCTCCTCTGGTCAAACTTATTGTGCAGAGCTGCAGTCTAGGCGCTGGAGGCTGGATAACACTGAATGTCCATCGTGGGTCTCATGCTCTCTGCTCCTCCATGACCGCCACAGCATCTGCTCAGGATACGGCCTGGTCCAGGATTATAGATACCTTGGCATCATTTCTTCAAAGGACTTGGATCACATCAACGGTGCTGCATAATTTCTAGAGGCCTCGGGATGATAATCCTCAGGTGGAAATAGGGAATAAAGAAAATAATCAGTGTAGCTGCTGTTCATAGTGTATTTAAACATGAAATGCAAAAATGAAATGCTATAAATGACAATAGTAGTTATATAAACAAACATAGAAACAAACATGTAAAGTATATGAGTATTTCCTATGTGTATGTCTTACTAAAAAGATGGATTTTTAATTTAGCTTTGAATTGAGAGAGTGTGTCTGAGCCTCGGACATGGTCAGGAAGGCTAATCCAGAGTTTATGAGCCAAAAATGAGAAGGCTCGAAACTCCTTTAGTACACTTTGCTATTCTGGGTACTACAAGAAGCAATGAGATTTGAGGTCTTAAAGTGTGGGATGGATTGGCATCATTGAACATAAGGTTACTGTGCATGTTGTTGATAAATTTAGATGTGAGCAATTCCAGCGTTACGGATGTGACATTTGCAGAAAAATCTCAAAACATGAATTGACAGAGGAAGTATATGTTAACATCATATTGAAGCACTTGTGGAAGCAGTAAAATATTAATCTGTAAACATTTTTTTATACATTAAATGAGTAAAATAAACATGCGTTATGGATGTGACGAAAAAAAGTCTGCTAGTTTACAGTACACAACATACTTTGTAAAAAATTTGTGAATTAAACTGCACAACCCAAAATAAATTATGCGAAGAGTTGGCTTTCTATAGAACAAACATGATTGATTGTATTTGATTTTTATTTTTTATTTTACATTTATAAGGAAAAAGCTTCATTATGGATGTGACATCTATTTTAGCTTAAAACAAATGAAAATAAAAAAGGCCTTCTTATTATAGTGAATGAAATGCATTCTGTTGAATTCTAAATGTCAGAACTTCTGCATTACAGTACATATAACATACACTGACAAAAAAATTATAATAATTTAAAGCAGCTGTTTGGGTTTAGGTGTAAGCATATACTGCACTTAAGCCAATAATTGCATCTTTATTGCATTGAAATGTTATATGGCTGGCTTGTTATATGTATGGCAACAATTATTTTGAAGCTAACTAATGCAGTGTGTTTAAAGAAATATGGCTTTCTCAATGTTAACAATGTGAAGTATCGAGCTCAAAGTGTAAAAGAAGTTGACTTGTTTAAATACCAGGTATACCATGGCCTGTATAAAACACATTATTGAGTGTAAGTGAAAAATTGTTTCTCAAACACATTTGCTGAAACAGGTGTGCAAAACGGTAAATTATCTATTTTGATAACCGCCCATCTGCAGAACACATGCTAGCATCGAACAGCATCATTTATCCTCTACAATTTACCCGCCAAGAGGCTTCTGTGCTGACAATGAAACACCTGTACAACCTACTGTAGCCTTTCTGTTTGGTTTTCTTATATCCCTACATCATCTTTCAAACTAAAGAAAGCAAGAAAAAATGCCTTTGTGGTGGGATGTCTGTGATATCAAGAAATATACCACATCCACCTTCTAACACCGTGTCCTTATAACACACGACGCGTCAAAATTCCAGCGACAAGCAATTTTGGCTGTCTGCACCAAACATGATGCGACATGAGAAAAAACATTTAAGTAACAAGCATTGCATTCCCAACAAAATGGGAAGGACTTTTAATCTAATTAATACATATTAAACCTTAACGTTACTAATAGGCTACTGATGTTGTTGGCTTGCTTACAGTTCTGACTTTCATTTTCAAACAGTTTTCTAGTTGCTTTATTTTAAGATCTGAGGTGAACTATCTGCTACAGCTTTCAAAAGAATGGCAATAAATGTCACATTAAATAGTATATTTAAATTCACATTAGTCGCATTTAACATTGTACCTGAGGTGATCATTGTCATACACTGTTGTTCTGCTGCAATGTTGTGGAAATAAAAACTGTTTATAGATCACTATAGTACACACCATAACAAATGAATCATACCAAAATATGGGTGTAAATGTTTAGTTTTGGCTTCACGGTGGCGCAGTGGGTGGCACTTTGACTGGGACTCGGCTGGGTCAGTTGGCATATCTGTGTGGAGTTTGCATGTTCTCCCCATGATCATGTGGGTTTTCTCCGGGTGCTCTGGTTTTCCCCACAAGTACAAAGACATGGGCTATAGGTGAATTAGGTAAGCTAAATTGTCCGTAGTGTATTTGTGTGTATGGATGTTTCCCAGTGATGGGTTGCAGCTGGAAGTCATCCACTGCGTAAATCATATGCTGGATCAGTTACACGTCCACATGGGCGTTTTACCTAGTGTTTCTGAAAAACGCACATTACGTGACCATACACACTCTGGCACGGCTGTAGCACATGCTGAGGTCTGAGCTCCAGGCAGTCAATGGGTGCTTTAAGCACACCCCCCAGCGCAAAGATAAGTTAATATGTTCATTTATGTTACCACGTATACTGATTCTGCTCATCTGACTGATTGCTTGCCTTTATTGCCCATATTGTATAAACTTATTTATGTTATACATCTATAATGGCCATTATTGATTATTAAAACTGATATTCAGCAAAAGAGAGGGTATGCTTCATATTGAAAATGAAAGGAGACAGTAATGTTGTTGGCTCCATTTTGTTATAAATATGCATACAGTGAAGATGACTGTCATATAAATATGTAGTTACACGAAGCCTCAACATTTTTGGTGTCTGTTAAGTTAATATCAAAACGAAAATAGCAGTTCCCTAAATCATGTTTTTATCTTATTGTTAAGATACAAACAATGTGAAACAATGTATAGTCAGGGTGATGCAAATGATCAAATCAAATCAAATCAAATCAAATCACTTTTATTGTCACTTGATTTGATTTGATCATTTGATTTGAGATTATGAAGATCACTGTTCCCTTTGAAGATTTTCCCGACGTGTCCTTTGGAGTTTGTTTTCCACATCAAACTTGCACAGTCTGAACTGACAAGGAAAGAATGCAAGACTCAACTTTTTGTACTTAATATTGAGAAAAAGCCTCAATCAGATAAAAAAGCCTCAATCAATTAGCTGTGTTATTCAGACACCCCTGCATCTCCTGGACACAAAAGCAATAAAAATTGCAGAAAGCCCCAGTGGTATTATAAAAAGTAATACTAAAATTGAACAAAATATTAGCATTTGATAGAGCATGCATGTTATGGTAATCATGACAACCGCTTGACTCCAGTAATGTTGGTGGCATCAGAATCGGTGTCTGTTATCTGTTCATGCTGCCCCTCATGGCCTCCACTTATATGTGAATTCAAAAGAGAGAGGAGAAGCATAAATACTGGAGCTTAACAATTTGATTGAATCTCTGGAGGGCAACGAATGGGACGAGGAGAAAGGGATATAACTTCATCTACCTGTCACCATTCCTCTAAGGGAAAATCAATCACAATGAAAAAGGAGGGGAAATTGAGATGGTAACATATTCTTTCTTTTTTTCCCCATCCTCTTCCTCAGGAAGCATCATCTGTCAGGCTCTCCAAAAACAGGCCAGAGAAACTATTTGCAGGGCAGATCAGAAGATGAGGACTTCTCAATCCATCAGGAATGGACACTCTTCACCCAGAACAGGCTGTGCAGTGAGAGACGGTTAGGGGGGCTACAAAGGCAGAATGATGTGGGCAATAGTCATGTGCAAGCCTGAATTTGTATTATCTTTTCAAAGATCACTGCGCTTACTGGGTTCATGTTACGGTTGATAGTTCAATGTCAGCTGGAACACGTGATAAGTCACTTCTGTTATGGCAAGTCTGTCAAGATATTAATATTTTAGCCATGTAGCGTGACCATATAAACCATCTGTCAAAAGCTTATCTGCACATGGAGTGTGTACAAACTGCACTGTAGTGTTATGGTTTGCATGCTTCTGCCTAACCTCAACATACCACTTGTAACATCAAACCGAGGTTGGATAAAATCGTAAATGACTACAGTACATGTATACTACATTTGGAAGCAAGTAAGAGTTATCATGCTCACAAATTAGGCGTTTAATTGACAAAACTGTAACATTACAAAATATCCCTATACTTTCTAAAGAAAAACAATGCAGTTTAATTCAGTCAATTGTTTATTTGTCCGTCCATATTTTTTTTATCCATTGACCATTCATCAGTCTTCTTGTCTGTTTGTTCATCCAGCCTTCCATCCATCCATCTATCTGTCTGTCAATTTAAATTTGATCTTTATTTTATTTATTTTTATTTTTACATTGTGCCTAAGCAGCGAAAGGGGTCTAGATGCAGACCTGGTGCAGTGCAATCTGAGTTGCATCCAATGCTTTTTAATGCGCTCACCTAACCCCACCCCTAACCCTACCCATCACAGTGACGTCACTTAATCCATTGAGTGCATTCTGTCTGACATTGCATCGCTGAGTGATGCAATCTCAGCTTGCATCTTAAAGGCTGCATCCAGATACTATTGTAAGCAGCTTAACATAGATGAAGAAAATAGAATAAAAAAACGTAAAATTATTTCACATAGTAGAGCGTTACAGAAAATCAGGCAAGCAGGAGAGTTGTGGTAGAATGGTGGTGTAGTTGTAGCTAAATTAAAACTAATTCAGTTCAGTTTAATACAGTTGTTATGGGCGACATGGTGGCTCAGTGGTTAGCAATGTCGCCTCACAGCAAGAAGGTTGCTGGTTCGAGTCCCAGCTCTGTCATTTCTGCATGGAGTTTGCATGTTCTCCCTGTGTTTGCGTGGGTTTCATACTGATTTTTTATTTTTTTTATGTGCGCATAAAGTATTCTCAGAGCTTGATAATATTCAGATTGAAACACTGAAGGCACATGAGCTGTTTTGAGGATGTTTTTATGATATTTTGAATGAGTCAGGAAATTTGTCGGTTCACAGGGAGCTCTCAGATGTCACCTTAAATATCTTGATTTCTATGTCAAAAATGAACAAAGGTCTCGGGTTATTGGAATCACACAAGGGTGAGCAATCATTAACATTAGGGTTGCAAAATATATCATTTCAGCATCGAAATCGCAATGTGTGCAATGTTGAGTCTAAATAGTTGAAAAAAAGCTACAGAACATGTGATTTGTAGTCACAGCTCAGTTTAACCATAGTAGAGCTACAAAGGTTTATCATTTGCGTGCGTTTTTAAGGCCTATGACTGAGCATTTCAAGAGAGGTGTAACAAATGTTGGGTGTAACAAATATTAATTGCATTTAATTTATGCAAAAATGTATTTTGTCTTGTTTCTAGTCCAAATATTTACATTTCAAAGCAAAAACAATATTATTTTACCTTTCCTAGTGGCAGATTATTTAGCTTGTTTTAAGGAAAAAAAACTCTTAATTTTGAGTTATTTCTACTGAAGGTGAAAAAATACAATATTTTTACTTGATATAATATTTTTTATATATATTTGGACTAAAAATGAGATAATGCAAAGTAAGAAAATAATTTTTTGTATTGTTGTACCTGAATAATGTTAGACTCCCCAGAAAACTGCCAAATAGAGCTATTCATCTTGTGAAACTGTATTAGTATCGCAATATTTAATGACAGAAAAATAAAACAATGCAATATCAGATTTTTCCAATATTGTGTAGCCCTAATTAACATCATTTTTTTTACATTTTGGGTAAACTAACCCTTTAATAATGCCTGAAAAACAAGTTTTCGTGCATCTATGATTGACTGAATTCTCGACACACAGAGAAGTGTCTGAAAGAAAGGCCCATGGGTGTCTCTGCATAATCCCGAACACAGTCTTTGATGCTGCATCTAACAGCCTGTGAGAAACCCAGCTCGTCTGAAATGCGCCAAGCACAAACAAACACTCCCTCAACCTCCTAATATTGTAATTGGAAGATAAGAGCTGCTCCATAAGTGATGAGCATTAGAGAAGTGCAGCTGGCGCAGGCCGCATGGATGTGCAGCCAGTCAGGCAGAAGCTTCTTCGGATCACTCTTCTTCCCACTCCATCAGATTTCTTCTCTCTTTCTCTCCTCCTCCTCGTTCTGTCTCTCTGCGTGAAAGAATATGCCTCACTGCATGTCACGCGACGTCACAGAGAGCTGCGCACATGATTCATAGTGCAAATTATTTGGGGTGAAAAGGCAAAGGTTGCCTGTGCTATTTTTATATAGTGCCTGTTTATATAGTCTGATGATTTTTGATTGCCAAAGTTGAGTAGACGGCAGTTTGTAATTAATGGTTTTGGCTAGGCTTCTTAATTCTACTGAACTCCAGGGTTGTGGGTTGTAAGGAATTTAATGATTCCTCCTAATGATTCTAGTTCCTTAACGGTACCATTAATGATTTCTTTAGTACTTCTGAGGAATAAACATTTGTAATAAACAAATGCAGCAGTGTTTTTACTAATGAGATTAGATCATTTCAGGTAACACTCTTTGAAGAGAGGTGTTTATAACTTATAAGACGCTTTAATGTGTTCATAAGGTAAAAGGTAGAAAACAATGCCTGTATACTTTCAGAAACAAAGGTACAAATGCTGTCACTGAGGGGTACCTTTTCAAAAGGTACACAATTATACTGTACCTATCAGCTGCACATTTATACCTTAAAGGTACATATTTATACCTAAAAAGTACAACTGTGTACTTCATAGTACCTTAAAGGTACAAAAGTATACCCCTCAGATACAAAAATGTCCTTTAAAGCAGTGCTTCTCAACCATGTTCCTGGAGGATCACCAGTTCAGCACATTTTCCATGTCTCCTTAACCAAACACACCTGATTCAGATCATCAGCTCAGAGACTGAAAGACCTGTAACGGGTGTGACAGACAAAGGACACTTCAAAAACATGCAGTGTTTGTGGTCCTCCAGGAACGTGGTTGAGAAACACTGCTTTAAAGTACCAATGTGCACCTCTTAGGTACAAAGGTGTACTTTTTGAAAAGGTACCACCCCTGTGACAGCTTCTGTATCTTTTATTTCTTAGTGTGTATCGCCAGTATTGTCTGTCAGCAGACTGCATCCTGTGGTGTAGCACAAAGTGTGTATGCCCCCCGCAAGAGTGAGGTGGGGCCCCTCACTGCATAACTCAAACCGTGGGTACATACTACAGTATTTTGCACTTTTTTTTTTTTTTTTACACATGAAAATATTAGACGACGCGGTGACGCAGTGGGTAGTAATGTTGCTTCACAGCAAGAAGGCCGCCGGTTCAAGCCTCGGCTGGGTCAGTTGACATTTCTGTGTGGAGTTTGCATGTTCTCCCCATGTTTGCGTGGGTTTCCTCCGGGTGCTCTGGTTTCCCCACACAATTCCAAAGACGTGGTATATGTGAATTGGGTTTACTAAAATTGTCCCTATGGATGAGTGTGAATGAGTGTGTATGGATGTTTCCCAGTGATGGGTTGCGGCTGGAAGGGCATCCGCTGCCTAAAACATATGCTGGATAAGTTGGTGGTTCATTCCGCAGTGGCAACGCCAAATTAATAAAGGGACTAAGCCTAAAAGAAAATGAATGAATGAATGAATGAATAAATAAAGCCTTGGTGAAAAGGAAAAGCTTATTTTAAAACATTTAAAAAAACCTACTGACCTAAAACTTTTGACCGGTAATGTATTTGTTAAAATTATTTAAGTGAAACATATTTTGTTTATGGGATTAAATTGATTATAGTATTTTTATTGGAACTTAAATCTAATTGAACAGTTATTGATAAGTTAACTAGCGTCAGTTAACTTGTCATTCAAGAAAATAACTGAAATGACTTTTCTGGCTACACCACTGACTGCATCTAATATGATGAAGCTTCTGCTAATAATTGACATGCATTTGGGCAACTATGAAATTGCTTACAGATTAAAATCAATACCCTCATATTTGACTTGCACAAACAGTTCAGACTGCCTTCACAAGTGCTAATAAAGTTTGATGTAATTTGTTCAGTCCAGCTATGTGGCTTCCGCCATTAGTCTTTCATTTCCCTAATGCTGTATATTTCAGTCACTTCATTGTACACTACAGGTTTGTCCATTATGCATTTTGTGTCATAACAGTTGCCTGACTTAAAATATTCAATATGGCTGGTGGAGGAAGAACAGAAACTGTTTGATTTACTGAACATTTAAATGTAATGAATAATGCATTGTGTTTTGTCTTTAAGACGGTGAACAGACTGGCTGCATTAAAAGACTGAATCGCCTCAGTTCAGGTAAACATGGTGCAAGTGTGAATAGGTGAATGTCTTTCAGATTTAGAGTGTGCTGTGAAGTAGACATAATGTTCCAGCTGTCAACATTGTGATTTACAGGACCCCGTAGACACAAAATTCCCCTTGAGTCTTTCTGCTTTCCTATGGCATTGCACCATGAATTCAACACTGATAAGTCCAAATGCTATGCCCCGTCAGGCCCCATTTTCAGATTCAGCCTTTAGGCTTGTAATCTTGCATGAAACACATGGTTTGAGACGTTAGGTCTGGTGTCGTCCTGCATGTGTAGACCTGCAGAGCCCCTGTCATCATAGAGTTTTAATACAATAACAGTTTGACCCCTTGCTGTTAACTAAATTTTGTTTTTCCTCCCTTCCTGTCTGCTTTCATTTTGTCTTTCTGACATGCATGGAGAAGCTAGGGGATAAAATAACAAGTGAGAGACATTCATAAATTATAATATATGCTGCACTGTGTGGCAAACATGCTGTTTGACAACGTGCGTCAAAGCTCTGCTGTTACCTTAGAATGTAAATGAAAATGTTTTTAATTCCTCTCTTTTTAATATAGCGATACATTCTTCTTCTTGTTGAAGGTCCGACCTTGCCGTCATGCTCTTAATGGCCCACGTTTGCACTCTGCCATGATGCCCAGGGACATTTGGCTGGAGATAGGCAAAAATTATTACAAGGGAAAACAATACCAGGTAATTGCCCACATCAGCGCACAGGTACAAACAGCTCACATCCAAACAAACAGCTCTGAGCTGCCAAATACTGATTTTCGTTGGTAATTGCTTAATTGTTATTCCTCTCAGTTTTGTGCAGGCTCATGCTTTTCTGAGGCGGTCAGAGCAGGAGCGGTGACTCGGTTCTCATTGGGATGATGTCTCTTGTGTTTACAGTCCTCGGGCTGTCACCACATTGAAATAACTTGTGGGGGAAAAAAGATTATTCAGCATTACACAATGTTGTGTTTTAGTCATACTTTAAAGTGAAATCAATATTTTCCTGTCATTTTCATACATTTTAGTATGTTTTTAAAGGACTGAAATGAAGTATAGTTTTAGCAAAAGGAAACATCATTTTATAATGCAATTGAGTAAAACGGAAACAATGTGAATGTCCATTTAAAATTACATTATTGTTTGTAATAGAGTGTAATATTAAACTCATAGCAGGATTTTATATGACACAATGCTGGTTAAACAGTTGTTAACTATAAAAGAAAACTTTGTAAGCACTCAAGGTTGTTGTTTTTTTATTTTATTTATGCTCTACAGTTTAACGTGACATTTATAGACATTTTAGTATGATTTTTATACATATCAAGTCAAGTCAAGTTGAGCTTTATTGTTATTCCGCTACATGTGTGGACATACAGAGGAATGAAATGTTGTGTCTCACAACAACGGTGCTACATAAATTAATCATAAATACAAGCACAACACTAGACATAAGAGCTATTTAAAAAAAAAACTATGCATAACTAACATATAAGATTCTTTACTATCTTCAAATTTTAAATGTGATTAAATGTGATTTCCATTACATTAAAAATATTATTTACATTAAAATATTTCATTACAGAAGATGCAATAAATGCACTATTTAAAATCTTATTTACAGGATACAATATATATATATTTTAGAAAAGATACAGCTTATAATACTTTAATATGAACAACTTTGAAAATAATTAATTTTGTTTCCAAAACTGCAAGTGTTATTTATTTTGGCTTTTTTATAAGAAAAAAAAAGTGACTGTTGGCTTTAGGTAATGTGTGTTTTAAATTCAGTTGTTTAACGTTGATGTTCAATAAATAATCCTAGATAGTAGATAGTGTGCGTGTCCTTCAATTATTTTAAAATCAATAATGTAACCTTCATTCAGAAATCTCTCACTTGTAATATGTGAGCATATTTACTGTACAAAACTTGTCAGTGAACTATGAGGGCAAAAAAATAATAATAATAATAATGTTTCATTAATCATAATCGAGTTAAAATGTTCAATTAATCAAATTTAGATTTTAGGTCAAAACGGCCAGCCCTAATGACAATATTATAGTATGACAGTAATATTTTAGTATGACATTTTTTTTAATGATTTGATTTGTATGATAATCTATATCCTTATATTTATTTAAATATATTTACTTTTATTTTTGTACTGTAATTTACATGAGAAACCCAGACAATATATAAACCAGACTATAATTTATACTATTGAAAAGTCAGTAAACTTTTTAATATCAAATGTTCCAATGCAATTTGAAAAAAATACATAAAGGGAAAATATTTCTGAATCACAAACTATTGGAAACTGTTGTAGACAGAAGTATTTTAATAGTTGTATACTGGTCAAGTTTAGCTTGCACAATACATATTCCAAATATTGATCATGATCTATTTTTTACTTTTAAAATGTATTGTAAAAAGTTACAGTGTGTATGTCCCTTTAAAAGTGCTAAATTTGGTTTTACAGTACGTACATGAAAATAGTACAGATGTAGGCAATGATGAAAATAATATATTGTTAATATTTTATTCTATTTGTTATACTGTATATCTGACCTTTGACAGCAAAACCAGTCTTTTTCTGCTCAGGTTTATTTTTGGTAATATCCAAAAATACATTGTATGTGTCAAAATTATAGTTTTTTTTCAATGATACATTAGATTACAGACATTTTGTAAATATCTAACTATAAACATACTGTATACAAACGTAATATGCATTGTTACTTATTTTGCAGATTTTCTTAATATTTCAAATTTTTGGAACCTTCACATTTTTTCAACACATTTCTAAGCATAATAGTTTTAATAACTTATCTCTAATAACTGATTTATTTTATCTTTACCATGATGACAGTAAATAATATAATAATTTTGACCTTAAAATGGTTATAAAAAAATTAAAAATGCTTTTGTTTTAAGAAAGAAAAAATATTGTCAGACATGCTGTGAAATTATTTATTTTTTTGTTCTGTTAAACATCTTCGGGAAATATTTTAAAAAGAAAAAAATCAAATAGGGGCTAAAAATTCTGACTGTAGTCTCATAGTCACTTATTTCATTAATAATAAATAAACAAAAAAATGTTACCGTATTGTTTTATATAATTTTCATATGTCCTTTAGAATATAGTTGTATTTTTCATATGTTGTGACAATAAATTAACAACACAATTAAAAAAAAACACAATTTATCTGTATCTACTGGGTTTGCCAATCTACACTAACTGAAAAAAGTCTTGTCGCCTATCCAAGTTTTAGGATTATTATTGTGTATGACTCCCATGAGCTTGGACGACTGCATCCATCTCTGGAAATATCTTAATACAGTTATCTGAAATTACAAAGAAAGCATTCTTGCAGGACTCACAGAGTTCATTAAGATTTTTTTGATTCATCTTTAATGCCGCCTCCATCTTACCCCAGATATGCTAAAAAATGTTCATGTCTGGTGACTGGGCTGGCCAATCCAGGAGCACCTTGACCTTTGTTGTCAGGAACCTTGATGTGAAGGCTGAATTATGAGGAGTGCTATCCTGGGGTGCATTTCTCAAAACCATCATTGGCCAACTAAGGTCGCAAGTTCCGTCGTTACAAACATAGTTCATTGACTTGCCCTTTCCCAAATCCATCCTCCCAACGAACATTCGCAAACTGCGTCGCAAACTTGAGCTCTTGAAACTACACCTCTGGAGCTGTAGTTAGAAACATAGTTCCTGGCTGTGTTCTATTCCCACTTATGCCACCTATGCCCTATTCATTTAGAACATTCTAACATTCAAAGTTGAAATTATTAAAAATAAAAAAAGCATTAAGGTAATCTCTTTTAGATGTAATTTGCTTTCAAAGTATTTTTACAGTTCAGTTTTACTGATCTTCATGTTTACAATTGTGCTCCCTTCGCAGTGCACTTTGAAAACATTGATATCATTTTGAACACAGCCTCATGGCGAAAGCTATAGGTGAGCTATTATTAAAAAGCAGAATTTATGTTACGTCTCCAAAGCTTGTGAAATTAAAAAACATAGCATACTTTAATTCTTTTTATATTGTGGGTTATTTATTAAGTATCTGTACTATAAATGACATGGCCTGTTGTTTCAAACTTTCTGCTGTGGTTTACATGTGTCAAATTGTAAAAGTAGACTTAAAAAAAAACAAACAGAAAAAAACAATATTCTACTTAATAATAATAATAATAATCATTATTAATATTATTATTAAAGTAAATATATTTATAATAAATAGCCTCTATTTATTTATGTATTTATTTATATGATTTATATATGATATTAGAATAGTGTTAGCTTTTGTAAGTGATTTTATGTTTTAGAAAAGAATATGTAATGTTCAACTTCTTAATAATATTAGTAAAGAAAACATGGGCCCTATATGTGTCATTTACATATATTTCAATTAATATGGAAAACGTGTGCATGTTTTTACTCAAACTAATATTGGATTTTGTTTTAAATGCGTGGTTGTGTAAAACAATATAATTTGCACAAAGAAATGATGTATGAAATGAAATGGTTGTTCTCTAAAGAAGTTACTCCACCCCGTTTAGAGCATCATTATGGGCGTTTTAAGCTATAACTAACATGGTTCAAGCAATGGATTTGTGACAGAGGAACACTCGTCACTACATCATTATTTTCCCAAACGATGCATCGTACTATGATAGTTCAGCCACGAGTTACGTCGTTGTTTGGGAAACGCACCCCTGCTAAAGAATTTTCCCTCTCATGTGGTTTGTAATGTAATGGGCAGCACAAATGTCTTGATAATTCAGGCTGTTGATGTTGCCATCCATTCTGTAGATCTCTCACACTCCCCCCATACTGAATGTAACCCCAAACCATGATTTTTCCTTCACCAATTCTTGACTGATTTCTGCGAGTCCTAATAGGTCTTCTGCAGTATTTGTGATGATTGGGAAGCAGTTCAACAACAGATGATTAATCAGAAAAATCTACCTTCTGCCGCTTTTCCAACTGATAAACTAGAAGTCAAGCTATTATTTGTTGCTTTTACAACTCAGCTTGACGACAAGACTTTTGTCAGGTACTGTACATGCAGCTGAATTCCAACATACCAGCATAAAACAGTTGAAAGGTTGTGTTTTTCAGAAGGTTAGGCGTGCAAAAGTGTACGTATTTATCTCCCTCTCGAACATTCACTAAACTTTAGCTTTAGCTTCTGCTGCTTCAGAGCTGCTATTAATACCTCCCATACAAAACACATAGTGGGAAGCTATTCACTGAAATGCTTAGCTTGACTAAGATATTGAATTTGATAGTTAATAAAAAAGTACATCACAACTTCAGAGACGGCTTTTGTAATCTACAGTTTGCACACCAACACCCTAATACATTTAAAGGACCTCACGCTGAGCCACCAGCAGTAATTCAATGCCTTTTATTTCCGGGATCTTGTTGCAAAATAGAGACACTTCCAGCAATTCACGTCCTGCTGTGACAATAAGAACACACGCGCGCATGAAAGGTTCAGAGGGAGGCTGAAGCTCCAGAGCGGCTCTGTTGAAAATCAGCCCACAGAAGTTGAGTGAAAGGCTTTGGCTAAAGCTGCTGACTGTAATCTTGTGAGACTGGGTCAAGCTCAGGACTCAGAACTCATTAGTGCTACTGACGAGGCAGGATTCCGACTGCCTAACTCACTCATCAGACGGAGAACAGAGAGCTGAAAAACAATGCGTCACAAACTTGTGCTTGATGTGTTGTGCGCTTTCTGTTGAGGGACAACAAGCAGGGATCTGCAGGCTCAAGAAGAATGTACAGCACTTGATCTTTTAACTTCACACACACACAGACAGAGAGAGAGCGAGAGAGAGAGAGAGAGAGAGAGAGAGAGAGAGAGAGAGAGACACTATTCAGTCTACTTGTAGCTCAAACTGCAGAGTGTAATGCTACAGTATCTGTATGTCAAGATCATGGCTTCATTGCATGGGAACTGATACATGTACACCTTCAAAGCAATGTAAGTCTCTGTGAATAAGATCATGCTCAAATCATACTGTCAAATTCTCTCTGACTGAAGAATTGTTTTGACTTTACAGCCAGCAGTAAAAGTACAATCCACTTTGTTTGATCGATTTTATTAGTTCTGCAGATTTTACACCGAATTGTTGCAGTGCACAATACACATTCTCAAAAATAAAACATTCTTAAAGGCATTATTCATCCTAAATTATTCACTAAAAGGGTCATCATTTACCCATCCTTCTCTTGTGCCAAACTTGTATGAGTTTCTTTCTTGTGTTATTGATAATCTTCAAAGGTCACAGACAGCTGTATTTTTCACTGCATATTGTACTGCAGGGGTCTCAAACTCAAATTGTCGGGGGGCTATATCAGTGACTGAAAATTCATAGGAGGGCCGTTTTAACATTCAAGTAAAACAAAATAGTGGAAACCTGATGTTATTGATGCACTTAGACATTCTTCCCCACACTCTCAGAAATAAAGGTACGCAAGTTGTCACTGGCGTGGTACCTTTTCAAATTTGTACCTAAAATGACCGTTTTAATACCTCAAGGGTACATATTGGTACCTAAAAAGTACAAAAGTGTTCCTCTTAAAATTTGTAGGTACTAATATTTTTCTGAGGTACCAATATGGACCCTTCAAGTACATATGTGTACCTTTTGAAAAGGTACCACCCCAGTGACAGCTCTCGTACCTTTATTTCTAAAAGTGCAGTGTATATGCAGTCAAAGTTTTTTTTTTTTGTTTCTTATTGAACATATTAAAGGGGTAGTTTAAATTGCTATGAAAATACTACAATTTAATAATAGACATAATAGTTATTATAATTTTTCTGTCCCAATCAATTGTTGGTTAACCAAAAGTTGTACAACAGCAGAAAGCAGATTGGGTAACTTTAGTGACTTAACTGACAATTGTTCTTCTCAATATCTTTCTTTTTTATAAAACTACAACAAAGAAGGGGAATACATATATGTTCACTTTAACATGTTCAATTCAACCAGCAGTCAAATTTTACTAATGCACATGTTTATACAAATCCTAATATGCATATGAGGAAAATCTATCAAATGAGACCATTTGAATCGAATATTAGCAAAATGATCATATTTACACCACCAGCATAACGTGTAAGCAATAGAGATGTGTTTGTACTTATCTTTTACAGTCTATGGTTTGTACAACACAATACAGGTGGTATAAAACTAATTAGATCCAAAAATCCTTTGGGACTGTGCTGGCAGTTTGAGACCCCTGTTGTACTGTGTATGACTGTGTATGTGACTAATAAAAATTAAAATTTGAACACCAAAGGAGATATTCTGAAGGATGTTTGAAAACAGACATTGACTTGCATAGTATTTTTGTTTTTATTATGGATGTTTTTTTTAAACATTACTCAGAATATCTTGTCTTGTATTCTGCAGAAGAAATGCATTCATAAAATTTTAGAACCACTTAAGTGTAATGAAATGTTTGGGTTAGCTGTCTTTTTAACATCCATGGAATCTTTAGGTCAACAGGGCAATTTTTATATTTCTAAAAAAGGTTTAAGAGCTTGAGATCATTAAAATATTGTTCACAGTATCCAAAAAAAAGGGTTCAATTTAGCTTACATTTTTAAAACTGCTTCTACTATGCATTGCTGCTAAAGCTACATTTTATTTTGTTTCATGTAATATTAAATATGTCATCAACTTTGAGTTTAGTGAAGCTATAAATCATGTGTATGTATAGCCTGCTGTCTGCCTAAAAAGTTGAGACCGTTTAATATTGATGACATTATAAAAATATATTTGTATTAGAATGATCTATATTTACATGTGTACACTAATATAAACTTTTATTCAGTCATTCATTTTCTTTTTGGCTTAGTCCCATTATTAATCAGGGGTTGAACAGCGGAATGAATCGCCAACTTATCCAGCATATATGTTTTATGCAGCGGATGCCCTTCCAGCTGCAACCCAACACTGGGAAACACACTTACACTCTCAATATCAATACACTATAGTCAATTTAGTCTATTCAATTCACCTATAGTGCATGTCTTTGGACAGTGGAGGAAACCAGAGCACCCAGAGGAAACCCAAGCGAACCCGGGGAGAACATGCAAACTCCACACAGAAAAGCCAACTTACCCAGCCAAGGCTTGAACCAGCATTCTTTTCAATGTGAGGCGATCATGCTAAGCGCTGTGCCACCATGATGCCCCCTCAAAAGTTGCGACCGTTTAATATTAATAATATTATTATTAATAATATATTAAAAATATTTTTATGTTAGAATGATCTATATTTATATGTATAGACAAAAAATAAACTATTATATAAACACTAATGTATAAATTTACATTTAAATACATTATACATACATTTAAAACTTATTTTATTTTAGCAATTGACAGACTGACATCAGACTCATTCACTTTCCTACAGCTTAGTCGCTGAATTAACAGGAGTAGCCACATCGGAATGAACCACTAGCAAATGCACTTGACTTTAGACTAACATTTGAATTGTAAAATTAATCTAAATTTAGTTTCTTAAATAAAGATCACAAAAAAAACATATTGTGCACCAATTCAGTTTGTTTTGGATTGTGAAGAGGTAAATAAATAGCCCTGTTTTCTTTTTAATAGAATCTTTCCACCTGCCTCTTTGATTAGCTGTTCAGCTAAAAAAGTACAGACAGCCAATCAATAAATAAGTGTAAGGTCAATTTATAATCACAGTAGAATTGACCAATCATATTCTGGGTGGAGCTTGTTGTCAATAACGTATGACAGGTTCTAAGCTGCTGTCGGAAATGCTCTCGAAAAAAAAATATTTTAGGATATCATTTTCAAATGATTAACCTCACCATTCCCAGGATCAACTTTTAATAAAAAAGTTGGAGTCGGCTATTTTCGTTTGACAACCAATGGATTTCTTCAATCCTATTGTTTTCCTAAAAAGTCGATCATCAAAGGTAAGTTTACAGTGTAAGCCCGCTGTGACTAATGGTGTTATTCTGGCCGCCACTGCCATATTGTATGTTTATAATCAGCTTTATTGAAATTAGTCTGCAGAATTGCATGTCAGTATGGACATTATAACCATTTTACGATAGTTTTTTTCATGTTGTTGAAAAAATGATTGGCTTTTAGTAGCTCTGCACCATAGAATTTTTAGTTGCCAGTTCTGATTGCTGACCCACCAAAGACTATCCGATTAGAGATGGGGCGAAGATGAAAATTTGTGTGAACAACCCATTTATTGTCACCACTCAACAGACTGGGTTTATGACACTTGTGTTGTGGTTTTTCTAAAATAAAAACACAATGAAATGACTATGAATATACATAATGATAAACAAACAAATGACAATAGAAAAATATAGTCAATAAACCCAGCACAAACATTAAGCTTGATAATGAAAGAATGTGCAAATGATTGTGGGCAAAATGTGACAAGCTGCTACTGCAATATACCCTAGCATGCAGGGATGTGACTTGACACCTCGTTAACAGAGTGCAGATTGTACAGCGCCTCACTATAAGGCTATAATGATGCATGCGCATAGCAGATTGTTTACAACAAAGGATTTGGTTACACCAACACTTCAAATAGGAAGATGACATGGGCTAATAAACATAAATGAAACTCTAATACACACAATATGTGGATATATAGATATATAGAAGTGTTAAGATATGAATTACGGGGTTACTGGCACACTTACTATGGATTAACGCACACACATATACATCGCGGCATCGCGATGTCACAGCCATAATAACTCCTCACAGAACAGAACAACTCTTGTCAGTTGCAGGATTGTAAACTTACTTCTGCATTCACGCACAACACTTGTGGCAACAGCTGACAAACAGTGATGAAAACAGTCCGAGAACTATTCCCCGCCAACTTTAGCGTCCGTCTACATGTCTCGCTACACTAGAAACTGAAGATCTGTTTGGGTGGGCGAGATTGCGTACTCAAAAATCTTGGACGCTGATTGTCTCAGGTAACGTGTTCTGGTGTGTGCGGCACCTCGTCATAAAGGACAAGAGACAGAGGTTAGAATTGCACTTATAAGCTACAGCCTTTTTTACAGCAGCCCCCATATTTATGTAAGAAATATGTACACACACAAAAGGCTTTATACTATTCTGGGATTTACAGTTACTTTAATCTGATATAGCAGGTAGTTGTATGAGGCGTGCAACTAGTCGTGTGTAAGCCTTTTTTCCCACCTGAACTTTGGCTGTCCTCACTATGGTGTCAGCTCCAGGGTGTACTTCTACCACTTTTCCCACAGGCCAGAGTGATCTTGGTAGTTGTGGGTCAACTATCAGCACTATAGAGCCAACTTGGGTGTCTGGAGTATCCTTTTGCCATTTCTGGCGGCTTTGAAGACCAGGGAGGTAGAATTTGATGTAGTGTCTCCAGAATTGGTCCGCAAGGATCTGGCTATGGCGCCATCGACGTCGACTGACCAGTTCAGACTGGGGGTACACTGTCAGAGGGAATGAGGCATCCAGCCACCCCATTAGGAGACAGTTTGGAGTAATGGGGTTAGAGTCGGAAGCATCAGATGAGGTATATCCCAATGGTTTGGAATTCAGAATTCCTTCGATTTCTGCCAGCACCGTTTGAAGAACTTCAAAGGTCACTGATTGATTTCCGAGAGTGACCATCAGGGCATTCTTTAAAGAGCCTCCAAACCTCCAAAGTGGGGTCAATTAGGAGGGTTAAAATGAAATTCAATCTGCTGTTTGGCGAGTTGACTATAGATCAGGGGCAAGAGCTGTAAAAGCTTCCTTCAGCTCTTTCTCACCACCTCTAAAGTTGGTTCCCTGATCAGATAAGAGCTCCTGTGGCTTTCCTCGTCGAGCTGTGAATCGCCTGAGGGCCATAAGGAAAGAATCGGTTTCCAGACTGTGGAGTATGTCAATGTACACTGCTCTAGTGGCAAGGCATTTGAATATTATTCTCCATTTCTTCTCATTGTGTCGACCTGATTTGACAGTATAAGGCCCAAAAGCCGGTAGAGTGGAAGGCCGGCTTAAAGAGCCGCAATCTTGCTGGAGGTAGGTCAGCCATTCTAGGTACTTCTGGTTTCTTCCTCCATTTCTGACAATGTACACATTCTCGCTGCAAGTGCTTGACAGCCTCTCTACCACGCAGGATCCAGTATTTCCGCCGGATTTCCGCAAACACTCTCTCCGGACCTGGATGACAAAGTTTTGAATCATAACTTTGAATGATAAGCTTGGTTATGGGGTGTCTTGGATCCAAGATGTTGCCCTGCAACATCTGCAAGTTTGCAGTAGGGCAGAGTCTGGCAGGATTGTTGCAGGACTGCTTAACGATCTCGGAACTCTGCGTAATGCATTTTGGTTTGTTGATGGGCTGGAACAATTATGCCGGCTCGGACCTAATTCCCCTCAAGGAGCATATGCGTGGGATGATCAGCAGCGGGTGTGGAGAGATGGAGTCACTATTGGCGATCAGTTGTACTTCATATACATACTGGCGGGGTTGCTTAGTACGGGACGGTGCCAAGACAGCGCAATAGGCGCTATCATCCTTACTATAGTTGCTTTTGCAGTGCGAGGTACAATGTCCTTGGCTAAATTAGCTCGCATTGTAATGGATCTAGGGGCAACCATGTAATTTATTAACGAGGCGTTGAATTTGCCGGACATGCAACTGACGTGGCAAAACTTTGGTCATCTGGTCGATGACGAAGTTATGCCTCGGATTATGCGTCGTTGGCTAGAGTTCATACCGGTCCATGCGATTAGATTGCGCGTAGTCCTCGCCCAAGCTGCGGGATCAGGACTAACATCACTCGATATAATAGCCCGGGCTATTCATGAGAATCCCCACTTTCCATGGGTCTTTATTCGCAGGTTGTATGGCGAACAATGGGATAATGTGGCTAGGGCTATGCGCAGAGTTGGACAAAACCCCTACTATGGGTTCAGGAGGGATCTGACGGAGGTGAGGTCTCCTCTTTTCTGACATTTGACTGCCTTCTGCGGCAGGCTCCTTATAGCTCTTGGTGATCGATTCCTCGAGAGGTATTAGGGGTTTGTTAAGAACAGGTCCCGTGTCGATATTTGGAGATGGTTAATCGACGCATACATTGCGGCCCGTGGGCGCGAGGGTGCTGATTTGGAACGAGACATGTCCCCAGAAAAACTAGCTCAGCACGCCGCCATGGTCAGGCTAGTTGCAGGTTACCCTGCTAACGTAGGAGGCCTTGCTCGCATGGGTGGTCATCCCAATGCACTTCAGCAGGATGCTCCCGGAGATGGAGGGAGACCCGGTCGTGGTCCAGGAGGAGGACCAGGACCAGGGACAGGCAGACCAGGTGGTGGTGGACCTGGACGTGGACACGGCGGGCCAGAATCAGGAGGGCCTAGCGACGAGCACGGCGGGGCCCCGTTTTATGAAGCATACCAAGAGCCATCGATGAGACATTCCCAACATGGAGTGGTTTAGCCAAGCGGTTTAGGTGGCCAGGAGCAACCTGCAGCAGGTGACCACATGCCCAGTACGTCGTCCCAGGTGGTTCAAGCCAGGGTCACATTGGCAGACATAGCCCGTGGGCTGCAAATCATCTCAGGAAGTAACCAGGCGACCGAACCAAGGCAAGCTCGTCTCATCGACCCCCAGCCAGCGCCACCAGAGCGTCCGCCAACCAGCCCGAGGCGTCCCGGAGAGATATGTCGGCAGCTGCAATTGCTTGCAGAATTAGACACTGGATCCGCAAAATCATCTAGTTCAGAGTTGGAGGCAGATGGTGAGAACCCCTCCAACCTCGTGCCGGATCCTAGGACAGGAAGAACCGAGCAAGGCCCACCTCCCGGAACCATTCACGAGAGTAACAGCACCTCTCACTATAGCATTCAAGCTCCTCCTCAACAATCACATGTCTCACTTCCGCCTGCCCGTGGAGGGTACCGTGCTGCACCTGCTTGTACATATCTGCAATCCCAGATTGGCTATATGGCCGAACCTCGCTATTGCACTTATACGCTACATCCTTTTTTACAGTTGTTGTTGTTATTATTATTATTAATAATAACATTTTTCTCTAAATACGCATGTTTATATGGTTCATAACAAACTTTTAATGGGCCTCTGTGCCAATCAAACATTGTTATTTGCTGTCAGCATTGCTTGTTTGTGGTTGTGGGATCCAGAAAGCTGCTGTTCATTTCATGTATGATCACTGTCATGCCTTCTGCAGGACGACTGGTTGTCACCACGTGATGATGAAATTATTTGTAAGGAGGATTTGCATTTTACTGAAATTAGCTGACTTATTTTGGTGATAACGTTCACTGTTGTTGGTGCATGTCTAATGCTGGACTAACTTAATTGTTTGCTTAACTGCAATTGTCTGTCTTTTGACTGAGGTAAAGTTGGTTTTATATTTGCACATTCTGACTTTCTCCTATTAATAAAATTAAAAAAAAAGTATTATTTGCTGATTCTAAATAGGGAAATCATATTAGCAGCCAATGTCTATCAAAGTACAACATTGCTCACAGTCAATTAAATAGTGCTAATGTTGTTTTGAAGCCATATTTGTGATTTCAGACTGAATATTCAAAGTAGCATGGTAAAAAAAATAAAGGAAGCATGTCACAAGTTGTCTCAGAATGAATGTGCGAATATAAAAACAACTAATAATCTTTTGCAGTCTGCTAACAGAACACAGTTAATTATTTACAAGGGACAATGCCCCCAAAAGTCCTGTAGTCAGATATTGTTCCAAATTTATTTTTCCGCACAGCACAAAAGTTGAAATTAAATGAATTTAAAATTATGGATTTTTAAAAATGAAAAGTCTAACTCAAGATTTTCAGAGAAAAAACAAACAAGCAAACAAACAAACAAAAAAAAAAAAAACATTGAAAAACATCAAATACTCAACTTCATTACAAAAGAAGAAAAGCATTCAAAATTTCCAAAGGTTTTGTCAAATCTTTATTTGTTTATGTGATCCAGCATCTTTCATTTATGCTTTGCAAATTTTTATTCACTATTTTGGCTCAGGCCTCTTATGATGGATGGCTTAATAACAGTCCACTCTGATTGGCTAGTGAGATGGAAAACTGGATGTAGAGACTTCAGTGTATATTTTACATTCATATTCATGTTGAGTGGTCATGTACAGCCATTTCCGTTTACTGTTGTAAAATCATTAACAGTTTAATTATAAAAACACACAGACACACATGTTTGTTATTTAAAACTATCCTAATAGCAGATTTAAACACATCAAGCATGTCCTGTTGGGCGAAAGGAAATATAACACATATTCAGACTTGCACGTGACCCAAGAAATGCATTCCCATCTTGTGCAGCCAAAGGACAGGTAACACACTTGCTGTAACTTCAAATATGAAAGAGGAATTAGCAATTTTTCTAACAACATTATAAAATTATGTTTTGTTTTTTTATTTAACACCTAAATCATCTAAATGATTTTGAGATATTAAGCTTCACAATTTTTGCATTTCATGTAGCAAACGCTTGTAACAGTTCTCTTTCATGAATTAACATGACAGAGACCCTAAATGTACTATAAATGTAAATTATTAAAATTCTCTTACATTTGCAAATTAGGGTAAAACAAACAGAGCAACTGCAGATAGAAGCTTCTAATTCTAAAAAGTAATTTTCTGCTTTGAATTATAAGATTTTATCTGGCAGATCATTAATTGAGACATTACTTTTCAAGAAATACAATCAGTCTGCTTATTAACTTAATAAAAAAATGGTGTTGTAGCAATATTTTAATGTTTAAGAAAGTAGTTTTTTTGCTTTCTATAACATTTATTTAATGTTTGAGGATGACAATTTTTTTCTTGTTCAAATTAAGCACAAGGCTGTGCTAAATATTTTGTCCACTGCAGATCTTATTTTTATGTAATTAATATGGTAAGATTTATTGAATTATATGCTTTATATGAATTATTGAATTATATGCTCCATTAATTAAATTAAGTATTTGCCCTTTAAGATTAATATCAATTTTAAAGACTTTAAAAGAAAGCAGACAATGAGCAAATGAGTTGTTTAACAAAGTTTAATTAACACTGAAAAATGTTTCACCGACTATATATACACAAATACAACTATTTCACAGTAAATGTTTCATGTCAAAAAAAGCTTCTAATCTCCAAATTTATAAACCTCTTTTCAGTTTCAGGTTTCTTCTCAATTTTGTTTAGCAGGACATTATTTAGTCTACCCTGATTTTGTATTTCTTTCTGGTCTCTCCTGCTGTCAAGCAGTGAAAAAACTAAGAAAAATTATCCTGATTGGTCCTCGTGCGTGCATTCGAAATGCTGATTGGCTCACAGAAAGAACCTTATAGAGCCAAGCTAGAGTTAGACTTTGTAGTCTTAAAATGTAAACAACACCAAATAAGTCAACTAAATAAGTTGTCATTTAATAGGAAAGTGTAATTAATAGCTTAATTTTGACAAATATGTCAGATAGAACCTTATAATTCTAAGATGATGATATTTTAAATGTAAAAATGTGCATAAGCCAACAATTGCATCTTGCCTCCAATTACATGATTAAATAATTGAATTTATTTGAATATAACAATTATATTGTTACCTTTATGGTCCATTCCAGACCAGCTGGAGTCCATTTCATGACAGCTGGAGGAAATCAGGCACCAATTCATAATTGCATAACCATATGCACCCTCCGAGACAAAACTAAGGTCATTTCCTCCTTGTAAATTGCAGATAATATGGAAATGACTGTGCGGGTTTATGTTGATGTTCCTGATTATTAAAAAAAATCATGTCAATTACATGGGTTATTCACACATATCTTGCTATCCTCCACCTCCCCCACTCGCATAATCCAAGAAGCCTGAGGTAAACGCAGGGTGCCAGGCAGTTCTCCATCTCTCTTCAAGGGGCTCTGAGCCCATCAGAGACACTCATTTCCAGAGGGTTTGGGTGCTTACTGTGTCCTGTTTGCTGTCGTGTCCTCTGTTGTGACTGATGACTCCACAGGGTTCACAGCCTACAGGCGCAGTGGTCTCTTCACCAGACGCCAAACTCACTGATCAATATAAGCTCAACACAGCAGGAGACTGTTCACCCTTAGTATACTAAACACCCATCTAGACCACGAACACAACAGTGCAAGCAACAGACTAACAGTGGTTCAATGTACACGTAATTTGGTGATAAAAACATTTAGATTTTAGACATTGCTGACATTTTTGAATGTACAGTACATTAAGTGCAGTGTTTCAAAACACAAGCTGGCCTAATGCAAACCTTACTAATGCTAATGACTTTACCTAAACAACACACTGGCAAACAGATGGAGCCGTCACATCTAAGAAAAAAAGAACATCTAGTCTACTCTAAAATATTCATCAGTTCGAGTGCACATCAAAGCAAGTTCTGGGGCAAGAAATTAAACTAAAACAACAACAAAAAGACCAAGGCTTGCTTATCTGTCTTTCTGCTAGTGTATGTGTGTGTGTGTGTGTGTGTGTGTGTGTGTGTGTGTGTGTGTGTGTGTGTGTGTGTGTGTGTGTGTGTGTGTATTTTTTGAATCAAAGACAGGTTTGATCTTCGACTCTCTTTTGACCTTCTGTTCTGATTGAATAGAAAACAGATTTGATGGTCTATATGTCACTGAGGTGTGGCGATTGCTTTCTGACATACAGTTGCAATCAGAATTATTCAACCCCCTGATTTATTAGCCCCCCTGTTTATTTTTTTCCCCAATTTCTGTTTAACGGAGAGAAGATTTTTTTTCAACACATTACTAAACATGATAGTTTTAATAACTCATCTCTAATAACTGACTTATTTTATCTTTGACATGATGACAGTAAATAATATTTGACTAGATATTTTTCAAGACACTTCTATACAGCTTAAAGTGACATTTACAGGCTTAACTAGGTTAATTAGGTTAACTAGGCAGGTTAGGGTAATTAGGCAAGTTATTGTATAACGATGGTTTGCTTGTAGAAATTGGTAAAAATTGTTTGTCTCTAAAACTAGCTTAAAGGGGATAATAATTTTGTCCTTAAAATGGTGTTTAAAAAAATATCTGCTTTTATTCTAGTCAAAATAAAACAATTAAGATTTTCTCCAGAAGAAAAATATTATCAGACATACTGCAAAAAATTACTTGCTCTGTTAAACATCATTTGGGAAATATTTTAAAAAGAAAAATTCAAAGGGGGGCTAATAATTCTGACTTCAATTGTATGTATATATATGCAATAACCAATACAGATTGCAGATTGTTTGGTACAGATATTATTACAGATTATTTGCATTACGATGTGTCATATATAATTGATATCCAGAACCTATATTAAATTTATCCAATATTAAAATTTATCCAATATCCAATGTTAAATTTATTTTTGACACAATGATAACAGTTCTGGACTGGACAAAGTGATTTACAAAAATTTTGTCTGTACTGTAATTTTTATAGTTTGCTTTTAATCTGGAATTACTGTCATCTTAAAAATGAAAACCAGTTCAAATGTAGTAGTCCTTCATTAAATTTTTCTATTAGAGGGCACATATTTACAACAAACTAAATTGTATGGTGCTGTTACAGAGAAAGAATAATAATAATAATACATTTTATTTATAGTGCGCTTTTCTCAGACCCAAAGAGTTACTAGGCAAACAAAGCAGAACAATAAAAACAATAAAAAAGACCACAATAAAACAATAAAATATGAACAATTCAATACAACTGGATGATTAAATTAACAAAAATAATCAATTTAATTTAAAAGCAATGGTAAAAAGGTGAGTCTTGAGAAGTTTCTTAAAACAGTCCAGAGAATCGGCATTCCTGATGCTGATGGGTAGGTCATTACATAGCTTAGGCGCACTGTACAAAAAAGCACGACCACCCGTAGTGTTTAGTTTACAGAGTGGCTGATACAGAAAAAGTCCAGATGAAGAACGAAGACTGTGGGTGGGAGTGGCCAGAGTTATCAGGTCACAGATGTAGTCAGGTGCTAGCTCATGCACTGCTTTATATGTTCAAATCAGAGAAACAATCTACAAGCATAAACAAAATGAATAAAGAAATCGATACAAATAAATAAAGAGTGTATTATTGTTTTCAGAGGAGTCAAATTGTACTCAGCTATACAGTAATTGAATAATCAAATATAAAATAATACTGCAGAGTCTCGTTTTATAAATAATTCAATAAAATTTAGAATTTTTTTAATTTGTCAGAGTTACAAACTGTACAATTTCTTAAGCCTGAATGCTTTCAAAATCCTCACAGAATCAATAACAGGCTTCAAGAAAACACTTGCGAAATGATAATATTAATTAAAATCTAGACTCAACATTGTGTATACTTGCGATGTGACTATTGCGAATGATCACATTGCGATATCGATGCTGAAGCGATATATTGTGCAGCCCTAGAG
The DNA here is from genome assembly GCA_903798205.1 of Danio tinwini. Lineage (NCBI taxonomy): Eukaryota > Metazoa > Chordata > Actinopteri > Cypriniformes > Danionidae > Danio > Danio tinwini. The sequence continues at coordinate 15,398,100 of CAIGQZ010016425.1, forward strand.
TGTGGAATCATAGAGGTTGTTCCTTAATCTTTGAATGCTTTTGTCTGTATAGTTTATGAAAACCTTGCTGACAGAGTGCTGAATATCATCCATTTTCAATACTCCAATTACTGTAAAACTATCAGCAACTTAAAAAAATAATAAATTTTTAATTATTAAAAATAACAAATTATTGACAGATGTCATTGACTGCTATGTATAGCAGTATCATATCAAGATGCAGAACTATAAAGCCTACTTTTTAAAGTGCTGAATGTCAGATATTTCTTTACTCAGAGAAATGGAAGTGATTTAATCAAATCCACAATGTGACTGAAATCTCAGAAGTGGCACAGTAACCAGCACAAAATGCAGACGTTTCAGTATCTCTTTTTGAGCTTGTGTCTCACCTTTGAAATAATATTTCTAAAAGATTGTAATCTTGATTCATACACTCTGGCAATCTTATACAGCTTTCATAAGTTGATCACAACAGAACATTCAAATATGAGTTTTGCGATGCTGCTATTATTTTCAATAGTTATAAAATGTAATTATAGGAATATAATTCAGATTGATGATTCCAAACCACGCTGTATAAATCAGTCTGCAGCGCTGCAATATATTTATCAAGCAGTAAAAAATGCTTTCCCCCAAACAAAGCAAGCAGTTGGTTTCACCAGTTCTACATCAGTGCATGTGCACATTTTTTTTCCGTTCCACTTTTCAATCCAATCAAGTGTTTACATGTTCTCTTGTTTGCGTTAGAAAAGCTTTAATCCCTTGCAATTTTCTAAAAGTTTCATTCATATCAAGCTCAATGGGATTGAAAAGGTGTTTACATCTCACTCCGTTTGCCTATATATTTGGTTATAGGCCTGAAGGATATTGGACAAAAACTGACATTGCGATATTTTTGTCTGCAAAATATATTGCGATATGAATGTAATTTCACAAGATGACTTATAACTAGGGCTGTGCGATTTAATCAAAATCAAATTGCAATTGCTATTTTGAAACGTTGCAATTTAACTAATTGCAAGCGGCTGCGATATGAAATAAAGATTATATTATTTCCCCCACCCAGAGCAAATGTGTGACTGCCGTCTGTGTGTGAAACTGAGCACACTTTCATTCTGCCCAATCAGAAATGTGCAACTGAACTATGCGGAATGCCCACAAGAAAACAAACAAACAGGAAAGCTGGATGATGGCGTCTGCCAATTTAGAAGCATTAACAAACAAATTAATACCAAAGAAAAACAGCACGTTGGTAATATGGGAATATTTTGCTTTCAAAGTCACAGACACCAAACAAAAACAGGTCATTTGTAAGAGCTGTCGCAAAGTTGTTGCCACAGCACGAGGAAATACAACATCCAGCACCTAAAAAAGCACCACAGACGGCTGTATAAAGAGTGTCTTGCTAAAAAGTCAACTAAAAGACTTGACAGTGACACTCAGTATACTAGCTAGCAACAGCAAAGTACAATTTCAGAGTTGTTTGCAGCTGTTACACCATATGAAAAAACATCACAAAGGCACCAGAAAATAACTAACGCCTTAACTCACTACTGTTTGCTCTAGAGAAAAAATAGTGTTTAATTTCTAAATATTTATAAACAAATTTGAATAAATGTCGGAGTAAATGAATATCTTTTCAGTAAAATTTTAAACTAACATTGACTGCATTTTAGCAGTAAGAATCCACAATACAGAATATTGAGCTGAAGCTTGACTACAAAATTAAATCGCAAATCTCTACTTATAACTTTCACAATTTTACATTGATTGCGATTATTTTGAGAAGGAGTATCTTCATAAAATACAATACAGTTGAACAGACACAAATTAATTTGATGGTTTTATGTGGAATCTGACAGTATTGAGGACTTGAGGTGCAGAAATTCAATAGTAATATATAAAATCGCACCATATAGTGTAGTCTTAATTGTAAAAATAAGCAAATACAAGTCATTTTGGTTTATATACCATTATCACTGTTGTGATCATCAGTGGCGTTGTCTCCCCTGCGATTACTTACTGTAGTCCGTTGTAATCGCCAGCGGTGTTTTCGTTGTTGGAGATTACTTCCTAATGAACTACAACTCCCAGAACTCTCTGTTCTCAACAGCACTCCTACAGCAGCTGACAATAATCCGGACACTCATACACAGTCACAGCTGTAACTCATGATGCACTGATTACAAGGACTATAAGTGCACCTCACCTTCACTCACACATTGCCAAGTCTTGCTTCTTTATTGAACACTATGAAGCAGTTTTCTGTTTGTTTTTCCATGTTTTGATTCTTGCCCTGTTTCTTGTTTGGATTCTATGCTGTATGTCTGACCTCTCAGCTGTATTCTAACCATGTTTTTTAGATTACCCTTATGCTACTATTTGATCATTGCCTGCATGACCTTGCCTTTAATAAACTGCGTTTGGATTTGCAAGTCTTTGTCAGCCGTAACAATAACATCTTCATTTAGGTTTGCTTAAATCTGTGACAGTCACAATTCTTAAAAAACATATACAGATGAAAATCTTTTACTCTAAGGTTAAACTTTGTGATGACCCCTAAAAATCACATTCTGAACTGTGGTGCAGATCAACTATAATCTCAACGTGACATTGCTGATCCTGCTAATGCTGTGATGTAACTATTGCAGATTCAAACAATGCGATATTGATGCTGAAACTATATATTGTGCAGCCTTTTTGCTTTTATGCAAATTTTTATCTATAAATTATTTTGGGCTTGTGTTGTGCGGTTTATTGATATTGTATCAAAATCACAATTTGAACATAAAGAGTTTCTAAGCATGCTGTTTGAACCAATCATAATGCAGTTTGCCTAAAAGCACGAGAACAGGAGACTAAGCTTAATGACAAATAGCCTGCATAAACAGGGATGATGAGTTCAGCACAGGAGGACTTGGTGCCAAAAAAAGTCAACATCTATGGTGTGGGATTATTTTGGATAAAGAAAGGCTGATGTATCGCCAAATCAGGTAATTTGCAAGACTTGTCAGTCACATATCTCGTCTAAAAGCGTGTGGAAAGCGTGAGGCATTCAATGTGCTTTGTGCTCGTGCTCCTTTTTGTTGCTCAGCGACCATCAACTGTTTTTTCAGAGAATTACAAACAAACAACATTGCTACAGTTCCGATACAAGATGTATGTGTGGAAAAAATTCTAAAAGCACTGGGTGTTTGGGTATTCAGTGTTTGTCTGAGATAATTAGTCTACCGAAATGTGTATATTTTATATAAAATATGAAGCTGATCGCTCAGTTCTTGTTACATGACTCACAGTATGCTTGTAGCATTCTGAAAGTAGAGGTGTTTTCAACTGGGCACACATGGAATACGTGTGAGCGTCACTTCCAAGCCAGGTGCCTTCATTAAAAATAACAAACTTGTGCACGCAAAAAACACTATATGTGAACGGCTTATTTCACCGCAGCCTCACAAAGAGATTTTATGATCTACTGTATGCATGACAAAAACATACGTGTAGACACGTACAAAAGTACATGCAACTACTTCTCACGTGGTCAAACAGAACATCAGAGCCTACTGTTTGATGACACACACACACACACACGGTAGTCTATTTATTTGTTTTGCCATAGGGCTGTTCAAGAGAGAATTTGTTACACCTTTACTAGGTGATTTTTATTTATTTGCCTTATGTCTGATTTAGAGACATGTTACAGGTCTTTGATAAAGATCTAATTGTTCTCCTTTTAAAATATGTTTCTGATTCACACCGTAAAACATCTGTGTGTGTCAAAATTGTGATTAAAGTCGAAATCGCAATATTATTTAAGAAAATAGTGATAGATTTCTTTTGCCCGTATCGCACAGTCCTATTTTGGTGGCATGTAGCCATTAACTCATCCATTCAAGAGATTCTTTCAAAAACACTGGTGAAGAAAATAAGAAGTGAAGTCATTATGAGTGAACCATTAAATTATTCATTCAAAGCGATACTTAAGAAAATAAAATCTTTTAAAACAGAGTGGTGCAATAAATGCTTTGTCAGAATCTTTGGTAAATTACTTGTTGTTTTATTTATCTATCTTTTAAGAAAAAGAAATTATGTGTTTCATGTTTTATCCAGAATTATGCAGCTAAACTACAAATTATAAATCTAACCTAACCTCACAAAATGGTGTATATTAAAAATTAATGTAAACAAATGCTGACCTTACTGTCTTTTACTGTCCTTACTGACAGTAATTGTGTGGGTTGTAATACTACCGGAGGTCCTTTAGCCGTTTTGATTAATGTATTATAGAAAAAAAAGAATAAAAAAAAAAAACAGAATAGTTGAGGTGAGTGAGGTAGAGGGCAGGGGCATTGGTCCATCTTTATGCAGCCTAGTGAACTGTGATCTCACAGCCTGGGGCAAAAGGCTCGCTCACACACTCGCCTCTGCATGGAGGCCGCTGCAGCGGGGAGCGGAAGGCTTAGGGAAGCTCAGGTGGAGATCTCTCATGTGTGTAATTTGTGGCCTCGATACAGTATTGATGAAACATGGAGGCAGACGAAAATGAGGGTCAGAGGTTAAAGTAGCGGAGATTTGAGTCCAATAAAACCCCAATGAGTCTCAGCCAGACAGCTTGATGGGATTCAGATTGCAGACAAGGATGAATGCAGTTCCACTGGGGTTAGTTGGCAGGGGCTTTAAAGACTTTTAAAACATCAGTATTACAGTATTGCTGATATTTTCAGACATATAGGCGAAGTTTACACTTGAATGTAGCTGACGTGCTTATTAAGATCCTACAATAAATTCAAGATTTCAGGATTAATAGTAATACAATCAGACAGTTGTTCATGTTATATGTTTGCGATTTGTATGGGTAGTCAGAAAAACATTATATCAAGATGTGTATTCATTGGCCTGTGGATCAGTAGTCAACTTCCAAATCATTCACAATATATATTGCTCCAAAGCAACTTTACAAATAGTGTGTGTTATTATTTTGAAAATCATGAACAACAAAAAAGTTAAAGGGATAGTTAAAGGGATAGTTCACCCAAACATTAAAATTATGCTAACCTATACTTTTTTTGAATCTGTGTTAAATACAAAGACTCATATGAGTTATCTAGATCCTTCAAAATTTCCATTAGTTTGTTTTTGTTTGGCACTGCCCATTGATATACTTCATATATTACATTGATGCTTTAAAATAAGCATTACATGTCTTCATTATACTCTTTGTTTTGTTCCTAAATTAATCAGTATTTTGAACGAATGGGTTGGATGCATTAGTTGTTAAATGAACAATTTAGTTGTGTACTGAAACGCTTTTCAAAAACAGTATGTGGCCCAACTTAGAATATTGTTAATTAATATTTCTCAGCATAAAAAGCATACAGTACACACTTATATCCAAGATCTAACCAGTCCACAGAACAGAATGTTTTTCTAAACACAAGGACCAACATTAATTGGTCTCTAAACTCAACTCTACATTCTCCTGTGTTGCTTCAATACGATATGACATTTTAAATGCTCCGATCAGGCCCTCAGGTGTACAAGACCAAGAAATCCAATTCAATCAGAGAACATCTTTGAGTTTCTCAGTTAGAGTACATTTAATCCTTTATGATTGTAGATTACACAGGGGCTTGACAGCAAAAAGCTTGTGTCAGCTTAATTTGATTACTTTGAAACGTATACGCTGTTACAGAAAACCCTCTTTATTGTGCTCACTGAACCGTAGTCAGTCAAGAAGGTTAATATACTGTAGAACCTTTTGTATATTAATATGAGTAGAAGAAAATGATTGAACCTCCATTAAGAGCATATCAAGAGACAAGCCATGTGCACAGAAAGCATTTGCTTCGGTATGCACCAGCCTTTATAATATGTGCACTTAAATATAACTGATAGAATTTCCTTCCTCTTAGGAATATGCACTAATTTAATCAACCTTTTAATCTGTGCACAGAAGTATCTTAAATACATCTTCTGAAACTGACAAGTGTTTTTTTTATTATTATTATTTCGCACATAGTCAAAGAAGATTTTTTTCAACATATTTCTAAACATAATAGTTTTAATAACTCATTTCTAATAACTGATTTATTTTATCTTTGCCATGATGACAGTAAATAATGTTTTACTAGATATTTTTAAGACACTTCTATACAGCTTAAAGGGACATTTATAGATTAAATACGTTAATTTAAAGGTTAATTAACTAGGTTAATTAGGTTAACTAGACAGAATAGGGTAATTAGGCAAGTTATTGTATAACAATGGTTCTGTAGACTATCAAAAATATAGCTAAAAAGGGCTAATCATTTTAACCTTAAAATGTTTTTTTTTTAAAATAAAAACTGCTTTTATTCTTATCGGAATAAAACAAATAAGACTTTCTCCAGAAGAAAAAAAATTATTAGACATACTGTGAAAATTTCCTTGCTCTGTTAAACATCATTTGGGAAATATTTTAAAAATATAAAAAATTTAAAGGGGGGCTAATAATTCTGGCTTCAACTGTAGGTAGGTAGATAGGTTGATTTAACCCAAAACCATATATATTATTTTTGGAACATCATGCATTTATAGTTAAAGAAGAATATCTATGTTAGTAAGTAAATGTCTTAAAAGTAATACATAAGTTACATTACAAACTGAGGAAAACACCAAATCATTAACATATTAAAGGTGCAGTATGTAAGTTTGACACCCAGTGGCTGAACTAGGTATTGCACTCCTGGATCAAAATAAACACAAGCGTGGGTTGCCAGTTTGAGTACTGGAGCGAGTGATTTAAACTGTGTTCTAAATAAAAACATCGACACACGATTGAGGGAATATTTTCCATATTAAAAGGAGTTTTGGTTCTAACCAACACCTCGAATTGATATATTAGAAATGGCTTCTATTTCTCACAGCTGAACAACAGAAACCTATGACAGTGATCACCTCAGGTAAACCTTGTTTGCTTTATTCAGTGCTAAATGCTAACAATGTGAGTTTGAATGCATTTTACATGACATGTATTGCCATATACTTAAAGCAGCAGCAGAAAGTTCACCTCAGATCTTGAAAATACAATAAACCATTTGAAATTTTATTTTAGAACTAAACACATATGAGTGATTCAACATCTACATTTAATGATGTTAAAGAGGGTTTACATGTATTAAATAGATTCTAAACCTTATCGTTTTGTGAATGAGTGCATATTCTGTGTATCTGAATGGCTGTATTTACATTTCTGTCATGTTTTGTCTGGTGCAAACAGCCAAATTGCTTATCACTGCATATCTCTTCACAAAGCGTGTTGTTAGGACACGGGGTTACAATGTAACCTGCTCACGTTCATAATATTTATATAATTTGCTAATTAATAACCTCATGTGGAACTGAATCTGTCTCATTTTGACATCTGATACTGTCCACTGACACTGTCGCATTTCGCTCACGGACGCATGCTTTCAGAGTCTGAATGAATGAATGAATGAAATATGCTGTTTTCCAACAAGGCAACCCGGGGTGCTGAATTATAATTGGCTAAACTGGCATTGTGCAGATTTAATTTACCTAAACAAAGACAGTGTTCCAGCACGGAAAAAACATTTTCAAAGCAGAACATCTGACTTCAGCATTGTTTTTCAGTTAAACAAATATGTTCACTTGAATATCATGTTTCTTGAATATATGCACACATATTATGGCATTTTTATGCTTTAGAAGAGTCAAAAACTTACATACAGCACCTTTAAAGTAGATCATCTGTCAGCAGTTCATGACGTTTATCTGTCAGAGTAAACTACTTCAAACTATGTTAATTATATATTATATAAAATACAAAGCATGACTCAGGTTTAGGACTTTTGGATTATTGAGATTGGATTATGCACATTCCCTACTGCCGCTCATTCTGTGTCCTATGCTATTTTTCTGATATCCTCATATAAAACTATTATATGTCCGTATAAATTCTCATTCCTTATAACACAGCTCTTTGAAATACTTGGATTTGCAGGCGAGTTGAGGGTGGGGGGTGGATGTGATGTGCATGGTCCGGGATTGTAGAGCTGTGCATCGATGGATTTGCTCTTCAGTGTTTGGACTCTTAGCTGTGAATATTAAACCACACTGAGCTGAACTGAACTGAACTTAAACTCTGAAAACTGAACTGATACTGTTTCAATTAACTGTAATCTTCCATGTGAAGCTGCTTTAACACAATCTACATTGTAAAAGCGCTATAGAAATAAAGATGAATTTAATTGAATTGCATTGATGTTTGAAAGGGGCGAGGCCATTGCTATTAAATCCAAATATCTAAACATTCTTAAATCAAGAAGCTTTTTCTACAAAAATAAAAATGATTTCCTTGTTTTCAGGAAAAAGTAAAAATGAAGCTAGTTTCTACTATATGAATAAAACTAAAACAAGTTAATTTTAACCTCTTAATTTACATTTTTTAGACAAAATACAAGTATATGTAGGAGTTCTTTTTTGCAATGAGAGTATGTTATTGTCAGATATTCTCAAGCGAATAAATTAATAACACAGGTTCATCTGGATACTACAGATTATCAGATCATCTGGTAATAAACATGCCATGTAATATGCAATGTACATCTAGCCAGTTGTTTTCACAAAATAAACCTCTTCAGTCTTATTCAACATATAATATAGTGCTGCATGATACTGGAAAAATCTAACATTGCAATATTTTGTTATTCTGCGATTATATATTGCAATATAAATACCATTTCACCAGCCTTGAATATTTCTATTGGGAAATAATTAATATTTTTAGATTGATTGGGCATCGCAGTGGTGCAGTGGGTAGCACAATCACCTCACAGCAAGAAGGTCGCTGGTTCGAGCCTCAGCTGGGTCAGTTGGCATTTCTGTGTGGAGTTTGCATGTTCTCCCCGTGTTCGCGTGGGTTTCCTCTGGGTCTTCCGGTTTCCCCCCACAGTCCAAAGACATGTGGTATAGGTGAATTGGGTATAGGCTAAATTGTTTGTAGTGTAGTGTGTGAATGAGTGTGTATGGGTGTTTCCAAGTGATGGGTTGCAGCTGGAAGGGCATCTGCTGCGTAAACATATGCTGGATACGTTGGTGGTCCATTCCACTGTGGCAACCCCAGATTAATCAAGGGACTAAGCCGAAAAGAAAATGAATGAATGAATGGCATAATTCTATAGAGAAGTACATCTGAATAAATTATAATAAACCATCTACAAGCATATATCGATACAATAAAAAAAAGATACAATTGAAATGAACAACGTTTTAACAATGTATTTATTAAAGTTACAGACAGTACAATTTCCTAACCCTGAATGTTTTTAAAGTTTTATACAGTCACAGGCCTCAAAAACACATGAGAAAAATGATAAATTCTAATATATAATATAATAATATGTTAACTCAACATAGCATATCCTGTGATGTGACTTGCTATTGATCACAGTTATTGTGATATCGATGTTGAAACTATATATTGTGCAGCCCTAATCTGTTTTGGCTGACTGTCTTTATTCTGCAAGAACAGCTGACTGGATGTACATTATCCCTTACTTACAGCTCATTCAAAATATATCATACAAACTCAAAATACTGACCATTCCCAACAGTAAAAGAAATGTACATCTTCATTTACATTAATTTCTATCTCCAGTGTCAGGGTCACCACACAGACTAGGTGATTGGGCAGTGTGGTCTGTGCTCCTGTACGGCTGCCAGCAGACCTGTGCTTAGAGATGAGCGGCCGAGTCACATGAGATGATGAAAGTGCAGCGGGAATTTGGTGGCAACTTCCTGGTGATCGGGATTGGTTTGGGTCAGCGCTGAAAGGACAGCAGCATATGCTGTGCAGAGGGAATAATTAAGTGTGGCAGACACCCGGGAGCAGAGGAGATGTGGTTGCTTATTCTTAGTGTCCTTCAGACACACTTCGGCCCCATAATGGGCCTTCTGGGTAAGCTGCTGAAGGTCAAATACTGCGCTGTCAATATGAAGGGTGGCTAAAGCGCTGGGAGATCAGGAATATGCCTGCGGTAGGGCTGTATTTTAAAGACACTGGCTAAATGTGGGAAGTTCCTTGCCCTCTATCAGCTGCAAGATATAGTATGTGACTTGTTTACAGCTATGCCATTTTCACATTACTTCTCAGCAGAATGTTTTTGATTTCAAAATTGCTTCTTATGATACAAGCTTCATCCTATAGCCTAGATAACCCTCCATTGCAGGATGTTGTCTCTAGGTAGAACATTTTCAGAAATTTGCTAAAACTGCATACAAGATGAGAAATAAATAGTTTATTATGGAAAAAATAGCTTTGAACTAATTGATTTAAGCAAATTAAAATGCATTGAATGGCACATTGCAATGCAAAAGATGCTGTTTAGCATAAACGATCTAACACTGCTAAAAACACTGGTGGTCTTAAATTTTAAAGTTGAAAAAATATTACATTTAAGTCATTTTAACTTAAATTACTTTAGAAATTACTTAAAAAAATGGTTACTCAAAAAATGTATTAAAAACATGATTATCTTGGTTTATTAAGTTATAATTAACATAAAAATAGTTGTCATGTTGTGTGTGTGTGTGTATAT
>CAIGQZ010016425.1:15422906-15430406 GCA_903798205.1 Danio tinwini
TTATTATTATTATTATTATTATTATTATTATTATTATTATTATTATTATTATTATTATTATTATTATTATTAGTGCTGGGCATACAAAATAAATTTTTGTTTTGACATAATATATGTACATTGTGTAAATTTATTATGAATATATACAGTAAATACACACATCCATGCACATATTTGAGAGAATATTTATTTATATTCAGATACAAAATATATATGTATGTAAGACAATCTAGAAAATCTATGTAACAAAATAGTTTTGTTTCTTTTTGTGTATGTGTATCAATATATACAATACATATGCACACACATATATTTTGTCAAAACAAACTTTTATTTTGGGTGCAATTAATCACAATTAATTTTTCCCAGCACTTATTATTATGTTTATTTTTGTATATATTTGATTTTTTTTTGCCTTCTATCTCATTGTATAGCACAGTGGTCAACCATTGCTGTGTTTATTTATGTTTTATAAGTAAATAAATGAAAAATAATATGAAGAAATTATAATTTACAGGGAATTAAATGTGAATAATTTTTGCATAAAGAATTATTATCATCACCTGCTGTGTCTCCGGCAAGCAAACTTCAAGTGAGATCGATAACATCTATTGTTGACACTTGTATAGCTGTGAATAAAATCACAACAGCACATAACAACCCTTTGAATTCCCTTTGAGATTAGTAACTTTGTTTTGAATAAAACTTGAGAAAAGATAACCGTCTCTGTCTTCCTTGTCTACCAGCATGACAATAATATATGCTAAAATACATTATATTTTAACATTTAATGTTGTATTGATGCACATTTAAATCAGAAATGCACAAAGTAGGGCCTGCAGGCCAAAGAGATCACATTTCTCATTGACATTATTTTTATTTTTATTAATTTTTTGTAGGTTAGCAAAAAAAATAAATAACTGAAATTCAATGTTGCACATGAATCAGATTTTTAAAAATGTAACTGTCACTCGACGGATAGATGGGCAGAAGACATCGGTGAGCAAATCCAGTCAAAAACGTTACTCCATTTTGTTATAAATGAGATGTTTTTACTGTAATAAGTTCATAATGTAAAATAAATGATGCTGTATTAGTTAATATAAAGCAATGTTTTCTACTTATTTTTAAATATTATTAAATAAATTAGGAAATTACCCATGGCAACTATATTTACCTTTAGCCCACTAGCCTCAGTGAAGTTTGGTTTTTGGCACTTCATAAGAAAAAGTTTGGCCACTCCTGATTTAGATCATGAATTATGAAGAAATATTTATAATTACCTGAATTAATAAAAATTATTTTAGAAGTTTCCGAATTCACATCTTCCACATTATTCCAAATTTGGAATTATATTTGTATAATAGGATGTCGAATCCCCTGTGGACTCACTGAATGTAAGGAATTTTAACGACCTTATTAATTCAACACATTTTAGTTTCAAAGAAAAGGTCAACAACATGACAGAAATTGCTTCTGAAATATGATATTCAATTATTAAACTAATAAAAGTGTGACCTCGGAGAACACAATAATAATAAAAAAATAAAATCAACATACCATGATATCTTTAATTAAAGTTAATAAAGTAAACCCTATAAAGTATACCCAAATTCCCTGTCAAACCCATAAGCTCTCCTCAACCACCAAGCTTACTTGACAAAATATTTTTTTTTAGGATTTTTGGCCCGTCAGTTAATGACGCCATCAGACATGAGCGAGCACAGAAATGAGTACAAAAACATCTTTTTCCGCATTCACATTGAAATCCTCTAATTAATTCTTTTAATTCATTGAAGAGGAAGAAAAAATACCATCTGCAGCTGCCCCAAAGGCAAATGATAATTCAGAGAAGGAAAAAAAAAGATAAAGGGGAAAAAACACTGAAAAAAGACACAACTAAACACTATGTGCAAATAAATAAATGAATAAATGTTGTCCTAAAGGCTAAACCACATCACTGCGCAACTCTAAAGTTTTACTTTAAGACTTCTCTTCAGTCAGGGAGCATTTGGGGTGCACTCTCTCTCTCAGGGCATTAAAAATTAATTTCTTCTATTTGGAATAGAATGGAGATTAAAAAAAGAAGAAGTAAAGCATCAACTCTGTCTTTTGTTGCCTTGCTTCTTATTAATGTTTCCGTCCTCATAATACACAAGAAAAAAATCCTCCACATCTGCAGAAAAGACCTTTTCTTTTTGTTTTATAGAGGTGCATCCCTCAGGCAGCTCATTATTTTTACGAATTGTAAATCAAGATTTTCTTCTGCATCATTTGAAGTCATGCCTACTTAAAAAAAAAAAAAAAAAAAAACAGAAAACAGCACAAAAGAACATGGATACATCTCTGACAAGTTTATACACTGGTATCAATTCAAATTCAGGAATGTAAATGTCAGAAACGCTGCATGTCCGAGTGGCAGCGGAATAATGCGTTTATTCACAAGTCGAGAGCCGATTCAACAGAATCAGGGTCACAACGTGAAGCTAAGCTTTGTAGTCGAGTCTATTATTAGACTAGATGCTGCATGTCATGAATATTCCATCATCAAGACTCTCTTCTGCTGAAAAATCATTAATGATAAAACGTATACTCCCAGACACTTTATATTCCCTCAGTCTGCATTACACTTCAGCAAAATGTAGAGCAAAAACCTGCATATCAGACTGCTGAAGAAATGATCTACAAACTAAAATCTGGAGAATGAATGGATGGATTTTTTTTTTTACAAATTTATTGATGAATTTACAAATGCATTCAAATTTGGCACGTTGACAAAATTACGCAGTTGAAGGCAAAATTATTAGTCCTTTTCGTTTTTTTATTATAGACTTTTGCAAATATTACCCAAGTGCTTAATGGAGAGATTATTGTCAAGTCATTTTTGTACTTTGTTATATTTGGGATGTCAAAATTAATTGTTTCTTCGATGCACTGTGATGCAGACGCAAACAATTCAGTATCGATTCAGTACTAATCATAACCGGTTATTATGTACTGACGTCATTTATCACATATGCGTTATTTGGCGGTAGCTTACTATGACAAGGGACAAGGGAGTAATAAAAATGCTTCAACTACTTAAAAAGCAAATAACAGTGCACAATTCACTGCTTGTGAGTTTGCTGGACAGTCTTTCACTGACACTGAAGTACATCAGAACCCAGCTAGGAAAAAAGGAAAGCTGCAAACTCTCTCTCTCTCTCTCTTTCTCGCACTCTTTCTCTGTGGCCCCTTTGACCTGCTGGCGTGTTCATGAGGTAACGTTTTATCTCCTCTCTCAGCTGTTACAACAATAACCTCACTTGTGGATCCAGACACAAGTGTATCTGCAGAGCGAGTTTTTTTCACCGCACCGCTGTCTATAATGGATCAGCTGATCGCACAGCCGTTTAACGTCAATGTCTGTGTCACTGTTTGCTTAGCGCCAGAGCTGTGCTGACCATTTGATATATTCAAAAAGAGTGTTTTCTTTGAGCAGGTAAAATTAAAGGTACAGTACGTTTACTGTATCTGACTGCTTGTATTAAAGGACAAAATTGTATTATAAATAATTTAAATATATTTATAAATTATATGTTTTAGAGCGATTGTGATGCTAAGTAAAATATCAAATTGCTTAAGGAAAGCACCATCAGTGCACCGTGATGCATCGAGATATTGAATTCAACCGAATCCATGGCATGATAATCGTAACCGAACCGAATTGTGAGCCCAGTGTACAGTAGGTTCACACCCCTAGTTTTTTCAATGGGCTTAGTCTCTTATTTATCAGGGGTCACCATAGTGGAATAAACCACCAACATATGTTTTACACAGTGGATGCGCTTCCAGCTGCAGCCCAGTCTTGGGAAACCACCCATACACTCTGACATCACACACACTCTCATACACTACGACCAATTTAATGTACTTAATTCACCTATAGCGCATGTCTTTTAACTGTGGGGGAAACCGGAGCACCCAGAGGAAACCCACGCAAACACAGGGAGAACATGCAAAATCCACACAGAAATGCCAGCTGGACCAGCCGAGAATTGAACCAATGACCTTCTTGCTGTAAGGTGACTGAGCCACCATGCCGCTCTCATATTTAATTTCTAATAACTAATTTCTTTGGTCATTGCCATGATGACAGTACAATAGTTTTACAAGTTTTTTTGAAAGATACTAGTATTCAGCTTAATGTGCAATTTAAAGGATTAATTAGGCAAGTTAGGTTAATTAGGCAAGTCTTTGGACAACGGTGGTTTGTTCTGTAGCCAATTAAAACTAATTTTTTCTTAAATAATATTACCTCTAAATATGATTTTGTTATATGTAAAAACTGCTTTTATTTCAGCCAACTGAAAATAAATATTTTCTCCAGAAGAAAAAAATATATAACAGGGTATATATATATATCAGGGAATATTGTGAAAATTTCCTTCCTCTGTTAAACATCACCTGGAAAATATTTGAAAAATACTTCAAATTTCAAAGGAGGGCTAATCATTTTGCTTCAACTGTATAACAGTAAAAGGAGATCAAACTATCTGACTCAGTTTGACTGATAAAGAAGTGCATATGATGCCATAATGGCTATTCACACAGCATTAATCATTGCACCATAGCTGCATCCCAAACACTCAACAGCATAGTATATGAATCTAGTGTCGTCCCAAATAAAACACTAACATTTTTTTACTAAGTGGAAATTCAAACTGTTTCCCAGATGATGTATGACGGTTGCCACATTAGTGGAATAAATGACCAAACTACCAAATAATACCTGCCATGAGTATAACCGCATTCACCATCAGGAGGTGGTATAATCACTCTCATAGGAGAATTTTGCTTTCACAATCCAAAATAAATAAAGTAAAGCTCTGCCCCTTCATCTACATGGAGTGTCTGTTGAGTGTGTGAAGTGTCCAACATTCCACACTTTTCTTCAACAGTTGAATAAGTGCATCATCCGGATAATTAATGTGCACTTATGCTATATAGAGTTTCAGTGTGAACGCACTACTTACACTGTTTATACTACAAAATGGTGTAGAATAGTGCATTAGTATGTGATTTGGGATGCACCTAGTGTGAATGCACTATTTATAATATTTTTACTACAAAATGGCATAGAATGGTGCATAAGTATGTAATTTGGGATGCACCTAGTGTGAATGCACTTTTTATACTACAAAATGGCGTAGAATAGTGCATAAGTATGCGATTTGGGATGCACCTAGTGTGAATGCACTATTTTTGCTACAAAATGGCATAGAATAGTGCATAAGTAAGGGATTTGGAACACACTCCATGTTTTTAGAATGCTACAGAATGCACATGATGTAAAACACAAATGTGGAAAAAATTATGGAAAAGCAGCATTGGAAAATGTCAAAACCAGAGAAAACACAGAAAAATGTGAGAAATATATTTTACCATCATGCATGATGGTAACAACCTTCTTTTACTGTTTAAAAACATTTGCTGTTACAGCCTACTTGCCTTGACTTTTTTCAGTAAAGCTCTAAACATGTTGCTTGCTATTTAGATTATAACTTTTATTAGGTCCAATATGATGTCTCAAAAAGACTTGCAATGACAAATTAGAAGTGATAAATAAGTGAGAGGATTATTACAGCATATTATTATAGTGTTTTGTTTGGATTAGACAGCAGCAAACATTGTAGAGGGGTCAAATGTCAGTTATAAAGGTCATAATCACATTGTTTGATAAGTTGATATACTACTTTGATATACTTTTCGGTGCACCGCTATGCAGATGTGGACAATTCTGTATCGGTTCAGTATTACGTGCCGATATCATTTATCTCACATGCACTATAATGTGGTAGCTTACTATGACGAGGGAGGCGACCGCGAGTAATTAAAACACTCCAACTACTTAAAAACACATAAACTCTGCACAATTCACTGCATGTGTTTGCTGGACAGTATTTTACTGACACTGATGTTACAGCAGAAGCCCCTATTTCAATTCAATGCAGAAACTAAAAAGTAAATAAATGTTTCTTTTGCTCTCTCTCTCTCTCTCTCTCTCTCTCTCTCTCTCTCTCTCTCTTTCTCTCTCTAACTGTGGACCTTTAACCTGTTGGCGTGAAGTAACTATTCCTCTCCTCCCAGCTGTTAAAGCGATACTTCTGGATACAGAGACGAGCGTGTGTCTGCTGAGCGAGTTTTGTCCTCCGCGTCTATCACGGATCAGCTATGATCGCCGCTGCTGTTTATGAGTCTTTACCATCGGTTGACCAATCATAGGGGTGTAAGAACTTGCTTAACAGGGCTTATAAATCCACGGGATATCTATATTTGCTTATTTGCTATAAATGCTTGTGTTGTTTACAAGACAAAATTGTATTTCAAATAGTATAGAAATATAAATATATTTCTAAATTTGAATGCAAGAATTGTTGTGCTGTAAAATAAAATATAAAACTGTGTATGAGAAGAATCGTCAATGCACCGTGATGCACCGAGATATCGAATTGAACCGAATCGATAGCATGATAATCATAACTGAACCGAACCATGAGACCAGTGTAGGTTCACACCTCTAACTATTTAGTTTTTAGTTTTTTTTGTTAAGTTGTGTATTCCTTCTAAACATATAGGATGTTTAAGATAGTTTTGTGTGCAATAAATGCCTTTATATTTGATCCATCCTTTGTGAACAGAAATTTAATCAACACCCTGTTTTAAGTATAATGCACCAGGAATAACATGTTTTTGTATATATAATAATAATAATAATAATATAATGTATATAACATAATAATATATAAATTTTATTTTATAATAATAATGTATATTAGGGTTGTGTGATGGGAAAATATCTAATTGCATTTATTTTTTTTGACAGATTTAGCTATTTTATTTATGATTTAATTTTGTAGTTCAACTCAATAATCTGTAGGCCATGGCAACAATTCTGCAACAGCTCTAAAAATGACCTGTTTTTGTTCGGTGTCTGTGACTTTGAAAGCAAAATATTCCTATATTACAAATGCTGTTTTTCTTTTAAATACATTTGTCTATATATTTTATATTGCAGCCTATTGCGATTTAATTAATTGCAACATTTCAAATTGCGATTGTGATTTAATTTTGATTATTCACACAGCCCTAATTAGTGTATAGAATTTGTATTATAACATATATAATATATAACAGGATGGTTAAAAATGTGAATATTACATGAATTATGTTGTAGTTAGGTTTTTGTTGACAAATAAAAAAATCTGTCAAATATCACTTGGCCAGTTAGTGGAGCATGGAAAGAGGTCTCCAATATTTCTCTCGACCAGCCCCTTCAGCCTGTGTTTGCATCAAGTCTACATGGGGTCTTAGCTGGAAGCTTAGCAGGCAAGCATTTCCAAAGACGAGCTGGCAGTGAAAGAGCTGTGTGTGGATTTTGTGAGGATTTTTTTTCTCTGCTGCCCCTCGCTGAGCTTGTTCCCAAGCTCCATGCATTGATTCCGAGAGACAAGTTCACTC
>CAIGQZ010016425.1:15432906-15435395 GCA_903798205.1 Danio tinwini
AAACGTGAACAATCACCAGATTACGGCATGTCACTTCTCAGATATTCTATGACGCGACAAGTGTACATTCAGCATGTTCCACTGGTGAAAACAAGCTCTGACTAGTCTCTCATATAAGCTTAGACTGACAGCTGAAGATAGGAGAACTTTGGCTACCTTGAATGGTCAAGGACTGGTCACAATATCATTTGACTGACAGGTAAACCAACCAGTCACATTTCATTTTGTGCCACATCATGTTTAGGGATGTGGAAATATCTGCACACTAATAGCATGTTATGCAAGAAGCATCAACTATTCACAAACATCTAAAAAATGTACAACAATGGCACATAAATAAGTTGTTGAGATTCAGTTGTTTTTTTGGTTATCAATTTCTACATGAAGATCACTGTGAATGAAATAACTGCAGACTGGTAAAGAACCTCTGGAAATCTTGTTTTTTTTTTTTAAACCAGTCAGATGTGTGCTGTAGGGATTTATTAAAGAGACAAATAGATGAAAATATGTGCTTTTCACCCTTAATTCAGCCGCAGTCTATTGGATGTTCAAACATAGATGCTACATTTGGGCTATTAGTGAAAATATAATAGACATCTAACAATAAACTCATCCAATAAAGAGGAATGAATGACACGTGATGTCTGATTATAATTTGTGTATCTGATGACTATTGTTAGATAACTATTCTGCAAATTAAAGTTGGGCGATAAAGTCGGTATCGATATTTATTAATCAATCACCATTATCAATAACGATTTAAAAAAAAGTTTTGTATGAAGTTTCGATATGAAGGCTATAGTTTTATTAAAACGTGGCTGCTGAACACACACATTAAAAGCTTAGGGTGTAAGTTTGTCATTTCCAATAGAGGCAGATCATTTCCAGGTACACCTAGTTAAAAAACATCTGAACTTTTCAGAAAGCTGCGAGCGCACTGCGATTCATGTAAGTAGAACTAACCAATCTGCTTCACACTTTGTATATAATTACCTGAGAGAAACACAGGGCATCCAAACACTGCAGGGCTTTTTAGTTTTCTCCATAAACTTGCAATGGAGCTGCAGCAATGGTTTGTCCATTAGTCAGCCTCTGAGAAAATGCTTGATGGTCACCTAGTTGCGAGAGATGCCATAGAAAATGGTGAAGGAAACCACAGGCTCGCTCTTTTCACTTCCGGTCAGAATACCAACACATGCGTAAATGAGTGCCGTATAGCAGCAGTGAGGAGATTGTAAATAAAAAAGGATGCAAGGATGTCGCCAGAGTGGCTTTTTGGTTTCTTTTCTTGTGCATCCCAGCCACTAGCACCCCTTCTGAAAGATTTTTTTAGCATAGGGGTAATATAGTCATTCCATTTCACAATGTGTAATGTTGCGTTATGTATTTGAATAATGATTGTTAGTTCCTTTACTTGAAAGCTTAGATGTGATTATCATAATTTGTTTTGTTTACAGAGTTTGAGGTTTACTCACACCTTACAGATGTTGATCTACTTTTACCATTGAACACACTGTGTAACATTTTATTTAACAAGTTTATAAGTCTCTTTAACACTTATGTTTATTTTATTATAAAGAGATGAGATATTTGGTTTAAATATTTTTGTTTTTGACTATTAAAACTATTAGCCTTAGTAATGTTGGTAAATTAAAATAAAGTGGTTAAATAACAAAAAATCCAAATATTCCTAAATGGATTGTTAAATAATATTTTACAATTATCGATACCAAATGATATGAAACATGATATCGTGATAATTCTCCCAGCCTTAATTATACATATTTTAAACACTGGTAAGCTCCAACAGAGACTCCAACAGACACACAGTTGTAATACACTGATCCAAAAAAAAAAAAAAAACTGATAAAATATCTGTTGCCATTTGTGTCTGTAAGTCTAGTCTGTAAAGCGCAACTTAAAAAGTAGTTTAACCAGACAATATATTCACATGAAAGCTCATAATGCAAAATTTTGATTAAATGTTAGTAATAAAATACTCAAACTGTTGAGATTAACAATATTTAACGCCTCTTGAATTTAATCCAAAATAGCCCAATTTGTGTTCCAAAGGAATAGCATGAAGTTGAGTAATTAATAACATAGTTTATATAAGTAGCATGTTTTCGGTGAACTACTCTTAAAAAAAAACTGAATAATGTAAGTGTGGGTAACATGACATTTAACCATGTCTTCAAAGCACTTTTTTTTCTCAGATTTAGCCCTTACTCTGATATTCATAATGTGATATATCACATTATTGGTGAACATGTGAAGTGAAAGTTTCAATTTTTTTGAAATTCCATAAATTTCAGATGTTTTCTGAGAGGGTTATGTTTAGTAGTGGGGATAGGGGATAGGAGATTGAATATAAAGATTGCACTGTATAATATTATGCTGCCTATGAGGAGTTTCTCTAAACCAGTTAGATACTTGTGAACAGTGTGTGTGTGTGTGTGTGTGTGTGTGTGTGTGTGTGTGTGTGTGTG
>CAIGQZ010016425.1:15439353-15457250 GCA_903798205.1 Danio tinwini
ATTATTATTATTATTATTATTATTATTATTATTATTATTATTATTATTATTGATAGATTGTTTTCTGCCCTTTGTTCCATCTCTGTTGAGTAACCTCTTGATTTTTATTACAGCCGTAGTTATAGTTATTGTTATTCATACTAATAATAAAAAACTGAGAGATCAGAAAATGGCGAACGTGAATCATTTTATGACAATAGCAATCTCTCACAGATCCTTGTTTGACCCTATTAATCCTTTTTGATCTCTTTTACACATCATTGGTTTCCCTGAGCGGGTCCCACAATTCCTTGGCCATAGAGCCACACTGCAGTATAATTCTGCAATGATCTGTGACATCAATCATATCGGCCTGCGCCTCCTGCAACCCCTTCCTGACTCCCGTCCAGTGCCGGTTGCCAAGAGAGGAGCCAATGCATTAGTCCAGGCCCCTGCCATTAATTCTCCATGCCAGGTCTGCAGGCACTCTTTCAGATTGCCACCAATGAGCCTGCCTTGTATCGGCAGAACATTTTGGAAAAAGCAGGTTTGACGACATCTCTGCAGAAAATGAATACACAGAGAGAGAGAGAGAGAGAGAGAGAGAGAGAGAGAGAGAGAGAGAGAGAGAGAGAGAGAGAGAGAGAGAGAAGAGTAAGTGTGCAAAAAAAGCCAAAATAGTACCACCAAGCAGCATTTGGTGGTAGTTTTAGAGTGACTACTCAAAGCTCTAACTTTGACACAATGAGATCATCTGAGCTGCCGAGAAGGAATACATTAAACATTCTAGGCCAACAGCTCTGGGAACAAACACCAGATCATGAGGCTGCACTACTGGTGGTGATTTTTATTTTATTTTATATTGGTACTGCTCTGATGCCCATCATATTTCTTTGTATTTCTTTGTCACACAACCAGTTTTGGAGAAAAACAACTTTGTCTTTACTCTTCTGGCAAGAACTTGAGACAAGAACACCGTCACTTTCGAACACTTTCACTGGCAAGTATGCTGAGGTCAGATCTACAAGCAGCACAAAGTTTTGATTTGTGTGCTTTTTAATACATAATAATTCCAAAATATATGCAATTGGGTTTTTTGAGCCAATTTGATGGCACCACATAATAATACAAATAAATAAACATGGCTGATTATTAGCTTACTTTTTACACATTGGCATGTCCTGCACAATACAATGTTAGGAACAGTTGACCCAAAAATAAAATTCTGTTATCATGTATTCCCCCTATACTTGTTCAAAACCTAGTTGAGTTTTTTTTTCTTTGAGTTTATGTGCTATTTGTTGCTGATTGCTTGGACAAATAGACTTTATAAATTGCTAGGGAAAACTGTGGAAACCAATGTGTCCCAGCAACCAGCATCTTTCAAAAGACTTTTCTTTGTGTTCAACATACAAAATTAACTCAAATGGGTTTTGAACTACTGAAAAGTGAGTAAATAATGACATAATGTCCATTTTTGGGCCATTCTGTCATCATTCATCTGCACCCCTGCCCCAAAACCCAGGACAAGCATCAATATTTATAAGCAATGGTCTCAAACTCAATTCCTGGAGGACTGCAGCTCTGCATAGTTTAGCTTCAACCACCTTAAACTCAAACCTAGTACTCTTGAGCACCTTGATTAGTTGGATCAGCTTTGTTTGATTAGGGATGAAGTAAAACTGTGCTGAGCTGTGGCCCTCCAGGAATCAAGTTTAAGACCTATGTTTATAAGGATTCTCTTTAATTCTGATTGTATATATTTTTTATAAAATTACAATAAAGGTGCAGTAGGTGATCTACCGGTTAGCATAATATCTTTCAAATACAATCCCTCCCCTGTTATCCAAAGCCACACCTCTTGAAATCACGAATGCGCACATTAAAGATGACAGAGACCCACTAGATCATGTCATTCACCAGTTTATGTTTTACAAAACTACAATTCCGAACGAAAAATTGTATTATTTCTAGCACGTTTTCAGTTGCGTAGCAAGCAAAACTTAAGAACATATGTCATAATGTGCAATATTTCATGCATGCAAGGATCGCTGGTCTCACTCTCTCATGCCCATTTCCTAAAGTGACTACTGTACACTGTAAAAAAAAAATCCGTAATTTTACGGTTTATTTCCAGCAGCTGGGGTGCCGGAAAAAAACGTAAAATAACATCCGTTAAATTACAGTAATTTACTGTAAAATAACGGAAATTACATTTCAGAAATTTCCTT
Organism: Danio tinwini; assembly: GCA_903798205.1. NCBI lineage: Eukaryota > Metazoa > Chordata > Actinopteri > Cypriniformes > Danionidae > Danio > Danio tinwini. The sequence continues at coordinate 15,441,564 of CAIGQZ010016425.1, forward strand.
AAAATTAAATTTCTGTAAAATTTTTGTAATTCAACCTCTGTTTTTTACAGTACATTTCTGTAATTTAACCGCTGTTATTTTAAGTTTTTTTTACGGCAACCCAGCTGTCCAAAAAAAAAACATAAAATTAAGGATTTTTTTACAGTGTATGCTTAGGCTGCAGGAATTACACTTATTACTAAGCCATACTTACATGTTATTTTAGACCAAATATTCATATTAGCATGGTAAACAATACAGGGAGAGTGTCACAGGCTGTCATTGTTCAAAAATGAACCACTGTGAATATAAAACCAACCTCAGCTCAGTAAAGCAGGCTAGGCGGAATAGAGCTATTTACCTGTTTAGTTGTTATACTAAATAAAAATCTACATTATCAATGTTGTAAAAGGTCTCTTATGAAACTGAAAATAGTCACATCAATCCTTTGCCGGAGGATTTCAGTGGCTGAGCAACACTTCTGTGCAGATAACCCATTCATAAAACAACACAATCTACATAAGCTTTGCGTGACTAAGTTTTAAAACAAAACATTACCTGTCTAAAAGAAATACTTCAGCCATGGTGTCATCCTTCCTCCAGCGTGCAAAAGCAACTCCAATATTAATTCAGGATTTTAAATGTTTTGATTTAGCATTTCTGTTTACCGCTGTCACTTGTGCCCCTGTGACTGTAGCTTGTGCACGCGCAAATGGCGGATCTGTGTGAACAGAGGTGCGCAGTTGTACAAATCCACATTTGTTGGCAGACAGTTTGAGCTACTTATCAGAATTATGGTATTTGTCAGCCCGAAAATTTTTAATTGGATGAACATTTTTTAGTCTTACCCAGAATATAAAAAAATATATATAAATGCATTTAGATCGTTTACTTTAATCATTACTATTGGAATGTGAAGAGACTTTCAACCAGCACAACAACAAATGTTTCTGAAGACTATCACCTACTGCACCTTTAACAATCTATACATGCTCCTCCTGAAATAAGATTATAAAACTTTTTTGTTGATTTTAAACACTTATTTTTGTTGATTTATAACATTTTTACAGTATTAGATTAGATTAGATTAGATTCAACTTTATTGTCATTACACATGTACAAGTACAAGGAAACGAAATGCAGTTTAGGTCTAAGCAGGAGTGCAATAGCAGCAAGTGCAGGATATAGGTATAAGTTATAAAGTGCAGTTATAGAAAAACTATAGTGATATTTACAAATGGATGTACTATGAACATTATATACAGGTTGTATTAGCTATAAACAGATTTACAATAGATGGATATATGTACAGGTTGCTATTAATAATTAGAAGTGTGCAGATAGATAAACATAATTACAAGTGTATATGTACAGTGGGTGTGTACATAATTACATGTGCAGTGGGTATGTACAGTTCAAATAAATGAATCAGTGCAATGTAGTGCAATGAATATGTGCAATTTTTACATGTGTAAATGTTAAATAGTGCAGTGATTATGAGGCGTATAAGGTATGATGAGAGTGGGGGTTTACCAAGGGGGAAAAAGAGTCAGTGGGGGCAGAGTTCAAAAGGGAGAAAGCTCTGGGGAAGAACAGTATCATATTGCATATCAAATATAGCATCATTTAGCATGCTATTGCTTATCACAGTTTATTTTTAAAATCTTATACAGTAGCACTGCTTGATATATAATAAAAGATTACCAATTACATTTAATATAAACAAATAAAACATAATGTTTAATGCCAAAACACTGGACATTTAACTTTGAAACTGTTGAGAAACATGCTACAAGCAACACCACAAATATCATTTTACAATAATTCTGTATCCAGAGGTATTTCCCATGATACTGTGCAGTTTAATAACCCTGCAATTGGGGGAAATATACAGTTTATAGCTCCTTTTGCGGATGTACCATGTAAAATGTAAAATTTACAACATATTTAAAGTTTAAAGAAATAAAGGAATTCTATTTGATTTATAATGAATGACCCTGCTTTAGACTGCTGTCCTTATGTATACACACATCAAATCCTCATGTTATTTAGCCTTAGCAGTGCGTTGCATATGGGGCTGAGGAGTGTGTGAGTGTGAACACATGTGGATGAAGGGCTATAGAGAAGCATGTGGGAAAGAAAGGGCTGTAATATTGGGTAAGAGGGTGGTTGGGGGTTTCACATTGAACAAGACATCCAGTGTAGTGATTTTGAGGACACTGTTTGACTCATCACCTAAAGCCTCCAGACAACCATCCATAGCACCCTTTGCAAAGCTCACAGTGATTCATTGGCATTTCAGTCCAGAGGTGCAGTGCTGTCAAATCATCAAAATGTCCCTTCAGTGACCGCTGACACAGGATTATAAATTACAATTATTCAAACATTGCAGTCGGAAGGTTGGCAAATAATAAGTGGAATCCAGAAAAGATAGATCATATTTTAGGGGGAAATGTGTGTTAGATTCATCCCATGATGTACTGTATGCAAATTGCAACACTGGGGAGAATAAACTGCAAGTTCAGCCATTTTTCGTTTCTTGGCATTGCTGCATATAATAGGGTTCTGCCTTTGTATTGAAGCATGATGGCTTTTTAAAAAATTATGGGGTGCTTAGATTATTTCAGAATAGCAGTTTCTCTAATATTAGTAGCAGAAAGATCAGTGCCAGGCTTAATCAGAAGCTCTACCTCCCCTATCATTCAGGAAAATGGCCCCCTGCTCTGCCACTAATGCCCTATTACTCAGCAGTTTCAAGAAACAACATTATCATACAGTTTAAGCCTTTCTTTCTTTTTTCAGCTTTATTTAGTCTAACAAATCACTCAATTGTGAATCTTAAGATAATATAGTTCTATGTTATGTTGTTGTTCATGTATTCATTTATTCATTCATTTTCCTTCAGCTTAGTCCCTTTATTCACCAGAGGTGACACACCGGAATGAACCGCCCACTTATCCAGCATGTTTTACACAGCGGATGCCCTTCCAGCTGCAACCCAGTCTTGGGAAACAGTCTTACACACTCATTCACACACATACACTACTGCAAATTTAGTTTTCAAACAGAAATGCCAACTGACTCAGCCGGTACTCGAACCAGCAACCTTCTTGCTGTGAGGCGACAGTGCTAACCACTTAGCCCCCGTGTCACTCTGAAGTTCATGTATGATTTTCAAAATGCACTTAAAATATATTACACATGCAATTCTTTTCTTATATAACTTTGTTCGTATTTGTTTAAAGAAAGTTTTACATATAAAACTTATGTATAATATAACTTATGTAAAAAAATTATTAGCCCATAGTTTCATGTGAAAAAAATAATAAATGACATAGTGCCGTTTAATAGAGACATTTTAACAGTATTTCATAATATTTCCTTTTATTCAGGAAAAAGTCTTATTAGTCGTGTCAGTTTGACTGTAATAAAAGCAGATTTGTCAATTGTCAAGGTTAATATATTATAAGCTTTCTTTAGATGTGTTTCCCCAATTGGTTAGATGAAACAACACACCCTTATAATTACACACACTTGTAGTTACTTCTTGAAATCTCAACTGATAAATATACTACTGCATGTATGGACTTGGATGCTTTCAACATTGTTTGGTTTGTTAGTCTAAAATATGCAAATAATCAATAAAAATTCAGATGTAGCTTATATGTTCCTTAATAGGTTAAAACATTTTTTTTTCTAAAAGAAAACTGAAACCTCTGTGATTTTTTTAATGCTCAGACTCAGACTCAGACTCAACTTTATTATCCTGTTTAGGGAAACTAAAATTGCAGCAAGGTGCTATAACATAGGCGAAGTTCCAAGTACACATTACAAAAAATATTACCACACAACATGCATCATTTTTTAGATGCATCTCCCTCCCCACTGGACTCATTTAATGACCTAATGGCCACCATTATAAAATAATTTCTAATTCTATTTGTGCTGCAAATAGGAACTCTAAAACGACATCCTGATGGCAGCGGCTGAAACACAGAGTACAATGTGTGATTTAGGTGCATGAGAAACCATGAGCTCTCTTTAAAACATTCACAAGGCTACTCAACCTGTTCTTATTTGACAGACTCAAATTATCAGCTTTTGAATGCCACAGCCATATCACCCTGCATCCCAAGACTGGTTACTCACTGAAGCTAAGCAGGGCTGAGCCTGGTTAGCGCCTGGATGTGAGACCAAATCGGAAAGCTAGGTAGCTGTTGGAAGTGGTGTTAGTGAGGCCAGCAGGGGGCACTCAACCTGCAGTCTGTGTGAGTCCTACTTCCCCAGTATAGTGAAGGGGACACTATACTGTCAGTGAGTGCCATCTTTCGGATGAGACATTAAACTGAGGTCCTGACTCTCTGTGGTCATTAAAAATCCCATGGCACTTTTCGTAAAGAGTAGGGGTCTAACCCCGGTGTCCTGGCCAAATTACCTCCATTGGCCCTTACTCATCATGGCCTCCCAATCATGCCCATCAAATTGGCTCTGTCACTGTTTTTCCACTCCACCTATAGCTGGTGTGTGGCGAGTACACTGGCGCTGTTGTCCTGTGGCTGCCGTTGCATCATCAAAGTGAATGCTGCACACTGGTGGTGTTATGGAGAGACCCATACTCATGATTGAAAAGTGCATTGAGTGTATGGCCATACACGATAAATGTGCTATATAAATACACATTACTTACTTAAAAGTCATATTAAAGGTGTCTTAAATCATCTTAAAGATGTTAGATAAGTTCACTTTTTTTGTGAGTCATAATTCATGAAACAGGTTCCTCATTGATATTTTCTGCATCTATGGTCACACAAACTGCTAGTATATAGTTTCTTAAAATTTGTTACTTAATAGTTCACCCCAAAAAAATTATTTTATTAGTTCCAATCCTGCTTGAGTTTCTTTAATCTGTTGAACACACACACAAAAAAAGATATTCTGAAGAAAGCTATTGACTTCCAAAGTATTTATTTGTCCTACTAAGAAAGTCAGTGGTGCCAGGTTTTCAGCTTTCTTCAAAATATCTTCTTTTGCATTTAACAGAAGAATAAAACTCATGAAGGTTTAAATCCACTTCAGTCAAATTTCATTTTTGGGTGAACTATCCCTTCAAAATTAAAATCTAACGAAATTTTTCTTAAAAATTTGGGTTATTATTTCAGCATAGGTTTGTTAGGCTATTCTACTTGATTTTTTATTGAAAAGAAAGCCACTAACATGCCTTTATGATATTCAGATTCCTAGATATGAGTCTTTAGCATTTAATTCTATGGGGTTGTATTGTCATTTTTCATCCACCATATAAAAAAATACCCTTGACAATGTAACTGCACACCTTTCTTTAGTAAGCTTCGCAATCTACTTTAACATCAGAATTCTTTTTCAAAAGCAACCTATGTGATAAAATAATAACCCACTGCATAGAAAGTCCCAGGCGGATCACATTGTGTTATTTAACATAGATATAAGAATACAGTGCACATTATCAGAACAGGTATTGTCAACATAATAAATCACATGCACGTTTTCCCTCATTTCAATCTCCTTAAGACCTGCGATAAATCCTGGTAATAGGATACAGTGTGAATGAAAATATGATTAGAACGGCTGGGAGAAGATATCCGTTTAATAACATATTAACTTGTCAGTCGTGCCATCAAATGATGTCAGCTTATGTTCCTCTGCCGTGGCTGTGGTGAAATGCATGTGCCGTTAGTGCATCAGTGACTAAGTAGGACACTACAAATGCTCCTTCCTCATTCGTCTCTTTCAGCAGGAGCGGCAAGCCTGTAGATTTATGTGCACATGATCAAATAAGATGCTCTATTTTCGGGACGTTCTCTGGAGAACCCTAAAAAAAGCGAATCCTCCCTATGAAAAGGTCATTTGTTGATGATGGTCGGTAAAGGGTGCTTTTGAATGAGCTTTTTTTCCTTCAGCCGTTGTGATTCAAGCATGTCATGTGTGGAGAAAAAGCTATTGGGAATTGCTGATTTGCATCTGTAAAGCGAGAGAAAAGGCAGAATGAAAAACAGTCAAGTACAGTAAAAGGCAAATGAAACGAAATCCTATTGTGTTTACTCATGTTTGAAGAGAGTATTTGAATGCAATGAGGTAACGTCTGTCTGAGTCTGACCTTTAATATGAAAGGAAAATGATGGTATCCACAAGTTAAATTGCTATTTTCTGGTGCTCTTGGGAAAAGATGGTCTTTGATAGTACCTTTTTTTTTTTTACAATAAATGTTTTTTAAGAAATCTTATATTATTACATCTAATATTACGAATACACTTAATTCTGCTACTCAGAGTTGTCTTTTTATTAATATATGTTACTTTTACACTACAAATCCAATCAACAATGCTTTTTCTTTTTGGACAGTGATTGATTTTGGACATAACAATGCTTAAAGCAAGAGCGTACCATAGGTTTGTTCTTGACATTGGTGACAATCCAAAACCCCAAAGCCCTACCACCCCACCCGCCAATAGTGAATATAATTTCTTTTTTATATGCTGCCATTAATTATATAACTGCAGCATAATTATATAATAGTAATGCAATTACTATTATAAATTATGCAATAGTAATGCAATATATTATAAATTAATCCTCCCTTCATGCAATTTATTTAGTTAATAAAACATAGTAATTAAATTGTGTATTATTAAAGGAATGTTTATTAGCTGATAAAGAGAGTTTAATAAAGACTTAATAATAACCATAGTGCAAATGCAGCGTGTCTCATAAATCAGTATTAATAAAAGATGGAGCACAGTTTGTACTTTTTCTGGAAAAAAAATTCAAACGAAATTTGACATGCTTTTCTGAGAGATTAGGAGAACTGGCAGGGATTTTTTTTATTTATTTTTTTTATTAACAAGAACCAGCATGTACCGTTTTCTTATACAATAAAATGTCTTTACATTTCTTAACAAAAATCAAAAACTGAGTAAATGAGAAAAAAAAAGAAATAATAGAAAACAGAGGAGAGGGTACATAATTATCAAATTACATATAAATATATCACGCACATTTTCCAATTTTAGTTATTAACAAGAGTTATTAATGCCCTTTACTACAGGAAATGCATATATACAAACATTTTTATGTAAAAATATTTAAGGAGGAGCATATATTATTTTGTTTTAATTGCTTTTATATTTTTAGACTTAGAAATCACTTTTATATACATTTGAATTTCTTTTTCTACCACCATGAAGAGAGGTTTGCTTATGGCAAACTTAGATTTATGTATATGAAATTAACATAATAATAAAAAAAAGTTTATAATAAAAACAGCACCTTTTAAAGAGCGATCTTTAACATAATAACACAAAATCACATGTTTATAAGACAAGGAACATTATTTTAAAATATTATGAGCAATAAAAGCTTCAACGTTAATCCAAAAAAGTTGAGTAAATTGGCAAGACCAAAATAAATGTGAAATAGTTTTATTAAAGCTTTCACAAAAACAGCATTTTAACTCAATATCAATTGAAAATTTTTGTATAAATGATTTTGTACGATAAACTCTATGAAGTAATTTAAATGATATTTCTTTAGCCTTATTTGTAATAAAACAATTTTGAGGTAATGACCATACTTGAGTCCAGTTTACATTATAAAAGATATTGTTCCAGTAAAAAACAACATATGGTATAGACGTATTTTCTTTTAAAATGAAAGATCTATTTTGTGATTATTAGGCTTAAATCCAGAGAAACAGATAAAACCGACTGAGGTCTGTTCAGGTTTAGGAGGACAAACAAAAAACGCTGATGTACATACACTGCTTTTGTACAGCATATGTATACCAGCAGTTATTGCCCCGGTAAGTAATTGTAAATTCCTGTAATGTAATAGGAATTTTGTATCTTGCGATAAACTCTGTAAATGTAAATAATGTTCCTTCATTATCAAATAATTGATAAACTAATAATAGTCCATTGTTAAACCAATTGTTAAAGAATAGTGACTTATTTCTATACAAGATATTGGCATTATTCCAAATAAGAAAATGATGTGGGGAGAAGTTGTGTTTATAGATAAGCCTCCATGTTGTTTAATTTTATAATTACACATTAAAAGAAATTCTAAACCACCCATATGAGAGAAAATGAGACTGGAGATAATATTCCAGATGGATGAAACTGGCAGGGATCATATTTGTACTTTTACATTTAATAGTTTTTCTGCAGTTAAGGGGTTTTTATGCACAGACTATATCAGCCTGCTATAACAATAGACTGTGCGTTAAAGCGGGGGAAACACGAGCATTAACGGCATTCTCATAATGGACTCATTCAGTAGTTGTGTGACTTTTCTGACACGTCCCCTACATCCATGCTAAATCCGTGCCCCTAACTTAAAGGGTCATGCAACACCAAAGATATATATTTTTTTAACATTAAAAGAGGTATTTGTTTTACTTTTTATTTTTTCATTTCATTTAGTCATTTAGCCTATACTTTTGTCCAAAATCTTTAGTCCAAATTTTTCTTATGCATTTTTTCTATTCATATCTGAAAAATGCATCATGCACACAAACCTTGGTTTTGTAAAATGGTTTTTGTTGTCTTTTTTCTGCTTTACAAAAGAAAGAGGAGATATTGGGTCTGTCCCATGCTTAGTTTGTGGAGAGAAGAAGGACAGTTTCACATCCTTATCAAAGAGCTGCAGGATTATCCCAACAGATTTAAAGTTTACTTCAGGATGTCCGTGGCTCAGTTTGATATTTTGCTAGCGATACTGGAACCGCATGTTTACTGTAAAAGAAGACCACCAATATCTGTGAACCAATTAATCCTGAACAGAGACTGACTAATGTATGAAGACATAGACACACATTCACAGACACTTTGTATGCCTTGTCTTGATATTCCATCCTTTGCTTATTATAAAGAGCTTTGTGTTGGGAGACCAAGTGGATACATTTCTCTGGAGTTTGCCTTTCGCTTGTACTGTGAACTTTTGAAGAGGCAACTGTTTTAGTTTATGGTTTTATCATTAGAATGTCTTCTGAAAATGCAGCTCATCTGGCCCACACAAATCATCTTGCTGAGGTTATGGTCTATAAATATTAATTCATTAGATTCATGACAGGTGGATTGGTGCAGCGGCAGCAGTAATGCGGTCAATGTACCGGTCGGTTGTGGTAAATAAGGAGCTGAGGCAAAAGGTGAAGCTCTCAATTTACCGGTCAATCTATGTTCCTACTCTCACCTATGGCTTATGACCAAAAGGACAAGATCTCGGATACAAGTGGCCAAAATGAGTTTCCTTTGCAGAATGGCAGGGTGCACCCTTACAGATAGGGTGAGGAGCTCTGTCACCCGGGAGGAGAAGTCAGCTGAGGTTCCTCGGGCATCTGTTTCGGATGCCTCCTGGATGCCTACCTGTCAAAACAGGAACCAAACATTAATCACAAAGGCAATTCAAAAAGAGTAGTCCAAGAAACAAGCAAAGGTTGGGACAGGCAAAAAACTATCACAATCCAAAATCAGTCCAAGAATCAAAACCAGACAGAGCAAAATGTGGAAGCATGGAACACAGGACAATACTGAGCAAAGAATAAATGTGTCTGTGGTGCATAAGTAGTCCAAGCAATCAGTGAGGATGATCTGCAGCTATGTATACGAAGTCAAGGGGTAACCTAGAACTGGTGTGTGAGTGCCGGACATGGTGGGATTTGCAATTCGGTAAAGTGGCAGATGTGTAGTTCCCCAGCAATCTGGAAATGCTAGATTACTGATGATCATAACAATCGGTTTCAGTTGGGAAAAAATCTGAGATTTGTTTAGAACCCAGAAATGTTTACAGTGCAAAACAAGCATGAAAAAAGTGCCTTATATTGAATTTATATTGCCCAGTATTCAACATAAGGCCAATGACATTCAATTTTACATTACATTAAAGCATAATACATTTTATTGGATACAAATAGATTTCCCCTTATAGATCAATAGATTTTCTAAAGGTTTATACAATGGGGATTTTCAGTGCAGTGCCTTCTGAGGTAAACATAAGTTGACAACACTTGAAGCAAGAATGTATTACTCAAAGATTATTCACTATTACAAAAACCAATAAGAAAATGCTGAGGGAAGCAGTGAGTTAGTCATCCTGGGTTTGACGTCACAGCTGCAGCACCATTGGGAAAAGCACACAGTCACAGCATACAACTTCAGCAAGTATTAAACACTCACTTTTTTTATAATATTGATGTTGTTGCAACTTATTAACCGCTGAAAGTAACTACTAATTTCCACAGTTAAGGATTTTAATTGAATGTACTCAAATACTCTGATCGTTTTACTGTAATAAATATTTTAAGATCGGTTTATGTCATCTTTAGACTCGCAATAGCATTCCAGCTTGTTCTCAAATCTGTATTCATACTGCAGTAATTTTTGTTGTTTTGTTTTAGCATCAAAAGTAATGGGAATGTAATAAATGGCCTCCGGTTAGACTTCATCGGAGAAACTTCAGTGTAATAAAATGTAAAAGATAAATCAGCCTAATGCTGTGACTGTGAGGGGAGATAGTGCTCTGTGAAAGTACTGTACCTCATTAGTTTCTGCCCTGTTTTTCTCTCTTGATTGATCCCAGAGTATTGGACGCCACCTTGTATCAGATTATTCCTATGTCAGCAGACGAAGGACTCATTTCATGCACATCGAGTGCTGATTAAAGTGCTGGAAGCTGATTTATTTTATGTAATGGTTTGTACATTTTGTACATTGTACGGTTTGTACATTCTAAAACCGTAATCTATAATCTGCTCAATTTTCTGGTGAAGCATTTTAAACTTAAAATGATTGTGTTCCTTTTTAAACTGTGTGTAATCAATAAAACAAACTTATTTCATTCATTCTTTCTGAAGTGTATTTGGTTCTATGATTAAATAAATAATAAGAACAATCAAGTTAAGGGTAATACTTCAAAACCAATAACTATTAGTAACTTCATGCACTGTGAAAAAAATTAAATTTGAGTTAACTTAAAATTTTAAAGCAACCAGCTGCAAAGACATTTTAGGTTTATTAAACTTCAGTGTTTGAAGTTGTGCCAAATCATTCTTTTTAAGTTGACCGAAAAGGCTGGTTTAAGTCAAGTACTTTATGGAATAATTTGGAACAACTTCAAACACTGAAGCTTAATAAACTCAAAATTTCTTGGCAGCCGGTTGCTTTAAATTTTAAGTTAACTCAACTTTTTATCTTTTGAAGATATGGAGAAATAAAAGTCTTCTTAATATTTTACTTTCATTGAACAAACAGTTCCAAACATGCAGCTGAATCATTTTCATAAGTAAATTCAACTCTGAGCTCAAAAATATGTCCACCTAACTTAAAATTTTAAACTGAGTTAACTTGGATTAAGTTGAATTTTTTACAGTGTAACTAGACATGGGCTGTCATTCAATAAACCATGCATTCCATATTGTGGTAAAGAAGATGCATAATATTGTTACAACACTGAAGTTTGTCCATCTTTTCAACCTCTTTTTCTGATTTATAAAAATATTGTGATGATACTATATAAGGGCAGCATGGTGGCGCAGTGGGTAGCCCAATCGCCTCACAGCAAGAGCCCTGGATGGGTCAGTTGGCATTTCTGTGTGGAGTTTGCATGTTCTCTTTGTGTCCGCATGGGTTTTCTCCGGGTGCTCTGGTTTCTCCTACAGTCCAAAGACATGCGATACAGGTGAATTAAATAAGCTAAATTGGCAATAGTGTATGTGAGTGTGTGCAAGAGTGTATGGACGTTTCCCAATGTTGGGTTGTGGCTGAAAGGGCATCCGCCGAAGATAAATATACCAAACTATTTTACATTAAAGTTGCCATTGATAATTTCCTAATTCATTTCATAATATTTATAGGTAAAATGAAAACATTATTTGTTTGATAAACATTATTTGTTAATTTGTTTGATTCCAATGAATTTATAACCTTTTTTATCATAAGCTTTTTGCATTAAAACATAAACAATCACATTTATCACACATTGGAGTTCAATGCTGAATACACTAGTCAAGCAGAATCTGCCTTTGCCTTGATTTGCTCACCAAAGTATCTGCATTGTGCTCTATCTGTCGAGTGACAGTATGCACATTTTTAACTACATCTGACTAATTTACACTATTTGAATTGAAACAATAAGCTTTTTTTGTAGCTTGACACTAAAACAAACATATAAAAGTTTTTGTTAAATATAAAATGACAGTCTCTAAACCATCCCAATTGTTCTCTCTCTCTCTTCTCAGATGGGATGGCGGGCTAAATCAAAGGTTACTATGGGCCAACTTTAGCCCATGGGCTCTAGTTTGGGCATCTCAGCTAGAATCCGTGTATACAGATGCTTAAATAACTTTTTTAGAGATATACACACAATCATTGTTTTATGCTATAAATGACATTAAATGAATAAAAGTCAAATAGATTGAAAAAAACCCAATCATGTGTAAATTTAGATCAAACTGTTAAATTAAAGTAATTTACTGTTAATCTTATTTTCCCTTTTGGTGCGATTCGTCCTGCAGCATAATAGATTTACATCATTCACCACACACATAAGACAGACATCACACAACATTAATAATACACTCAAAAAAAAATATATATATTTTTTTTGCTCGTTCAAACCACTTATTTAAAATAAGCTGAAGCAACACAGTTCTTGAGATTTTATTGGGACAATCTAAATGTTAATGTTCAAACTACATAAATTTGTTAAGAGTGTTAAGTTAACTTAATCAATTTGTGTTGGGACAACATGAATGAATTGTGTGGAACCCTGCTTTTTTACCGTGTACTAAAAACATCCACTATTTCATCTCATTAAATTCAGCAAATCAATAGCACAAGGAACAAATGACAATCGAAATATGTTGGTCTTTGCCAAAGGGACCCTATATTGAGATCCTGCAGGATAGAATGGTTTGAAATGAATTAAAAAGAGGATGGGATATGTCAAATGTAATCTGATGAGCATTCTTTAACAGCTGAATTTCATACAAATTGGTCTCCATTACTTTGTTATGTCCAACTTAATTAATCACTTTTATTAATATAGTGTAATAAATTAGTAGCGGATATCTATAAAGCCACTTGTGTATTTTTTAGAGTACAGGTTTAATTTGACAATTTATTTTTTTAAAAGTATGTAAAAAAGTTTTCCTTTTTATATTTAATAATTTACTCGTGTTCATGTTTTAAATTTTATCATAAAATATTTTCTTATTTAAAAAAATCATAAGATGTAATGTCAGGACACCAATCAAAATAATCTCATAATTGTGTTAAAACAAATGAAAAATGTAATGTAAAGAATGACCTCGGGTCAAAATTCTGCTCAAGATTGTAGAGTAGGCCTCAGAATCTTTCAGCTGAAACTTTGAAGGCTTGTTGTTTTATATAATGGATATCTGAAGCTAATCGTAATGCCTAACACATCCCATTCTTGTGAATTCATTGAGAAGTTGGACAGCAGTGAGCCGATTGTGTGAGAACTGTAACGTCTCCTCTTAACACACGCCATTACATTTCCAAAAAGGAAGACTGTGATTGTCTCAATTATCATTAGAGCTCATTTGTGTTAGCCGCTCAAATGAGCTGGCAATGGCTTTGAGCACAATGCTCATTATTGCGTCATTGAAGACTGACGTAATTACGCGGGACTTACAAACAGGTGCTTTGCTTGTGTGTTTTAAAATGGAGGGATAATGTACAATCTTCTTGATTCTTTAACAATGTCTGCCATCACTCATTTAAGCACACATGGCGAGAACACATTAGTGTTATGGACGGTAAAACACTACAATTAAAGATGTCATCGTAAGACGGATGAAGTTTAAAAGCTTTGTTAGAAAGATGGTTCACTCGAAATGTAAAACTTGCTGTTAATTTACTCACCCTTAGGCCATCTAAGAATCTTTTTTATTAGTAGAATTTTTTTTTTCAGAAACTGTGGACCTTGGTGATTCTTAAAATGCAAGTCAATGGCTAACAGCACTTTCAGAGTAAAAAAAAAAACATATACAGGCAAAACAAAATTAATAGATGATAGATTCCTGATAATATAGTACGTTGAGGACTGATCTTACAGTTTCAGCAAACTTTACAGCAAAACAACAAACATACGACCTAAATGTGTTGCTTTTCTTTTCTAATTAGTGATCACTTTTGGGGGGTTGGGCAATAGTTGGATCTTAGGCTGTTTCTCAATATGTGTTCTTCAGAGGTCTTGCGTCCTCATGTTCTCGTGTAACATCATCATCAGCTGCCAAAGTTCAGTTCCAATACTCAAGACCGCAAAAACAGAGGACGCGTGAAACTTCCCGGATGTGTTCTTGATATCGAGGATGCACCGATGCAGACTTGAGCACCGATCTCGCTCTAGAAGTCCCAGAAGTCATTGCGACTGGAAGTGGGAAGCTCAGCATTTTATTTAGATTTATTAATTTATTAAGTTCAGAGATATAAGTTATTTACCTCAGGAGTTTCCCTAAATGAAATGGTGAATATAAACATTACCATGGACATCTTAACAAAGGAATAAACACTTTAAGGGTGTTTGTTTGCTGAAATTCGTATTAAAATCAGTTTTATTTATATTGTGCAACATTATAAAGGGGAAAAACAATAAATCGTTGTATGAATGCTGTAATGTTAAAATAATTTTCCATTAAAAACGTGTGAAGGTCACGTGACCATCAGGAAAAACTCTGCATCTCATTTCTCACAGGACGCGTTCTCTGTTCTCGTGGTCTGCCGAGTTCATTCTTCCAAGGACACCTGGCAAGACCGGTCTCCACAAGAACGCAAGTCCGTTCTCTGCGTTCTTGGAATTGAGAAACCTTAGTGTGTGTACTCTCCTGGCTAAATAACCAATATCTCTGTTTATCTGTGCACTGACAATTAATTTTTTAAGATGGAAATGGTTAAAATCAAGGGGTCTCCTAGACAAAATATTGGGAACGTATACAGTGATTTTGTAAAATGTTTACTTTAATATGTGATATGACTACACAGTGTTGACTATTAAATTGAATTGAGTAGAGGCTTAAACCAAGAAACATTATTTTATATCTTGCAGCTCAACAAGCAGACACTGTTCTAGTGTTTAAAGGGATAGTACACCTAAAAATAAAAAAATGCCTTATTATTTACACTTTTTCTCAAGTAATTTCAAAACCTTATAAGTTTTTTTTTATTTTGTTGAACACTAAAGGTGATATCCTGAAGAAAGCTGAAAACCTGTAACCATTGACTTCCATAGTAGGAAAAAAAAAACAAATACTTTGAAAGTCAATCTACCCAGGCTCATTATGGATACGTACCCCTGTATACATTTTTGAAGAGCTTGAAATGCGTCCCAGGAGTTACGTTTTTTTTTTTTTTTTGCAGTTTTTGCTTTCATGAATCCACCAGAGGCCACTGTGTTTCCTTTTTTAGACCTCAAATTTCACTCACTACTGCCATTCGTGCCTGCTGTTTGAGCGTAAATGCACTAAAGGCTGCTGTCGACTGACCGACCAAACCCTTCACCCACCTCCTTCTCTAAACCCAACCGATAGTGTTTTCAAAAGCACAGATTGACCTCCCACCACCTTTCTTAAACCCAACCAGGGTGAGCAATGCTTCTCACAGGTTTGAAATATACTGGATTGAAACACACACACACACACACACACACACACACATA
>CAIGQZ010016425.1:15478776-15491982 GCA_903798205.1 Danio tinwini
CGATGTTACTGGCTGGTGAGCAGGAGGTGGTGTTGGAGGTGCTGGTGTTCGATGTTACTGACTGGTGAGAGGGTGGGGGGGTGTTGGAGGTGCTGGTGATCGATGTTACTGGCTGGTGAGCAGGAGGAGGTGCTGGTGGCTGATGTTACTGGCTGGTGAACAGGAGGAGGTGTTGAAGGTGCTGGTGGTTGTGAAGTACTTGAGGTCTTCATCAGACACGCACCATCTATCTAGCAGAGCTCGAGAGATGGTTAGGCGTGCCACCAGTTTTAACAGCTCCTTTATTTTCTCCACTGCCTTATCAAGAGCACCTAATAAACAAAAAGTGTATATAATATTAAACATGAAAATGTATTATTGAAAAACATTTCTCATGAAAGTCAAAAGCTTGGTAGATTTTCATTACAGTTTTGTGCAATTCTAAAAGCTACAATATGACTGTAAATTGTTGGTTAAATTATTGTATTGAATTTGTTTTTAACTGTAATTATCTTTGCTGTCCCCTATTAGTGTATGTGAACATTCCCTAACATTGAAAATTTTGTCTCCATAAATGAGCTGTTCACCCCAGTTTAGCAATTCTATCATAATGCAGTCACCCTCAGGTTTTTCCAAGCCTGTATTAATTAATTTATTTATTTTTCTGAACACTACAGAAGAATAATTGGGTATTTTGAAGAATTACAGTAAACAAATAGACAATGAACACAATTTACTACTATAATTGATGAATTACTGACATTCTTTCAAATATGCCTTTGTGATAAAATGGCGTGAGTAAATATTGTCAATTTGAATTCTGAACTTTCTCTTTGATCAAAGATACATGATACAGGTGGTTAAATCATAAAAGAATAATTGAGTGTTTTGAGAAAATGCCAGAAATGGTTGGTTCAGGTAGTTTAAGTGGAACTGATGACAATAATTAAATGTTATAAGTGGGTTTAAATGTACTTATGGGATGCATTTTAGCGGCATCATTTATACAACACATTACTAATGCTCCACAACATAACTTTGCTCATAATTTCATACAGCTAAAACAAAATGTAATATACTTTTTGTTAAACTAACAATTAATTATTGTGATATCATTGTTGACAGTGGTCTTTTTTTTATTTATTGTATTAATGTGCTGCACTCACCCGGAGGAGGGCGGCTGTTGTTGCCCTGCATGGCAGCACCACATCAACACACCATTTCAACGGGTTCCTCCTGCTGCTCATAACAGACCATATTTTTTGCCATCCTCGTCTGGCGTGATTTAACCTCTCCCCAGTTGTTCCATGAAAACCTGGAAGGCACAGCCTGTGGCGTAAGAAATTTACAGTCGGACTGTGCATGTACGCAAACTTCATCCTCCGTGAAGTGCATAGCACACACAAAAGTGCTGCCCTTCCTCACAATAAATTCCACCCCTCATCTCTCCGAATAGCCCAAATCCAACGTTCTTTTTTGAATTAGTACAAACGCATATGCTGCAAGATTGGTTACTTACATCCGCCATTGTACTTTGCTTCTACCAGAACAAAGTTTTTCCTACTTCCGGTTTCGATCGCCATTGTTTGAAATAGGCCTATTGACTGTTTTAATTGGCCATATTAAAGTCACACGTAGTCTTTACTCACAAAAATAGCCAACTGTTCCATGGTGTAAAGTTGATAGTTAATAATTTATTTTATTAAATAATACAGTAAAAACAACAATATTATGAAGTGTTATTACCGTTTAAAGTAAGTTCTGTATGTCAGTTTAATGCGTTTAATGTAAAATGTAATGAATAACTGATTATTTGGCATCATTACTCCAGTTTTCAATGTTACACGATGCTTCCGAAATCATTTAGCTATCATAATGTGCTGATTTATTATCATCAAATATTGATGCTAAATTGCCAGTAATGGAGTGGTGCAGGATGACAACAAAACAGTTAAAAAATGATTCTTCCATTGGTCCCCTCAAGATTTTCCAATGCGGTGTTAACAATTGGGGTTTTCAGTTCATGAGTAAACTAACATCTATGGTAAACAACTTGACAGTGCTCATAATAACTTGACTTCTAGTTGATCATTTGTTATCAGAAGTGGCTTATATGAAAGGCAAAGACCTCAAGATTATGCTTATTTTACCTAAATAAAATATGATCATGCCTTTAATTTATTATATAAAATGATTTTTAATTATTTAATTAGGACAGTAAGGTCTGGCTTTGTGTAGACAAAAGTCTTGTCACTTAACAGAAATAATACAGTATAACTACAGTATAAAATATAAAGTCAAGGTGCAGTGGAAATTGAATTAATATTGTGTATGACTCCTATGAGTTGGAGGACTGCATCCATACATCTCTAATTGTATTAAGAAAGTCATCTGAAATGGCAAAGAAAGTGTTCTTGCAGGACTCTCAGAGTATATCAAGATTCTTTTTATTCATTGTCAATGCCTCCCCCTTCATCTTACCCCAGACATGCTCAATAATGATCATATCAAGTGACTGGGCTGGCCAATCCTGGAGCACCTTGACCTTCTTTGCTTTCAGGAACTTTGATGTGGAGGCTAAAGTATGAGAACGAGCACTATCCTGCTGAAGAATTTGCCCTATCCTGTGGTTTGTAATGTAATGGGCAGCACAAATGTCTTGACACCTCAGGCTGTTGATGTTGCCATCCACTCTGCAGATTTCTTGCACGCCAACATACTGAATGTAACCCAAAACCATGATTTTTCCTTCACCAAACTTGACTAATAGCTGTGAGAATCGTGGGTCCATGCGGGTTCTAATAGGTCTTTTGCAGTATTTGTGATGATTGAGATGCAGTTTAACAGATAATTCGTTGGAAAAAGCTACCCTCTGCCACTTTTCCAAATGATTAACTAGAAGTTAAGTTATTTATTTGTTGCTTTTACAACTGGGATGGATGACAAGACTTTTGTCAGGTTGTGTACAATATAGGTTTGACACACTTGCATGTATGTTGTTGTTAACATTTGTGGTGGTAGTCTATATGGTTTATATATTGTGTAGATTCAGTATTTGTGAGAAATGTTTACCACATACATTATTTTATTCATTAGATTAAAACCGCACTGGTAAATCTTGAGTGAAAGCATGTGTAAATATTCTGCAGTGTTTTGACATAATCTGTCCATAATCCCATTTCCAAATTCAATTCAGAAGCAGTTCTGTCGCAGTATAGCGTGACTTTACATGCTATCGATCGTCAGACTGCCACAATTTATCAGTGCCAAAGATCTCCGATGTAAAAGGGGGTAATGGACAACGGGAAGACAAGTGAGCAAGCGAAAACAGTCAAAGAAGGAGGGAGTAAAAGAGACAGGAAAAAGTGAAAGACAAAATTAAAGTTAGTGAGTGAGAGAATGAGCGAGTGAATAAGTCTGCAGTGGTGTGAATGAAGAAGAGGCCGGCAATCTCTCAGCCCACGCCTTTGTAGCTGATGTGATCTGACAGGGCAATAATTCCAGCACTGCTGACTCTCCCAATGCAGTCTAACCCTCAATCCCGTACACTGACTCCACTTTAAAAGAGGGCTTAACTTGCCAAATAAAAGTAGCATTGAGTCTGGAGGAAATGGCCTCTATTGTCTCTGACATTATTGCCGTGGAGCCGGTGCCATGTTCAGACGAATGTAGTGGAAAAGTGTTTCCAATCGTTCGGCTATAAACGGCACTAAGTATTGTTCCATGAGAGAGTGGGAGAACTTAAAAATAAACCTCCAAAAACTGTTTCTCTCGCTTACGGAGATAAATTGGCAGCCATTAATTCATTCGCTTTTAAACATTACCTAGCCCTGCTCTCAAACAAAGCATCTGCTACCTGGCTGACTGGTGATTGTCGCATTAAAATGTTGGCGGGTTTGAATTGTGAGCTCTTGTTCGCTCGCTAATTTGCTGGACTAAACGAGCCGCATTCAAACTCGGCTATCGCTTTGTGATGAAAAATAATTAGCTTGTCCCTCATGAATGCCTTAAAGGCCCTGCTGTCTGCACCATCTCCATGGCTGGCTGATTTTTAAATGTCAGATGACTTCACAAACTCAGTAAATAGCATTTATGTAGCTAGCTGTTGTATAGAAAGTAACTTTGTAGTGTCTGTGTCTTTCTGGATACTGACTGACGAGATGACTTCATTATAAGTAATAATGTCAGGGCTGGTAAAATCTTGGGGTGATGAATCTTTTCGGCTGGCCGTCTTCAGATCAAGTGGAAACATTATTCACCGTGATGAAACCGCAATCTGACTTAAATTTATTTGCGCATTAATCTCCGCTGCCTCATCAAACTCTGCATAATGGCATAAATAAACTCATTTCAGTAATTTAATTCCTGTAATTTATGTCATCTAGTGATGTGATATGTCATCTGAATTACAAGAAAGTTTGCCATAATGTATAAGAGAGCTCTAAGAGCAAAACAAATGTCAAAATGCACACACAAAATATAAATGTACATATAGTTATATAATAATAATAATAATAATAATAATAATAATAATAAAATAATAATAATAATAATAATATATTTTTAGAGATGCCCTATATTTTCATGGGCATGTCAGCATTAGCTAATAAATGCTTATTTTTATCATGATCATTATTGATCCAACATGAATAAATCATTAAATTTCTTTCAAATGATGTGAGTCATTGCACACAGCATTTTAAAGGAGCTTATACAAGAGGGAAGACAAGATGTTGGAGTTTTGCTGCAGTTTTTTATTTGTAAGTGGCTTTGCAAAAAGAAAGATCTAAATGTTTACTAGCAGTTTCCTTGTTTTCTATTCAAGTTTGTATGCAAAACTTGTCTACTGTGTTCATTTGCATTTTTTTTTTTGTAATCAGTCTCAGAAAAATTCATATCAAGATTTAGCTTTTTCTGCCTACACATCGGTTTACAAGCTTTCAAATATAAATAATTATGAGTTAAAATTTACATTATATAAGCATTCAGATTTTGTAATATTTTACCTGCAGTACAGTATATAGCATACCTGTCAACACTGGGATGTAAAAAATACGGGACAACAATTAGCTTCAAATGATAGAATACATAGCAAACATTAGAAAATATTGACAATAAAATAAAAAGTCAAGGCCTATTAAAATCAATGGCCTATACAGAAATTAAATCAAGTTATAAAATCTTCATTTTTTTTATTCGCTGTATTTAAATATTGATTAAAGTTACTATAGTTTAGGGATGCACTGATATGGATTTTTGGGCTGATATTAATAATGTAATGTGTATTTATATAGTGCATTTATTGTGTATGGCCATACACCCAAAGTGCTTCACAATCATGAGGGGGGTCTGAAAGAAAATGAAAGTGAAAATGAAAGAAATAAGAACTGAAACCAGCTTAAACGTGTTACAGTAATGTACATATGTACAAACATATAATGTCCAAAAAAGCATTTAGAGAGGTGTTTTGACAGTTCAGAGCCACTGTACAAACTAAACGCTAAATACAGAATTACTTTAGAAAATGCGGCATAAATTTGTCCCATTTGGCGTTTCAGATTCTTTTGAACACATGTAGGTGCTGCTTGTCAATCAGACAACGCTTCTATGTTCATTATTGCTGTCAATTGTGGGAAAAATGTATGATAAACTGATCAAACCTGATCAAACTGAATACAATCTTACATCAATAACACATGGCAAACAACGCGTTGATAATAATAGATAATCATATTAGATTACAAACAACCCAAGGAGTTGCTTAGCACGTGTGCATCGCTGCTATTATGTTTACACATGTAATACAATTACATAATCTATCGGCTTAAAGATATCGGCCTAATTTTGACATCGGAACGATAATGATAACAGTAAAAATAGCCTTTATCGGCCGATAACAATATGGCCGCCGATATATAGTGCATCCCTACTATATTTATTTAGTGAAGAGTAGCAAATGAATCTCTCATTTTGTTTTGTTTGATAACAGAGGTGTCACTGTAAGAATGCACAGATCTATAGGTTAAGGAAAGCATTCGATCACTTTAGTAACTGTTTCTGCTCATTTAAGAGAAATTTAGTTGTGTTTAAAATAAAACACGCAGGATGGATATGTTTGCATATTATTATTGTTTAAGCACAAAATCACAAAGTGTCCATTTTCGCTCCTCTTTGTGTAATCTGATCTGGGAACAGTTTATCACACAGAGCATGATTGTCAGTCAGCATTAATACAAGCAGTCTCTGATTTAGAGATTGGATACACTCTCAGAAATAAAGGTACACGAGCTGTACCAAAAAAAGGTACACATTTCTACTTAAAGGGTACATATTGGTACCTCAAAAGTATATATTAGTACCTAAAAATTTTAAGAGGAAGACTTTTGTACTTTTAAAGTACTAATATGTACCCTTAAGGTATTAATATGGACCTTTAGGTACAAATTTGTACCCTTTTAAAAAGGTACCACCCCAGTGACAGCTCGCATACCTTTTTTTTTTTTTGAGAGTGTAGAAAGGGAGACGATCGACTCACTGCTTTAATGGAAAGAAAGTGAATACAGACGTTTATATATTCATTGCAACATGCTATTAAGCCAAAATAAATTCAATTCAATTCATCTTTATTTCTATAGCACTTTTACAATGTAGATTGTGTCAAAGCAGCTTCTCATAGAAGATTATAGTAAATTGAAAGTATCAGTTCAGTTTACAGAGTTAAAGTTCAGTTTATTTCAGTTCAGTGCGGTTTAATTGTCACTGCTGAATGTCCAAACACTGAAGAGCAAATCCATCAATGCGCAGCCCCACAAGTCCTGAACAATGCAAGCCAGTGGCGACAGCAGCGAGGAAAAAACTTCACCAATTGGTGAAAGTGAAGGATAAAAAAACTTGAGAGAAATCAGGCTCAGTAGGGCACGACCATTTTTCCTATGGCCAAACATCTTTTGCAGAGCTGCAGTCTAGGCGTCAGAGGCTGGAGAACGCTGGACGTCCATCGTGGAGAAGCTGCAGGTGGTAGAGGTCACCAGCTGGTGTACAGGCTGGCCCTTCAGGATCAATGCGAGGACTCGTCTGTCACTGGAGTCTTACAGGAATCAGTCTCATGCTCTCCACTCCTAAACCAAAAAGCACAATTCTTTTGAATAGCTCTTGCAATTATATCACATTTGAGACTATATACTTTTCAAAGAAAGATTACTGGAGAAACATAGCAGGATAGAATCATAAAATCCGGGCAAAAAAAAAATCTGGAAGGTTGACAGGTATGATTTTGTGATATTTGAATTAATGTATCGGTTTAAATAAATCAGTCATGAAATCTATTCATGAAGGGAGTACGACATCAGGTAGTTCTTGAGAGCTCCCCGTGGTAAAGGAAGAAAGGGAGAGAAGGGGTGGATGGGGGGTTTCTTTGGAAAAAGAAGATAAGGGAGTAATTTTTTGTTAGGCTACTTATAGTGAGTTTGGATTAATTTTATTGGCTAACTAATGATTGTAGATGAGAGACCAGCTGCGGTCAATCATATCCGTGTTCCTCTCGAAATTAGTTTGTGAAACTTCACTTAGCCACTTATAAACAAATTATATTGCACCCACAGAATGGGAGTAGAAACATAGTTTGATGATTAGATTTAAACTACTGTATTTATATATGCATTTTTACGGAGGCCCGGAAGGGACGTGATGGTGGGAAAAAAAACTGAGTGGGAGAAAAAAAAATGGGTGGGAGAAAAAAACAGTGATGGGAAAATAGATATTTTTAAAAGTTTTTGCCTTCTCTCGCAAACATTGCGTTATCTCGCAAAGATGTTTTTCCACAAACACTTCCTGTTCACTTCATACATGTCAACTCTCCCATTTTTTCCTGTATTATCCTGTATTTTACCATTCTAGCTGCTATCATCTTATCATTCAGTATTTTCTCATATTTCTCATGTATTTTTTAATTTGAAAGTATGCTGAAATTAATATAAAAATGTCTGCATTCACCTTCTTTCCATCAAAGCTTTGCGTCGAACTTCACCCTTCATATGCAACCTCTGAATCAGTGAATGCATGCATGAGCCAATGACTCGTATAAGAGCTGACTGACAGACGCGCTCCGTATGATAAACTGATCCCAGATCAGCTTCTGTACACGCCATTTAAAGAGGAGTGAAAGTGCAGGAAATGTTGGGATGTTCGGGTGTATGTTTAAACAAGACAAATACTCTTAATAATATGTAAACATGTCCGTCCTGTGTGTTTTATTTTAAAAACAACTAATGACAAACTAATGCACAAACAGTTATGAGTAATGGAATACTTTATATACTTTCACATTATAGTAGCAGTTTCTCATTCCTTCCAACAACTGCAAATGCTTTTGGACATGCATCAACTGCTTTCATACATCTCTCTGCTGTTTAATAACATTATTATTTGCTCATGTCATGTCAGTCAAAATTAACTAAACTTGTGAATGCTGAATGGTCATTCCATATAAAACTAATAGTCCTCATTTCATTACTTGAGTCATTACATACTAAATTGTTGAACTAGTTGTCAAAATCTGTCAAGTAAATTTTATAAACAAATTTAAAACTTTTTTTTTTCCCTGAAAACTTCTAAATTGAACAATGTGTAGATTCAACAGCTATGTTGTAGGTTCAGTTCCAATATGTACTGCAATATTGTTTACAGTTGTGCACAGCTCTACCCAAAGGAAGTTTGTTTGTTGTAAATAAGGGTGTATTTATTATTTTGCTCAATGTTGTGAATAAATTATAATTGCAAAGAGCATCTTGCAGTACAAATGTGAAACATACATATTCAGTGTCTCAAATACCTCACTAAATACAGTAACGTCTAACTTTACTGTAATTTTCAAATAGCTGTGCAAAAAGTATATAGCAATGTATTGAGCATTTTCTGGAAGTGTCACCAAAATCTGACTTTTTTTGCATTAGAAAAAAAAAGGTACAGAGTAAACTGTCAGAATGAAAACATGACAAATCAATTAGACTATTTAGTTCATAAACAATGGTGTCAGGACTTTTCATCTTGATGACACCAACACTTTCATTGACATGAACACTTGTTTTTGAAGAATGAGCTATCCATTTTAAGCAAGTGACACACTTTTGCATGTTATCAACTAGGTTTTGCAGTTTGTGCTAATTGTTTTGAGAAATGCATTAACTGTTGTGCAAATGTAAATAGTGTTGTGAGAAACGCACCAAAGTGATTGAGAAAAACTAATAACAGAGGTGTCACTTTAAATGGTGTGTACAGAAGCTGATCTGGGATCAGTTTATCATACAGTGCGCGCCCATATATGTCACACTGGTAAGGAAGACAGATGGTTCCCTTTTCACAAGGTTTATTTAAAGGTATCATACAATATCACACAAGCAGTATGTAGAGTGCTAGCGATCATGCTCTAAGCACTGCGGGTATGAGCTTGGGTATTGAGAGCTCGCTAGTGTAGCTTGCTGTAAACGCAGCAGGTGATCACGGGGACATACAGTTCATCAAGGGGACGGAAGATCCCAAGGGAAACCCCACACAAGCCTTCGCCTTGTTGAACACAGTGAGAGGGATAGAAGTGGTTAGCGTCCAAACCTCCATAGGTGATGACAAGACATACAGTTCATGAGAGTGAATACAGATCTTCAGTCAATGTCAGATAAGTAAATACACTCCCCTTTATTAGTGCAATGTACACAAAGACTCAGAAGGAACATCCATGGAAGACGAGAAGACAAGGGAGCTTGGAGGAAGACAACCATCAGACTTCAATACCGACCGATGAGTGAACGGAGGAAGTGAGTTTATATAGTGTCCTTGATTATAATGAGACAGGTGCAGATCGTTAGAACTCCGGGGAAGGTTCACATGATTGGTTGGGACTGGTTTGAGGTGGTGATCTATGATTGGGTGAGCAGGAACAAGCCGGGGATGTGACAGTAGGGGAGAGCGGGGCACAAAGTAAAGCCGCGGTCACACTGGGTTTTTCTCCCCATAGACTTTCATTTATACGCACGCGAATGCATCAGACCGTAAACGCAGGGTCATGCGTCTGAGTTTCGCAGGTTGCTGCGGTGCAAAGTTCAAGCTTGGTGAACTCTGACCTGCGAAATCGCATCACGACTGCGTGAGACCAATCCAGGATCAAAACATGACCTCTCTGAACATGACCCCTCTCTGAACAAAAATTTAAAACATGGAGCAATTGCTCGCTTTTTTAATATCTATTCATCTTGTTAAATCCACCCTATTTCGCAGTACCGTACGACAGAATTTCGCATGCTCAAACTCTAGTGTGACTTCGGCTTAACTCTGACCTGCGAAATCGCATCACTTGTCTGCGTGAGACCAATCCTGGATCAAAACATGACCTCTCTGAACAGAAATTTAAAACATGGAGCAATCGCTCGCTTTTTTTAATGTCTATTCATCCTGTTCAATCCCGCCCCTTTTCGCAGCGCCGTACGACAGAATTTCGCAAGCTCAAACTCTAGTGTGACTTTGGCTTAACCCTTTTTGGTTTTGGTCAAATAATGAACAAAGTAATAGGGTTAGACAAACCTTTTTTTTTACCAACAACACATAAGCCTCTCCTACAAATGAGGACTGGAATTATGATCGCCAGACCTATGGCTTCTGTGCAGTATTGCCAAAAGTGCCAGGAGTAAAAATGTTACTATTTACCCCACCTGCGGGACAAGTTGTAACAGACAAGGGGTTAGTTGTAACACATGCTTATAAAGGCAGATTTTACACCATTAATTTAAATTCAGTTTACTTTAAATAGTAGCTATATTTCCTCAGTAATTGGCTCATTTCTTTTTTATTCTACATAGCACAGTATGTTTATTTGTTTATTTTGTTTATTGGATAAACACATTTGAATGAATTTGCATTATTATACATTTATCAATTATTATACAATGCATTTATTTGCATTATTAGCAGTAAAATATTTTTTTTCTATTAAAACAATATTTTCTATTAAAAAAACAACTTTTTTTTCAAGTTTTCAACATTACACTCAAAATTAAAAAAAAAATTGTGTTAGTTTAATTGGTGTCCAACAGTGTGTGGCTTAATTGTAACACCTTGTTACAACTAACCCCGCTAAGTCATGTTTTACTCAAAACTGAGTCACTGTGTTTTATACATCTTTTGAAATGGTTTCATCTTTTAGCCTAGAAGACAGTGATCACAGCAATATATGATAATTTTGTTGTTTTTCAACAAAAAAATATTGACTGTAACAAAAAATACTTTTATGCTGCAAAAATGGTTTCTCCTGTGTTTCTCATCCAAATTTCCCCAGAAATGTAAAAAAAATTGTCAGGAAGACGTCTGCCAACACTGTGGTGAAAACTTCGGAAGCATGCCATGGTTAACCCTGAGCAAATACCTTAAAACTCTGTGTTACATTTAACCCAGCGTTAATTTGTGCCCCGCTTTCCCTTATACATCTGATTCAGAGGTTGCATATGAAGGGGGACGATCGACAATGGAAAGAAATGGAATGCAGACATTTTTTAAATTAATTTCAGCATGCTTTCATTCATTCATTCATTCATTCATTTTCTTTTCAGCTTAGTCCCTTTATTTATCCAGAGTCGCCACAGCGGAATGAACCGTTCCAGCCGCAACCCATCACTGGGAAACATCCACACACACTCATTCACACTCATACTCTAGGGACAATTTAGCTTACCCAATTTACCTATACCTCATGTCTTTGAACTGTGGGGAAAACCGGAGCACCCGGAGAAAACCCACGCGAACGCAGGCAGAACATGCAAACTCCAAGCAGAAATGCCAACTGACCCAGCTGAGGCTCGAACCAGCGACGTTCTTGCTGTGAGGCGACAGCACTATACTGCGCCACTGTGCCGCCCTCAGCATGTTTTCAAGATTACAAATACATGAGAAATATGGGAAAAGACCTAATGATAGGATGATAGCAGGACAAAATGGTAAAATATTGGAGAATCCCGGCAAAAATGGGAGGGTTGACATGTATGAAGTGAACAGGAAATGTTTGTGGAACAACAGTTTTGCGAGGGAACGCAAAACATCTTTGCAAGAGAACTTTTTTTTCCTCCACCCGTTTTTTTTTTTTTTTTTTCTTCCACCTAGTTTTTTTCCCACCATCACGTCCCTTCCGGGTCTCCGTACATTTTACACAGAGTTAACATACAGTTTTATTTTGCTTCAAGGTGTGTCCACACTTATAGTTTAGCATTCATCATACACATTCCAAAGTCTGTATTAAATTGTATTGGGCAACATGACAATTAAAACCAGATTTGCGTGAGCATTCTGTCCTTTTTATAGTCATGTCCTTTTTGTCACATATGATGGTTTTGGTTTGTTTAGATGCATTTAGTTCATGTTGTCCCTTGTCCACCTGTTTGAGCTGCACCAGGGCTTAGGTGGCAGCATTTTTATTCAAATGAACCACACTAACAGAGCATTTCAATTATACTGACAGAGCATATCTTATAGTATACATTAGTTATTCAAATGTTTTTTAAATAGCTCTTATGTAAAGTGTTGTGTTTGTATTTATGATTAATTTATGTAGCACCATTGTCCTGCGAGACACAACGTTTCGGTCCTCTGTACTGTATGTCCATGTAGCGGAATAACAAAAAAAAAATTAGCAAAAGAGCTTTTTTAATCAAACCAAACCCAACAAGTGTTAACATGTATAATAGTAGTGATAACTAATTCTAATAAGATAAATAAAGATTTAATTTAATAGTTTAGACGCTGTTGTTAATTGTTATATCCAAAGCAAAAAAGAACAGTGCAAATAGTTTTTTAATTTGAATGGACTATTGTAATGAAGTTCACGGCCACCTGGCCGCCGGGAAGAAGGAGGCGGAGAACCGACGCTGGTTTAAATAAATATTTATTAATAAAAGGGGACGGCAGCTCCTCACGGAGACTGCCGTCTAAATCAAAACAAAAGGACGGCAGCTCCTCACGGAGACTGCCGTCAAACTGAAAGCAAAAGTAAAACATGTCCGGGCCCGGTCCTCTCTCCCTGTCCTCTGCCATCGTTCCTCCTCTAATAGTCCAGAGCTCCTTCCGTGGGATTGAAGGCAGGTGCGCGCCACAGGTGCATCTCATCTGTGGCGGGCCTCGTTTCGCTCCCACGGCTCTCGGCCACGCCCCCTCGCCACATTCAGCTGCAAGAAATAGAAACTGTTTCTAAAA
>CAIGQZ010016425.1:15517314-15527664 GCA_903798205.1 Danio tinwini
ATAGATAGATAGATAGATAGATAGATAGATAGATAGATAGATAGATAGATAGATAGATAGATAGATAGATAGATAGATAGATAGATAGATAGATAGATAGATAGATAGATAGATAGATAGAGTCACGTGGCTCTTTAAAAAATTAATTTGCCAAAAAATAACTGAAATGGCTCTTTGCTAAAAAAAGGTTCCCGACCCCTGATCTAGAATTCCATGCACTATATACTGAGTTGGGCTAATACAGACATCACATTTCTTCTTTTGCAGCATGTACAATTTGAGAAATGTTCATAAAAAACATGTAATATTGGTAAAAAGCTGTATATTGCAATAATTTAGCATCTACTATTATTTTACAATAATACTCTATTATTTTACAATACTTTTGCATAGTATAACATTTACATTGAAATAAATACCACTTAATGAAATCAAAAATAAAATAAATTTAATATCACACATTAAATAAAGTCATGAATAAGAAACTGCTAAATATGTTTGATTTGAGATTTTATTCTATCTATCTCTTTTTCTTATATGCAAAGTATAAATTTCTCTGTCAAGAGTCGGATGACACATGCAGTGCTAGTAATGTTCAGATGCTGTTTGCTGTGGGCTCTCCTGTGGTAAATGTATCTCAGCTAAATTAAGAAACATCCGCCTCATGCTATACTTCCTTCCTGAGCATTCTGAAACAGAGAAGCTAATGAATCAAGGATCTTTGTTTTGGGTATCAGATATCAATGGGCTCTCGGTCAATGGAAAGTTATTTTGGGACTAGGTCAGATATTTTCAGATCAGGTGAATGAACAGCAGAGGAAAACACAGGATTGAGTGGCATCTCGTAAAATGTCAAATTAAAGGCATAGTTCACCTTTAGATCAAAATAGTGTCACCATTTTATAACCCTCCTTATATTTTTTTGTTTCTTTCTGAGTTTTTGTTTTCATACTATGGATGTCAATGGTTGCAGGCTTACAACATTCTAAATATCTTTTTTTGGTTTCAACAACAACAACAAAAACTCATAACAGTTCAGAGTAAATTTAAATCTGTAGGTAAACTGTGCCTTTATGTTCATGAAGTGAATAAAGTTGCATACTATTATCTAACCAAAAAATACAAAGGCATGTCAATTATATATTTTTCTCAAAAAAAAGAATAAATAAAAAAATTCAATACCAAAGATACTGAAATAGCTAAGACAGAATCAGTTTGATCATAGAGCATTTTTTTTCACCTACACACCAGTTCCTGATTCACCCTGATTACACACACAAAGCTGAAAGCTCATGATGGACTGATTACTAGAGCTGCATCTGAAATTGCATACTTCCTTATGGCGCATGTAGTACCCCAAGTTCCATTCATACTACTGAGATTCATATTGTATAGAACATACTTTTCTAATGGCCGAGTAATATGTTTAAATTCAATTGCAGTACCGAGTAAGCGATTTTAGAAGCAGCCTATAGGACTATAAACCACCTCACTCAAACACACTCTTTGCTGAGTCTTGTTAAACTGTAAGTGAGCATTACGAAGTGTTTCCTTGTCGTGCCATGTTTTTTGACATTTGCTTTTTTATTGCTTTATATTATTTTTGCTGCCTGTCATGAGCGCTTGCCTGTACTCTGACTACTCTTTTGAATTATCTGCATGCTCCCCAACAAACATTTGTTTGTCTGATTACCATTGAAAGACGTCCCTTCGTCACGTCACGTCATGGTTGAAAAGTAGTTACAAAATAAAAATCCAACCGACATCTTTTTTCTTCACAGTTCCTGCACGTCGAAATATGTCATGTTCTGGACGTTTGTGCCATATTTAGGTTGTTTATAAGACATGTTGCTGCATAATTTAAGTGTTTCAATAGCCCAATTATACATATAAAATAATCAAACTTAATATTTCAAGCTGTAAAATGCAATCAGGTCCGATTTCAGTCCAGTTATACCTGACCATCTTTATGATATTGTAATCACGTGTAAACCGTAAATAATACATTACTTGAGAATGCAATAGTGTTACAATTAAGCAAATGATTAATTGTACATATAGCAACATGGTAACAGATTTACATCACTGTTAAACAGACACATCTAATAAGAATAAAACAACAACACAGAAATATGGACAACACAAGTGAAATGTTATTTTAGAGTCTTTTATTTCTATTGTCCTTCTCTTCCTGGAACGTGCTTGCTGTGTTCCTGCATAGCTGCATCTCTTTCTATGTTTGTAACATCTGGACTCACTTTACAGCATCTGAGGTAGGAGAATACGATTTTGTATGATACTAAAACTAAGAACTTACAATAGATCAAGAATTATTGTCATGTTTCATCAATGAACAGCAATGCGCAGAGTAGTATCTGATGTCAATACATACACATTCCCTACTACTCATCATTTTCCTAGTGCCCATATTTACATATTTACCCATATCCACAGGTTTGTAACTGGCAAAAACTGTCATTCAAGGCTTACACTGAAATTATAATTTAATTAAATATTTTCAGTCTGTACAAACATTTTGAAACATCTAAACTTTAAAACAGGCACGTCTATAGGGAAATACACAATGCTGAATGACAGATGAATCCAGAATTTAAATAGCATCAAAGACTGGGTTAATTGTTGGGGTAGTAAAATATATTTTCCTGAAATATTATGCAGAAATAAACACAAGCAATGCAAGATAAATATGTACCTGTTCATGACATTTTTACTCCGGCTTGGACAGAACATCCACCAACTCTGAACCTAAATGTGACACCAAAATCACAGTCAGAGCAATTCAAACAGACAGACAGAGGCACACATTCTGTTGCATTTCAAACTTACACAGTTCCAGTTCTTCTCTTCAGCTTTGATGGACACTTCACATGATCTCGCTCTCAGAATCCAGTCTCTTAACAGAACATGTAGACCTGTTGGAGACAGGGCAGTAGCCAACATCAGGCTTATGATGGCATTAACTTTTCTAGTTGCAATTATTTACTAAAGCTTTTATCAGTATATGCAGTAATAAGATCACAATATTCACCACAGGTATACAAACTACTTTATGTATTGATATATTTTATGCAAATGTAAAACAACTGAATTTAGTTATTCCGTTAAAGTCAACAGTAAGAAACAGACATTTATTGCAGTTACTATATAAATGTTAGAAAACAACTAAATTGTATTAGTTATTAACTTATAATGTATAATAAGACTATAATTAAGATAATTTTCAAGTAATGTCTGATGCGTGTCACAGGCCAGATTAACATATGAAATTATGAATGTGTGAAAATAAAGAGCAAGCTAAGTATTCCAGCACATGGTGAAATTTTGTTTTTAAAGCATCGCTTGACACTACAGGCTCTAGGTTTGCAAACATGAACTCAGAAATTCTGAAATATAATTTTAAGCATTCAGCAAGTTTCTCACCTACACTGGAATGTCCTCAGGAAGTGGGATGACAAAGGATTATTTCCACTGGAGACAATTCTACTTAGACAAACAAAACAACAGTGAGAAAGGCAGTAATGAAATAATTTAAGGTACAACAAATAAATAAATGCAATGCCTTATATGAATCTTCTCATGAAAGTCTTGAATTCAGCAAGACAAATTTGAACCTTAATGCAATTTTATGAAGTATAATAAAAAAAAAACTTTTTTTACAGGGTTTAGACTTTACCTGCTAAATCTCCACATGAACTTATTATACCTACATAAATATATACAACACTTTATGTTTACTGTAAAATAAAGTAAATAACGTTTTGGATACAGATTCATACATTCAGCTCTTATTGTTAATGACAGCCTATTAATGTAGGCTAAACAGAATCATTACTGGTATGGTAGTAAATGCTGAAAGACATATCTACAATAGAATGATACTGTATAGCCTTTTGTTAAAATTTATAATAAATTGGTCAATTATTATTATTAAAATGTTTCATTTCTACACTATTCCACTCCAAACTTACCTGAAATGGTCATTTGCAGCTCTGACTGAACACACAGCAGGTAGATGATGGACAGGGATGCTGGAAAATATGTTGACCAGCTGTCTTTGAGGACCAGTGTAGGAACCTCTGATAAACTGCATCATATTCCTGTAATAACATCAAATATTGCTCAAACTTGACTTACTTTTAGCATAACGGCTAATTTTGGCCTAATCAAAAACAACTCCACATTGCTGTTGACAATGTGCATCATTTATATCAGTTCCTTTGTGTAAAACTCGATAATATTAATAAATCCAAACTGTACTTACACGGAAGCAAAATTGTAAATTGTGCAACTTTCGCAACGTCCTCATACCCTCACGTGATGCTGGACAAAACAGGAAAAGATTTGAAAGCTACACTCTCTAGATATGATCCCGTGAGATTATGTTAGTCCTATTGCAAGATTTGTTAGAGTTTGGTGCAAAATGTTATTAGAAATAATAAAATTGCATTATGGTTTTAGAAACAGTGACTTTACAGTCACTTAACTGCACAGGGTACTTTATGAATGCAATTGTCATATGACAAGATGTAAATATGTATTTCATAAAGATAAATCGGTTTTTAATGGGTCTTGAGATGCATATAGTCTGTCCACAACCTTTTAAAACTCACTTGGGGCACGCATATAAATTAATTGCTGCAGTAAATACCCAGATGTAAGTGCAATACTTTTGCATATTTCATAATTTCAGCGAGGGTATATGATCGATGGACTATAAATGCACATGTAAATGACGTCACTTGTGGACCTAATCATGACATGGTATATATTGAAGTACA
This sequence comes from Danio tinwini, assembly GCA_903798205.1. NCBI lineage: Eukaryota > Metazoa > Chordata > Actinopteri > Cypriniformes > Danionidae > Danio > Danio tinwini. Next base: position 15,522,114 of record CAIGQZ010016425.1, read on the forward strand.
TGTACATAAAATTGTAAATACATGCAACCCCCATAGAATATAGACAGGTACAAATGCATACAAATGTAAATTAATGCATTTTAGGACATGTTTCATTAGGACATGTTTCACATGTTGCATCTGTGCCGTCCAGTCGCGACCACTTTTGTCCGGGAAGAGCACATCTCATTCAGACCATCAGTACACCATTGGTGCCATCGCAGTGCAACCCCTTTTGGCCAGGAAGAGCACGTTACGGTCCGACCAATGTTTGCTGGGTCCTCTCTGTCCCTGTTTTGACCTTTTGCCTAGCTGACAATTCTCTTAATAATCTGCATCTGGATTCTCAACTCCATTGAACCCCAATTCAGTACATCAGTATTTTATTGTTAGCATTGTGCTTGCAAATGTATCCATTTGCGTACAACAGGGGTGTCAATCTTAGTTCCTGCAGGCTGCAGCCCTGCATAGTTTAGTTGCAACCCTGCTTTAATATACTTACCTGTAGGTTTCAAACAGGACTGAAGGACTCAATTAGTTTGATCAGGTGTGTTTAATTAGGGTTGGAACTAACCTGTGCAGAGCTTTGACACCTGTGGCCTAGAGCAATTCAGCAATCCTAGATTGACCAACAATATTTACAAATGAATTTACTTCTAAAACAGCTGCCGCCAGACATGGAGACTGGCTGAATGAATAAAAAATAAATAAATGGGAGAGCTAAATAATAAATTTATTTTCAAATAGAACAAGGTGAAGTGTTTCTTTAAGTCAGTCTTAGAAATATAAACAAATTACTCAATCACTGTAGTTTTTTTTTCATACAAGGCATATTACATTACACCACCGATGTAGTAAGATCCAAGGTATTTAAAAGTATTTATGTTTACTGTATTCCAATCGGTCCTACATCCATGCACTTGTTCTGAGCAGGGACTAAATCTGCAATTCCTACACGGCAAGGAGGAGGAGGCTATGGGAGTAAGGCTTTTGCACTGCACTTGGGCAGTGGTCTTCTTTAAAAATAGCTGTAAATAATACACTAATACTGTGGCGAGGGGGCGTGGCCGAGAGCCGTGGGAGCGAAACGAGGCCCGCCACAGATGAGATGCACCTGTGACGCGCACCTGCCTTCAATCCCACGGAAGGAGCTCTGGACTATAAGAGGAGGAACGATGGCAGAGGACAGAGAGAGAGGACTGGGCCCGGACATGTTTTACTTTTGCTTTCAGTTCCTTTTGTTTTGATTTAGACGGCAGTCTCCGTGAGGAGCTGCCGTCCCCTTTTATTAATAAATATTTATTTGAAGTTCGTCGGTTCTCCGCCTCCTTCTTCCCGTAACTTTATTACAGTGGTGCCGAAAACCCGGGAGAAGGAGGGACACGTCGTCCAGTTGCCCTCGCCGCTGAGGAGGAGGGCGAGTGTTCGGGAGTTAACCCGAGTGGGGGAGAAACCCGTTCATCTGCCAGAGTGCCGGGGTGGCCTGAGGCTGGCGAGGAAGGATCTGCCTGCTGCCGTCTCCCAGCATGGGGAGGAGCAGGGGACGCGGGGCTCCCCACCGGATGGGAAAGAGCTGAAGGGAGCCATCCCAGAAAGCCCGGGGGGAGTCGCCGCGATCCGCCATGATGCCGAAGCCTGCGTCCTCCACCGAAGCGGGAGCGGAGCAGGAGATCAGAAATGCCGCCAGCCAGTCAGGAGAACCACCGCCGGACACCAGAAGACGGACGGGTGGATAGATTCCTCCACAGGGCTCCCAGCATGTCGTCACTTCTCTCAGTTGGTTGAGGACCGAGTGGCAGCGTGTCGGGAGAACCGAACCCCAATTTTTTTTATTTTTTTTTCCTCTCTCCCCTCTGTCTACTCTGTCTTTCCTCCTTTTTTTCTCCATCTCCTTTTCTCTCGGCCCGTCTCATATAGGTCTCGCGGGTGCTGTGGCGCCAGAAGACAGAGAGAGAGGACCGGGCCCGGACATGTTTCTCTGTCCTCTGCCATCGTTCCTCCTCTTATAGTCCAGAGCTCCTTCCGTGGGATTGAAGGCAGGTGCGCGCCACAGGTGCATCTCATCTGTGGCGGGCCTCGTTTCGCTCCCACGGCTCTCGGCCACGCCCCCTCGCCACAAATACACTTTAGTATTATTCAAAAGCTTTTTACTATAAATTACTATTGTATTTTAGTTGAATTACTGGTGTGTGGGACCTGTGCAGTGCTTTGAAACTGTTGAAATGTATCTAATTGACGTTTCATCTCTTGCTGCACTTTACTAACCCACAAGGGTGTTTAAACCTTTGAATCAAAATTCGAAGCAGTCACGTGGGTATAGGCGAAAATGAAGATTTGGATGTCACTGATCACGTGATTATGGTAAAACGAATTAAGCTCCAGTACACAGCTTCACTGTGAGATGTCTCTTTTTTTGATACATGCTTCGAAGTCTCTATTCACAACGTCACATCACTAGTCTTTTGGATTATCTGCATGCCCCGGTCTGTCCCTGTTTTGACCTTTGCCTGCCTGACAATTCTCTTAATAAACTGCATTTCTATTTTCAACTGCATTGTACCCAGACTCATTACATCAGTGTTTTTTATTTAGTGCTTATCTATTTGTATGTATCCATTTGCCTAGAACAATACAGCAATTCTAGATTGTTCACATGTACATCACATGTACATACTGTAAGTATTCACAGCCTTTGCTCAATACTTTGTTAATGCACCTTTAACAGCAATTAAGGCCTCAAGTCTTTTTGAATATTATGCCACAAGCTTGGCACACCTGTCTTTGGGAATTTTTGCCCATTCCTCTTTGCAGTACCTCTCAAGCCCTATCAGGTTGCTTCCTACAAGTGACGGTGTACAGCCATTTTCAGATCTCTCCAGAGATGTTTAATAGGATTTAGGTCTGGGCTCTGGCTGAGCCATTCAAGGACATTCACAGAATTGTTGTGAAGCCACTCCATTGATATTTTGGTGGAGTGCTTTGGGTCATTGTCCTGCTGGAAGATGAACTGTTGCCCCAGTCTGAAGTCAAGAGCACTCTGAAGCCGGTTTTCATTCAGGATGTCTCTGTACATTGCTGCATTCATCTCTCCCTCTATCCTGGCTAGTCTTCCAGTTCCTGCTGCTAATAAACATCCCCACAGCATGATGCTGCCACCACCATGCTTCACTGTAGGGGTGGTATTAGCCTGGTGATGAGCGGTGCCTGGTTTTCTCCAAACATAACACCTGGCATTCACTCCAAATAGTTAAATTTTAGTCTCATCCAGAATTTTGTTTCTTATGGTCTGAGAGTCCTTTAGATGCCATTTGGCAATTTTCAGGCGGGAAGTGGCTTATGTCTGGCCACTCTACCATACAGGTCTGATTGGTGAATTGCTGCACAGATGGTTGTCTTTCTGTAAGGTTCTCCTCACTCCACAGAAGAATGCTGGAGCTCAGACAAAGTGACCATCGGGTTATTGATCACCTCCCTGACTAAGGCCCTTCTCCCCGATCACTCAGCCTAGATGGTCGGCCAGCTCTAGGAAGAGCCCTGGTGGTTCCAAACATCTTCCACTTACGGATGATGGAGGCCACTGTGGTCATTGGAACTTTCAGAGCAGCAGAATTTGTTCTGTAACCTTCCCCAGCCTTGTGCCTTGAGACAATCCTGTCTTGGAGGTCTACAGACAATTCCTTTGTCTTCATGCTTGGTTTGTGCTTTGACATGCACTGTCAACCCTGGGACCTTATATAGACAGATGTATGCCCTTTCAAATAATGCCCAATCATCTGAATTTACCCCTGCTGAACTCTAATTAAGCTGCTGAAACATCTCAAGAATGATTAGTGGAAACTGAATGTACCTAAGCTCAATTTAGAGCCTCACGGCAAAATTGTTTCAAATTAATAAATTTGTAACTATTTCAAAAAATATTTTTCCACATTGTCATTATGGGGTTTTGTGTGTAGAATGTTGATGTAATAAATGAATTTAATTCATTTTGGAATAAGACTGTAACATAAAAAATCTGGAAAAAGTGAAACGCTATGAATACTTTCCGGATGCATTGTATAAGTGGGATTGTTGATGTTTTTACTGTAAATTCTTGATAAATAAAAGTATACTGCATTAGTCAGTAATATTAAAGTAATGTTTTATTTTTAAATATTAGGAAATAAATTTGGAGATTACACATGGCACTTTTAATGTAATACAGTTTGGTATATTTATCTTTAGCCCACAGACCTCAATCAAGTTTGAATCTGGCCCTTCATAAGAAAAAGTATGGGTACACCTGATCTACAGAAACAGGCTTGAGCTTCCCTGGTCTAATCTGATTTAATTATCTATGCTAAGCTAAGCTAAAAGTGCTCCCACCAGACTCGATTGAGATCGGATGAATGGATAAAAAAAAACGGTAAAACTGTTTAACCCCAGGGCATTTGTAAAATGAACCTATTTTTTTCCAAAGAACAAGGAGGAGTGCTTCTTTAAGTCAGTCTAAACTATTTTTAAAAGATACCAATGCCCAGATGTCTGCAAAGCTCTGTATATACAAACACGCACACACACACACACACACACACACACACACACACACACACACACACACACACACATTTTAACATTTTAATTCATCTTACTCCTTCCAATTTGCATGATCTATTGGCATTTTCTCTAAAAGTGCTGAAGACAGTCCATAAGAGAATGTGCTAATGAAATTTGCTGGTTTAAGAAACTTCATGTGCAGTTTTGCTTACACCTCCACCTGCTGTGGAGACAAATGCCTTTGGCCCAGTCCCACCAACAAACACTGAAGCCTCTCCATGTAAATCGTGCCGCTGGCAAATGGAGATGGGCAATTTCTTCAAATGACTCTCATGGCAGGGGCAAACAGTGTGTCATTTTTTTCGTCTGCCAGCTTTCTGGGGCATTGCTTGGAGACGGTTGTTGCATTGGACACTGCAGCTCCTTCCATGGCCGTAGAAAATTGTGTGTGTGTGTGTGTGTTTTTACATCGGGCTTTGCTCCAGGACAATAGAGCGGGGCGGTTTTTCCCTCATCTGTCACCTGAGTCGCCAACACCTGCTATTGAGCAGAGAGGCTCAGCAAGCGATGGAGAGCTCACTCTAAATCATACCACCTTTCATCTTCTCTGCCTGGGTTTTATATGTGGCCTCATTTGTAACATTACACCATTCGCTCTGACTGACGAGCCAGCAGTGATATTAAAAGCAGGGCAATGGCATAAAGGCCTGAAGCTATTACAGCCGGCCTGCAATATATGAGCGAGTGTTGCACCATCCATTTGCACACTAAATGGAATCTATCGGTCACTCCAGCTGTTTACGCTGATCCGTGCGATGGAGGATGTTTGGGATGAACGTGTCTATCAAAGCTGCAGACAATGCTTTCTGGAAATCTTTTGGAGGAAAGTTAGGCCAGGCGTGTTTAAAACAATGATGTGTGCTGTTCTTACTCTGTGTTTTGGTTTTTTTTAAACTCTTTAAATTATTATTATTATTATTATTATTATTATTATTATTATTATTATTATTATTATTATTATTATTATTATTATTATTAT